>OX438936.1:38497346-39097346 GCA_949316185.1 Pyrausta nigrata
CTACCAAGATGATATTGGAGATGGGAGGCAGCACTGTGTCAATGGCACCTCGTCTTTTGCTGGATTATTGATGATGTCAGTGGAGACGCAGGTATGTAGGCAGTAATAAATATTTTTCAGAAAGTGTGTGACGTTACATCCCTGGGCCTCGGATGTTAACTGGTTTCATGCAACAGCATGGCCCGCTGCATGAGTACAATTCATTTTCTATTAAAGCTTTAGTTTAGCTTATGAGTTAAGCACAGTTTCTTCTCAAAGAATGAGCAAAGCTGCGTAGCGAGGGATGTGTTGTATATTCAGATATAATTTTGCGTCTGAAGGACTAAGGGTGGATTGAACCGGTTATGCACTTTTTCTCCTAGCAAAAGACCTAAGCCAATGCTTAATGCTATAAAGCTAAACCAGTGGCCTATCTAGCGTCTGCTAATATCTCTTCGGTCATCTAGTATTGCTTTCTCATCGAACTATGAGAGTAAAAAAAAACATGATTTCAACTATTGCTTATTGAATTTTAGATGACAATTGGATATGGTATCCGATTTCCCAACGAAGAGTGTCCTGAAGCAATCATCGTCATGGTTTTGGAGGTATCTTTTTGCCATTATTTTAAAGCACATCTATTATTTCAATAGCAACAGTTTATTAATAGCAATTTAAACTTGTAGATAGTAGCTGGAACAGCCCTCTCCGGCGGGCTGGTCAGTTTGCTGTATACAAAGCTGGTGCGACCAAACAGGCACGTTTCTTCAGTGGGATTCAGCAAGAAAGCTACGGTAAATGCTTTACATTCATTTTAATCTCAGTTTAAAGTCAAAGTAGGGTCGTTTTCTATCAGACTAGTTCAAATACAAGATGTGAAGAATTCCGTTTAGAATCGGGTCAAGCTTTTTGTTATATTTATGCGAATGGTCGAATTTATTCATTACCCCCAAGAAAATGACATTTTGTTCCTCGAATGTTACGTGCTATCACCAGGCTATCCGGCTAAAATAAGACGACATCTAAATTTTAATAGACAGGATATTTGGTAAGTTCCATCGGCATAGGATCCTATTCTAGAGAAGACTCAAGCAACACCTCGCACTGTAAAATCCAAAGCGGTTAGCTCTTTCTGCGTAGATAGGAACGTTAATTTGTATTAATGAGTATAGTAGTTTATGTTGTAAGCAGTTTTGATATTGTTTCATCATCATGAAGATACCATTATCTATTGTATTCTAGGTGTGTCTCCGAGACGGTGAACTGTGCCTCCAGTTCAGAGTGTGGGATCTTCTGAACTTGCACATCATCAGCAGCACCATCACGGCTTACATGTTGAAACCCATACGGTAAGAAAATAAAAACAAAGCTAGGTTAGATGCATATTCGTAAAATATAGCTAACCGTGATCATTACAATGAATTGAGAAATAATTTCGTTCATAAATGATATCGTGTCATCAAGTTTTGAACAGCGACGATGTTCGTCGTAAGCCGCAAAATATTCATTAAGTATACTTATAACACTTGGAAGCCTTTTCATGATTTGTATATTGGCACACCATTATCCAACTTTATAATTCTTCCCAGTCCATGCGAGACACACTGAAAACTACTAATTTAACGGCATTTTAAATAATACTTATGTTGCTGTATAGTTTTCCTCAGCTGAAGAATCGGTCCTTATTTCTTAGCAAGTTTTAACTGAAGTAAATATTGCACTCAAAATTTATTGATCGAACGACTGGTGTTGTAAGCACTTACAAAATGTATCGAGCAAGTTGTAAACATTCGCCCGGATAGCAAAGGGTCGTGAGTTCGCTGGAGATGATCGATAAATTTTTCATCTGGTTCTCATACAAGTTCTTCTCTACATCTCCAGGACCCTAGAAGGCGAGCTGGTCCACAACTACATCCACCAACTGAAGCTGAAGAACGCCAACGCGTTCCTCCTGTGGCCTATCACGGTGGTGCACGTCATTGACGCCGAAAGCCCTCTTTACGAGTTTTCTGCTGAAGACATGATGGACTACAGGTATCGTATGTCTTCGTGTAACAACCTCGTTGGTCTAGTGATAACGTTGGCTTTAAGTAACGAGGTTAGCATTCAGGGTCAGGCCTAACTTTGTTGTTAGGCAGCTTTCTGTCTCGACTCAAAAACAGATCCGGAGGCAGGAAGTTGGTGTTAACACACCCCTGTATCTCGAAAAGCGAAGTCCTGCGCCTGATCTCTCTCCGGACATTTCGAAATATCGTCTTAACGAACAATGAGAGTGAAGGAACAGGGTACACTTGTGCTAATAATGTCTAATAAATTAAATAAATATTGGACAACACCACATACATTGCTCTGCTCCCAAAGTAGCTAAAACACTTGTGTTATGGAAATCAGAAGCAACCGTGGTACCACAACACCCAGCCCCAAAACAATATAGAAAATTTGGATTTCTATATTGATAGACTACTCGGGTCTATACCCGAACGAGAATCGAACCCAGGACTTTAGAGATGGCGGCACCTTGAAAACCACTGTGCACACCACGGAGGTCTTAGTAAGTAGTAATAATGTCCTCCTAGCCGAATTTCGGCTACGGTGGCCTATCTCAAGAGAGATTAGCCAACTGCGCGGGATATATTATAGTGCACATGTGTGTGCACAGTACACAGGTGCACTCTCTTCTTCTTCACTCTCATAATTCGGTAAGACGGCAGTCCGACATGACCGTAGAGAGGTCAGGCGCAGAACCGACGGCTCAACGTGCTTTCCGAGGCACGGGGGTGTTAACACCACCAACTTCCTGACTCCGGAGCAGTATCTGAGTTATTTCAAGACGGGAAAACCCAACACTCTAGGTCCGACCCGGGATTCGAACCCAGGACCTCATGAATAGTACCCAGCGTGCTGACCACTAGACCAACGAGGCAGTCAAGTAGTAAGTAGTAGCGCGTGGTTAGCTAATCTTATTTAATATTAATTTCGTGTTCCAGATTCGAGATAGTGGTGTGCCTGACAGGGTCTTCCAAGAATATGGGCACGGTCACACAGAGCCGGACTTCGTACTTGTCCAAGGAAATAATATGGGGTTACAGACTCAAAAACGTTTTATCGTAAGTTATTTTCCTCTGACGACATGAACAAATACTGATGAACTGACAACTTTGTTATCGGGACACAAGACGTAGGCGAGGTTTTCACCCTTATGTCGTTGATATGCAGTGAACGCATAAAAGTGTGCGTTATTTAGCAGAAATACGTAATATAAACTTTGAAACTCATCGTTTTCCAAATAAAAAGTGATCGCACTTAACTTTACAAATTATTTTTTTTTGCTATATGCAGATTTTAGTCGAATGTTTGAAGAACATATACATAAATTTGGAATGTGTAAACCATGTGCTAACTTGAGTATCTACACATCTTAAAGCTACCCTTTATAGGTTAAGGGAACCGCCACTTCTTCTTCTTGTCGTGTCGACACTGGCGTTATATTTTTGAGGACCAATACTCGGCGACTAACAAAGCATTATCAGTAGCGTTGTACAGGTCCTCACGTGTGCAGGTGTAGGGGCACGTAGGGCATGACAGTAGGTGTGCCATTGTCTGGGGAGAGACACCACACATACATTCGCTGTCCGCGGCGTAACCCCATCGGTGCATGTTCTCCTTGCTTCGGCCGACTTGTGTCCGAAGTCTATTTAAAGACTTCCAAGTTTGCCAAGGTAGATCATGCCCAGGGGCAAGCTGCTCTGCCAGGGGAATGTATGATGTATTGGGGTATCTCTCTTTCCAGAGTCTTAAGCGAGCTTGATAAGCGTCGCCACTTAATAACCGGAATTCGTTGCCGGCTGAAGTGTTTCTTAAACACTACGATTTGATACCTTTACGAGAAGAGGGTAGGCTTCTTCTTCGGCCGCAACGTCGCTTACCATCAGGTGAGATTGAGGTCAAATGTCTGCCTATTAATACAAACGACCGATCCGGCATCGAAGATATAGGTCAATCTGGATTTTTGGTATTAATTGAACACGCATTTAGACACTGGTTTCTTAACTACCGTAGTTTGTATGCAAAATAGTCAGGATTCCCTTGAATCTTAAATTTTAGATGTAAAGAAACAGCATCTTAAAATCATTTCGCGACCGTAAATTAAGATAATAATAATAATAAAGCTTTATTAATGCATATTATGTAAATTATTAGCAATGGATTTATATTATACTGTTTTAAGCTTTCATGGTCATTATCATTAGAATAGTTATTTACGGGATTGCTACCATGTGTACCTTTTTAAAATATCGGAAACTCGAAAATAAAAAGGTACATGGTAGCAATCCCGTAAATAACTATTCTAAGGATTTATATTAGTTAGTTAGAATAAATATACCTTTAATTTGCAAATTAATTTATTAACTAGAGGTGTTTTTGTATGAATTCCCTTAGGGTTAAAGCCTCCTCAAAGGTGTGCCACTCATTTCTGTCCTTGGCTGTGGTTAGCCAGTCTCGGCCTGCCATTGCTGCTATTTCATATGTGCGTGTGGCCTCTCGCTCTTCTTCGTTGCGAAGCAGACCATAAATTAGTCATACTGAAAAACCTATTCATTCCAGCTACTCCAAGAAGCGAGAAGCGTACATCATCAACGTGGACGACCTGAACACAGTAGAACAAGTGCCGACGCCCCTCTGCAGTGCTCGAGGCCTCAAGTGCTTTGAAGAGGACATCAAGTCCTCCACGCAGATCATATCTACTCCGACCTACATGTCTGCTACCCCCACTGACCTCTCCAGCCAAGATGATGCGTACCCTTCAGAGTCTGTTCCGTCGTCTCCAACCTTCGACAGGAATGGAACGCAGAGGAGTTTCGGCTGGAACTTTAGGAAGTATCCGGAGACTGTAGTGCAGGGTAGAGAGATTAGGAGCCATTTTTGAGGGTCATGAGAGTATTCGTTACTGAAAATCATTCACTTTGATTGCCTTCTGATTGTAGCATTAGGCCTGAAATGGATTACATTAGGTTTTACTACGCCTTTCCAATCTATTGTATCTGTAGTGATATCCTCGTACCATATGTACTCCACTGACAAAAGCCTAGCTCTTAAGGTGGTCCATAAAGTGACAAATACTGCAAAAAATCCATTTATCAATATAAAAAGTGAAGAATATATTTTTTAAAACTGATTAGGTCGAAAATCATCAAAATTTAAGAAAAAAATAATATTACAAAATCTACGAAAATTCAGCTAACAAACAGGGTATATTTGGATAGCCCTAGATGTAAAAAATCCAAAAAAATATTTTGAACGTCACCTTTTGGACCAACCTGTATGTTTATTTGTATGGAATAATTAATAGAATCAGGCGTTACTTTGCGGAAATCCATTATTAGATGGGAAAAATAAAATACAATTATTTTGCTTTAAATAAATTTAATTTAAAGGTCTTAGCGGAAATTTAAAGCAAAATAATTGTATTTTATTTTCCCCATCTATTTGTATGGAAACTGGTCAGCGCACCTAGTGGCCCGTTGGCGCAACTATTTTTTATATATAATTTTTTGTCACTTATTCAATAGTGAGCGCGTAAAGCTGTCAAACAAAACTCGCACTAAGCCCTTTGTAGTGCAGTGGAAAATGAATTCTAACCGAATTATTGTTTGAGCTTCTAGATGTACACATTAAATTATAATCAGAATGGCGGTTATTTACTTATTCCTACTACCATGTTACTAAGAGTGAGTATAATTGTGGATGGCTGAAAACGAAGCCTACAAAGACATGGGGAATGTATAAAATATAAAATGATTCTGAAAGAAGTGGATGATTCAGTGACAAGTGATAGGATTGAATAGAAGAAATAAACATACTAGGTACATAAACATTACCCCAAATGTAATGGCAACAGGGCAAGCAAATGATAACCATTTAACATTGCTCATGATAAAGATTTATCGAAGCAATAGTGTCATTCAAATACTAGGTAGCACAGAAATAACACAGTATCAGTATTAAGTACCCTAAGGTAGTAGGTACTTAGACATACCTATCTAAGGTAGTAGGTACTTAGACATATTTTTCTAGTTCTTGTTCGAACACAAAGAAAATTATCATTTTCTTTGTGATGAAAATTCGTATAAAGCAACAAAGAAGATGCTGTAAAATTGTAAGCATCAAGATGGCGGGACCAAGCTTCCGATTCAAAATGTTTAATATCAGGATATAAGTGCATCATTTGTACCATTTGTACCCTGACCTAGACGTTTGTACATCTCAAGACAAAAACGGCACATCGACATTTTTCTGGTCCCGCCATTATGACGTCAAAGTGGCGGGACCAACTTGAAGCGCTGCACACACAACCATAATTCATTGAACCCGATTAGTACTGCATTTGTACTTCCTATATACTGTACTGTTTCTTGATAGCAATAACTGGATTAAAGTAATGAAATCAAAACGCTGATCCCGCCATTTTGACGTATCTGTAAATTGGTGCATTCATATCAAAGTCGCTAAATCACACAAAAAACACATAAGACTTTGTACTAGCTGAGTACATGATCGTGATGTTTGTCTCAGATTTGTAAGCCTTGTAGGAAAAAAGTTATCATCAATTTGTTGCTCCATGGTCCGTTTGGCATGTAAATAGGGGAAGGGGGCCTAAAGCAGGTTACTTATGTTTATTTTAATGACCTCTTCAGATCCTCGATGAGAAGTCTCGCTAAGATTTCTCGCACAACACTGGTGTCAGTTCACACTTAAGATATTTCGCACTTGCTGTTCTCCTCGCTACTAAAGTAGTAGTATGGACGACTTTGACAGTGCACCTTCCCCCACATCTGGCGACCGCAGTAGGCTCCGGCATGAAATTGTGTTTGTTCTTCGATCGGTGTCGGTATTTTTCCCGAACATTATAACATTCTTGTCTATGTTCTCAGGGCAACGAAAGGAAATAAATATAGCTATTTTTGCAATGCCGTTAATTTGTTGTGTGCTCATCTACACAACAAACACAAACTACACAACAAAAAATGAAATGAAACAAAATATAAAATTAAACAACAAAAAAAATACCAACCGATCAGAGAACACACGCAATTTCGTGCCGGACCCTACTGCGGTCGCCAGATGTGCGGGAGGCGCACTGTCAAAGTCGTCCACACTACTACTTTAGTAGCGAGGAGAACAGCAAGTGAGATATATCTTAAGTGTGAACTGACACCAGTGTTGTGCGAAAAATTTTAGTGAGCCTTCTTGTGAGACTTCTCATTTAGAATCTGAAGAGGTCATTAAAATAAACATTAGTGACCTGCTTTGGGTCCCTTTCCCCTATTTACATGCCAAACGGATTATGGAGCAACAAATTGATGATATCTTTTTCCCTACACGGCTTGTAAATCTGAGACAAACATCACGATCATGTACTCAGCTAGTACAAAGTCTTGTTATTGTGTATTTTTGTGTGATTTAGCGACTTTGATATGAATGCACCAATTTACAGATACGTCAAAATGGCGGGATCAGCGTTTTGATTTTATTACTTTAATCTAGTTATTGCTCCCAAGAAAACAGTACAGTATATAGGAAGTACAAATGCAGTACTAATCGAGTTCAATGAATTATGGTTGTGTGTGCAGCGCTTCAAGTTGGTCCCGCCACTTTGACGTCATAATGGCGGGACCAGAAAAATGATGTGCCGTTTTTGTCTTGAGATGGTATAAATGATGCTCTTATACCCTGATATGAAACATTTTGAATCGGAAGCTTGGTCCCGCCATCTTGATGCTGACGTAAAATCGTCAACCTTTGACTTTCAGTGTTCTTAGAATGTATTCAACGGTTATTTATTATTGATACAGTTCAAATAAAAGGTAAACAGAATGTGATGTATGTAACGGGTATGTGCGTTTTAAGAGTCGTGCAGATTACGCGGAATTGAGATAATAATAATGTCCTCCTAGCCGAATTCCGACTACAGGGCAGACAGAGATTGCGCCTGCGCGGGAGATATTATACTTAGTGCGAAGTGTGTGCGCAATACACAGCTGCACTCTCTGTTTCTTCACTGTCATAATCAGATGAGACGGCAGTCCAACACGACCGTAGAGAGATCAGGCGCAGGACAAACGGCTTAATGTACTTTCCGAGGCAATGGGGTGTTAACACCACCAACTTCCTGACTTCGGAGCTATGTCTGAGTAATTTCAAGACAGAAAAACCCAAACACTCTCGGCCCGACACGCCTGATCTCTCTTGAGATAAAATGTGGGTATGTCTGGTATCTCAAGAAAGGCATTGATATTAACCAATATTTACAAAATAAAATAAAATAAAATAAACAAATACCTAGGTTACGTATCATTTCAACTAAACTTGATTCAACTAAATTCAAAATAACTAAGGTCGGAAGACCTAATGTTCAATATACCTAAAGATCGTTTCACATATTTTTGTTATAACTAATGGACGAAATCTATATCAGACGTTTCACCTACGGTAGGCTACGGTTAACTCACCTAAGGTTAACTCACCTACGGTTAACTCGCCTAATGGTTCATTCACCTAATGGTTCATTCAACTAAGGTTTTAACTACAATGAATGAAATGAAACTAAGGTTAATTGAACTAACTAACGATTTACGTACTGTTGATTTATCCATTGTCAATATTTGTAATAAGTACACAAAATAACAATGTTTGAAGAACAAATTGTGTTATCGCCGACATGCCGTCGTCCTTTGCCGTGGTGTATGGCAGACTAGTACAGTCTGCCATACACCAGAGTGTAATTCAAAAGCCGGAGGCGCGGAAGGAGAGCTGCCTACGCCCGCTGTAACAAGGTTCGGGTGCCTGAACCTTGCGAGCTGGAGCGGCCGAGGCTGCAGCACGCCGAAGCTGCGGAAGCGAACTTGGGAGCCTGAACCTTGTTACGCTGGGGCGGAGGCTGCACTTCCCGCAGTGCCGGAGACGAGGAAATCCAATTGCATGCATGTATGAAATTATGCTTGCATGCTTGATATATGCTTATCAGTATTATGGGTACTATTATTATCTTATTACCCACTCAGTATCAATAAACTGTTAGCGTTACCATCATTATAGCAACCGTAGGCGAATCGTCCATTAGGTGTTTCGTATTTAGTTGAAACAGCTAATAGTCTAAACAACCATTAGATTAATCGTTCGTTAGTCCAATTGATTTTAGTTGAAACAAAATTATGCGAATTAAACTTTAGGTGAGTCGTCCAATAGGCGATATGAACATATGTGAATCGACCGTAGGTATTTTAAATTAGTTGAATCAAGTTTAGTTGAAATGATACGTAACCAATACTTACCTACATACATAATTAATATTCTTAATACTTATAAGTAATACAGCTTACTCTCATATTTTGCATTGCCCGACAGGGTCCATTATGATTGACTAGTACCCTATATTGTATAACCCTGTATGTACCTACACATTATGGAGCAATAAAGTATTGAATTGGATTGAATTGAATTGATTAAAAAAATACGAAAGGGTTTTCTGCATCTAAACCCCGCGAAGATTGTTCGCAATCAATCTATAAATAGGGCTCGTCAGATAATCCACAGATATGGGCACTTGAAAAAACTCCAGGCCAACGACCGGAGCACGTGGCTTTGTTTATTTATTCGGCCCGGTCGAAAGTGAAGTTGTTAATAACACCGATTTGTTAATAAAACAAGATTATTATAAAAATAAGACTATTTGTTTACTAACAGACAGCTCCGAGCTACCGAATCAGGGGCGTAGGAGCTCCCAAAACTGTGTTTAAGCAAAAAAAAGTAAATTGTTTAAAAAAAACACCAATTACCTAGACTAAGAGTTTGTACTGTGGTGGTGACATTGAAAACGTCCACAACTCAGGTACAAATGCTCGTGCTCATCACAAAAACATTTGCCCCTTGCGGGGTTCGAACCCGCAACCTTTTATTTTGTAGACCGGCTCCGGAGCACAAGCCATAACAAAATTCGTCAAATGCCAACAAATTATTTACCTAGCATGACAAGAAGTAAGATTAACAGCCGTTTGTTTCCCTAATAAAGATTAAAAAAAACCATTTCAACGACAGCTACGAACAATTCCGTAGTTTCCATGAAGGTCTAGCTCAAGAACAATAATGTACATATCAGTTAAACATTACATAAGTGCCATAACAGAGTTATCAATGAAACGTTTCTATCCCGCTAGACTCGATTCAATTGTTCACACAATTGTGCCAATTGGCGTGATAACTATACACTACTGATATACAGCGTGTCCGAGTTTGGACTAGCGATAATTCATGGGTAATTAGTTCACCAAATGTTATCGACAAAAACCCCCATGTTGGGTTCTAACTCCGCCATCTTGAAATGGCAGCCATTTTAATTATTAAAAAAAATACTATTTCTGTGGATCTGGAGGTCCTAAAAGTTTTGGAAAAGCTTCATTTGAAAGGTAATGCTATCGCCTATCGTGTAAAATAAAGATCAATTCAAAATTATTAACCGCGATAGAAAATAACTATTTTTTAAAAGAAATCTTTCTAAAAAATTAAAAAAGTTAACTACTTTTTAAACCTATTACAAAACTAAACACAAAAATGCAATTTATGTGAAAAATTATGAGAATGTTTCTGCGGAATCCCGTCAAAATATAATCGAAAGATTTAACATCCTCGCTCCTAACATCAAAATTCTAAATTCTGAATCACTTTGCCTTTTAGGAGCTCCTCTTCTAGATGCCAGCATCCAACCTTTTCTCGATAAAAATTGAATCATTTCACCCTGTTAGCCCCCAGATTGGAACATCTAAACTCTCATATTGCCTACACTATTCTAAAATCCTGCCTTTTCGTTCCAAAATTTACATATTACCTTCGCGCAAGTCCAATCTGGAAAAAACTACAACTTGTAGAACTTATCGATACCACTCTTAGAACATATCTTGAAAAATATAGGTACACTTTTTGACAGCGAGACATTCCGGGTGTGTGTGGGTTTGCGAATCGGGGCCCCGGTTTGTGAACCATTTACGTGTCCCTATGGCAAGGAGGTCGACAAATTAGGTCTTCATAGTCTTTGTTGCCAGCAAAGTGCGGGGCGTCTTGCCCGCCATGCAGCACTTAATGACGCTATCAGAAGAGCTCTTGCCAGCATTAACGTTCCTTCCACATTAGAACCTCGTGGGTTGGTCCGTGATGATGGCAAGAGACCTGATGGCCTCACGCTCATTCCCTGGGAGCGGGGACGGGCCTTGGTATGGGACGCAACTTGTGTTGATACTTTGGCCCCTCCTCATTTCAGGGAATCAGCTCTTAAAGCTGGGTCTGCCGCTGAGACGGCAGAAAACGCCAAGCGGCGCAAATACGAGTCTCTTGCAGGTGATTATGTGTTTGCACCGTTTGGCGTTGAAACTTTTGGACCATAGGGACCTAACGCCAAATTACTTTTTAGAAAAATAGCCCCTAAATTAAATACAATTCTGGAAAACAAAAAAGCTGGCTCGTTTCTCACTCAGAGGCTAAGTTTGGCTATCCAACGCGGAAACGCAGCTAGCATTCTCGCTTCCTTGCCTCATGGACACGGTTACATTTTTGAATAAGTAGATTTTTAAGTTTTGTTAAGTGTACATATTTAATTAATTGATTATTTTTATGTAAATGAGATATGTGTCCTAAATTGAATAAATATTGAGCTCTTTTGATTTATCTAAAAAAATTAAAAAAATGTCATTTTTTATTTATTTGGATTATGTCTCTAAAATTTGATAAATAAAACACCTTAAATTATCGCTAGTCAAAACTCGGACACGCTGTATGTTTAGAATAGCGGTTTCCCGCGACTTCATCAGCTTAAAACTCGTTTTATAAGACATAGTTAAAAAAAACATGTGCAACATGTATGTACTGTGCTATTTGTGGGCTATGGACTAGCTATATTTTTATAGGTGATATTATTATTAGGTGATATTTTTAGTTATATATGTTATGAATGTAACCTGTTTGTGTACTAAAAATAAATGTCGAAATTCCTAGATACAAACTTCCACCCCACTTTTCACCTCCTTAAAGGTTGAGTTGTCAATCATACTTAATTTATAATTATTAGTTAAATACCAATTTTTATCCATATAGCATAAAGTGTGGAGTTTCATATAAACTTACCCCGCCCGCCTTTTTTACCCCCTTAGAAGGTTAATTTCTGAAGAACATGTCTAAGTGCTCACCAAAACTATAAAAAGCATCCATCCATCCAAACCATCGGGGAATCTACTAAGAAGTCGACCCGGCACCGTGTCCACCGAGGGATGGGCTTTTCGAAAGTTGAAAGAAGGAGGAGAAAGCCCGCCAGCCGGAACCACCACGGCACCGCACCGACCGGACCCGAACATCCGCTGCGTCCCGAAATACGCTCAACGCAGCTGTATGTGTCCCGCCTGCACTGGTCTACGAAGGTAGAGGAGGTCGTAGACTATGTACGGATGAAGTCCAACTTCATCCTGAGGGTCGAACGGTTGGAATCTCGCCACAAGGTGAATTTTAGTTCGTTTGTGGTAAGAGTACCGACCCACCATCTGGCGACCTTCATGAAGGAGGACTTTTGGCCGCAGGGAGTCGTGTTCCGGAAGTTCCGAGGACGGCTGCCAGCCGACACCGCGCGCCTACAACCAAGTCGCTGACGCGTGTTCTTCGTAATTTATTGAAATGTATTTATATTTTATATGTTTGTTAGTCTTTAAGGTATTTATTATATGGGCCAAAATTTTGTGTAAAAATTTGTTGCCTGAAATAAATGATTATTATTATTATAAAAAGAAGCATGGTGCAAAAGTCTTAGATGTACCTGGATGTTTATAAACGTATACTATAGGTATGTCTATCCGTGATCCTAGTCACCACAGCACAAGCTCATGCTTAGTTTGGGGCTAGATAATGAAATATTTTTTTTATATAAACATTATTGTAACAGATAGACAAATAGTTCCGCATTTATTATTAGTAGGTCATCATACCAGCCTATTGCAGTCCACTGCTGGACATAGGCCTCTCCAAGACGGCGCTAACTTTCGATCAATTTTTGTGAGCGAATTTTAAACTTTCACATAGTATCATGTTTCTAGACACAATAGAACATTCTTCTAACTATTCTTATGGGGTTTGACAGGTTTGCTTTTTTAATGTCTTATTCGAATTATTTTCGTTTCTGTATAACTATCAAGTAACTTTTATTCAATTTGTGGCAAGACAAAGACATTAACTTGCGAAGTAAACTAAGTTTCCATTCAAAGCAATCGAGCTAAATCAACATTTTTTTCGTAACTACAGTGTAACTGATAATGGCGAACGAGTATGAGTAATGATCCCAATATTTGCAATTCATGTTAAAAACGTTATATAGTAAACAAACTAATCAGAAGAATCAGCAACAATTTGTTGCAATTAATAGCGCCACGGAGATGACGAATTGAAATTATTCACGCATAATTTTTACAAACTATGCCGATGTTTCGTAATTTTTAATTATTTACTTTCATTAAGAAAGACATCTCATGGACTTAGTTTTGCATAACATTGCTAGACACTAAGCACCAATTTGACCATAGAATCTTTTAAATTGTAGATAGATAGATAGATAACTCTTTATTGCACACCAAAACAGAAAATACAGTTCCTTTACCTAAAGGTTGTCTGGAAGAGATCTCTTATAGCGATAAGACCGCCTACATTGTAATTTTTTCAGTGCAAATCGCTGTATTTTTTTTTTCAAATTGTGTGTTCAAACTCAAGCACATGATAATAATGACACGGACGTCTTATACTGAGAATAAATAACACAGTGTTATGATGTTACAAAATATTAAAATTGCCAATAATACTGAAATAAAGATAAACAAAGTAAACGAAAACACTTCAATGAAATCCAAGGAAAAAAACAATCGTATCGCACTCCAAAAGATAAATGTTTGTTATAATACCTATCACCTTAGGTAAATTATACAAAGGAGGGATTTGAAAATGATCCAACAGCTCTTCATTTTATGCAATATCTACAGGAAGAATTGATCTATGCCTATCACAACATTAATAGATGCGCGTCGATATACTTGTTGCGTTGTCAGAGGGCCTAGATACCCAGTCTACACCTGAACGACTCATTGTACGAGTAACAATGCTGAATGGTCAAATACACGATCTTCCGGCTGATCGGCTTCGTAAGGTAATTGTATTGATCTTGCCGTATAGTTTAAAGAGTGAACTCTTACGAGATTGATACTCGGTATTCGAACGGGCGCGTAAACAAAATGAGAAACAAACAATTAACATGAACATTAAATCTGCGCCGTAAGCGTTTTAGTGATGTGGATGCTTGTGCTTGCCCTCTACGGGTGTACACTAAACTGCGTTTATAATGTGCATTTCATTTTTTAAGAACTAGGTAAAAACATTTTAATAATGGTTATTATTACAAAGCCAATATTCATATTACTCTACTTATTCAGACAACTATAAGTGATCCATATTTGTAAGTAACAATAAAATAACTAAATAATAAAAAAAAATTGATACTTTACATAATATCTATGCTAATGTTATATTAGAAGTAATTTTTGTGACTGTGTAAGTATGTTTGTAAATAGTAATCTCTGGAACTACTGAACCGATTTTGAATGTTAATCCACCAGTAGAAAGCTAAATTTTAAAGTGACAGTAGCTACTTATTTGTTAAATTGCATCTGTGCAAATCTGGGGCAGGTCGCTATTTTCATAACAAATGCGTTAGTTGCCTGTAACTGACCCAACTAGACAGTGACATGTGTTGACATACATACATCATCATCATCATCATTTGCTTGCCCTGTTCCCATTATATTTAGGGTCGGCACTGTATATTTTCACTTCCATACAATCCTATCACTCGTCATTGACTCATCCACTCCTTTCATAATCATATCATGCTTTATACAGTCCATCCATCTCTTACTAGGCCGGCCTTTTTCCTTTCATCCACTAACATACATACATAGTATATTTAATTAAACATCGACTAATCCTTATTGTATCTATATGCGTATCTTTGTTCATATATAAAAGATTATATTACCATCAATCTTTTCATCACACGAAACAACACACGATATGCCACATTAACTATTGAACTGCATACATATTGGAGTACTAACCCCATAAATATTTAAACGAAATTCAAGGCTATAAGTCATATTATTCCTCTCCAGCTACATAAAAGGTGTACCAAAATACTGTTGTTATAATGAAAAGGACGAAATTGACGTTTCAATCAAAAATATGCCTGTGAAGTATGTGGCATACTTACGTATTCCTTTTGGGTTAAGGTTTTTTTCTGCCCAAGAAAAGTTAAGTACCTATCTACATAATATTTTTAACCAAAAAACAATTTATATTTTTATTAAAAAAAAAAGTTTTTTTATAGGTGATTACTTAACTATCAGTAAAAGCAAATATGTCTACATCAGTAAATGAATTCGCCGTCAAGGGAAAGGCTCCACAAAGTGAGCTTTCTCAAATAATTAAAAAATTTGGGGCCGTACATCATCATAGTTGGGTTGTTATACGCCAACACCAATATTTTTCGGATCAAAGGATGAGCCTTGGCATACTTGTTCCTTAGGTAGACTAGTGTGGAAAACGCCCGGGAGTCAGCGGCACACACCTCGCGGGGGGGCTGGGGGAGGGGGTGAAGTTCCCTTACTCCGCACGCACTGTGACTCGTTATAACTGCTAATTTATACCTACTAGGGCAAATTTGGTATCGTTTTCAGCTAAATCAAAGATGGCCAATTGATTTTTGAAACAAAAACCAAGCATTTTCATACAAAAAATTATCTACGTCTTTGCTACCGTGGATCAATTCGTTGTATGTACGACACATTCTGACCAGAGGATTATAAAAGGATGTGTTATTTTTTTATTTGCTGCATGTAGCTTATTCTTGGTCTTCCTCGCTTCCTTTTTCCTTCTATTCTTCCTTCTATTATCGTTTTAATAAAATTATCGTGTCGAATCAGGTGGCCTAACATTCGTCCCCTCCTACACTCTATTGTTTCCATCAATCTCCTTTTTTCCCTAACCATAGACAAAACTTCTTCATTTGTTTTCTTCTCCGTCCAACTTATACGCTCCATTCTCCTCCAGCACCACATCTCGAAGGCTTCCAGTCTCTCTCTGTCCCTCTTTATCAATGTCCACGCTTCACATCCATAGAGTGCTATACTCCAAATGATAATAAATAAATAAATATATTGGTTGAAATAAAAATATTCATACTGGATTTCGGGATCCATAAATTATTCACTATGTAATCCTATTTTATTTTAATTAATTAAATGTTATAATAACTGAAATACTTAGAAAATGATGAAAGAAGACTCTCCTGAATAAGTAAAGAACACAATACAATTCGCTCAGTGCGAGGCTCAATGGATAATAAAAGGAAATGGCGAATATCAAAATTAATAAGAGGAGAGTAGGGTAAGAAGTGTAACGAGTGGCTATGATATATGATGAACAGTTATACTAAAAATTAACTTTTACATAAAGTTGACAGTTATTCCATAGAATAAATACGTAACTACCTAGTAAAAATGTTTTGTTTTAAACGGTGAGAAAATAAATGAGACATAAAAATAAAATAGCAATACGAGGGTCAAACTGAAAGTTCTTAGAAAATCAAAAACTGATTACATTAGCCAGTTATTAGTTTTATTATATCTTTTCAAAATATTGTCCATTGACGTCAATACACCGCTGCATGCGATGGAACCACTGGGAAAAGCACTTTGCCCACTCGTCCTTAGGGGTCTCTTCAATGGCATCGCGATACGCAGCCACCGCTTCTTCAGCATTCATAAACCGCTTTCCTTTAAGTTTTTCTTTAATTTTTGGAAATAAATAAAAATCACAAGGCGCGAGGTCGGGGCTATACGGCGGGTGACCCAGTAATTCAACGTTTGATGTCGCCAAATAGTCGATCGTTCGCTTGGCGGTGTGCGACGAGGCGTTGTCGTGGTGAAGGAGGATCCTACTGCGAGGTCGTTTCTCTCGAACTTTTTCCAAGACAAGTGGCAAACAATTGGTAGTGTACCATTCTGCAGAAACTGTTTTTTGATCCTCTAACACAATTGTTGCGAAATGACCTATCCTTCCAAAGAACGAGGCCACCATTTTTTTTCCCGCACTTCGATCTCTCTTCACTTTAGTTGGCAACTCCTCGAAAGGAAACACCCACTGAGCAGATTGTCTTTTGGTTTCAGGATCATAACAGTAAATCCAGCTTTCGTCACCTGTTAGTATGTCGAACACAGCATTTGAGTCACCTCCGTTAAATCTTTCAATCATTTTACGGCACCAATCCACACGATGGAGTTTTTGAGCCTTAGTCAAATTATGAGGTATCCACCGGGCGCAAAGCTTCCTGACCGCTAAATGTTCGTGGAGGTTTTTGTGCACTTGACTCATACCGATGCCTAAGCTTGTCCGAATCTGCTGATAGGTCACTCTTTTGTCAGTCTCTATCATACGCCGCACAACACAGATGTTATTTTCAGTCGTCGCCGTAGAAGGCCGTCCCTCACGTACATCATCAGTGAGATTAGTGCGACCACGTTTAAACTCATTAAACCAGTTGTAAACAGTCGCACGAGATGGGGCTTCATCGTGAAAGGCCAATCGTAGTCTATCATAACTTTCTTGTTGACTTAAATGACATCGAAAGTCATAAAAAATCATTGCACGAAAATTTTCTCGTGTTAAATTCATTTTGACGTGACACAGACAATTTTCAATTTGCCGCCAAGTCGTAAAACAAATGACAAATGAATGAAATATATACTCAGTAATATTGGCAAAGAGTTCTATTTTCAAATTTTAGAATATTTTTTTTATTATATTGTTTATAAGTGGCCAGTTCTAAGAACTTTCAGTTTGATACTCTTAATGCGCAATTTTTTACATCTATATAGTTATTAAAGTTTTTTATTCGTCAATATTTCTAACCAGAATAAACAATTATAATAATTTCCTATATATAGACTATGAATATGTACATATTACAATACAAAACAAAAAAGGTATATACAAAAATAATTACAAATAAAATACATGGCCCAAATCACCGTCCAAGGACCGAGACATCGTCCCCAGAAGGCTGGCCGCATTTCCTCGTTGAATGGCCAAACTTATACGTTGGCCAAGAAATGCGCCAGCCCTGCGATCACCCGTACACTTGGCACTAGTGATTTGGCCAAGAGGCTGATTGACTGTACGGGTGATCGCAGGGCTGGCGTTAGGTTTATTCTGGTTAGAAATATTGACGAATAAAAAACTTCAATAACTATATAGATTTAAAAAATTGCGCATTATTGCTATTTTATTTTTATGTCTCATTTATTTTCTCACCGTTTAAAACAAAACATTTTTACTAGGTAGTTACGTATTTATTCAATGGAATAACTGTCAACTTTATGTAAAAGTTAATTTTTAGTATAACTGTTCATCATATATCATAGCCACTCGTTACACTTCTTACCCTACTCTCCTCTTATTAATTTTGATATTCGCCATTTCCTTTTATTATCCATTGAGCCTCGCACTGAGCGAATTGTATTGAGTTCTTTACTTATTCAGGAGAGTCTTCTTTCATCATTTTCTAAGTATTTCAGTCATTATAACATTTAATTAATTAAAATAAAATAGGATTACATAGTGAATAATTTATGGATCCCGAAATCCAGTATGAATATTTTTATTTCAACCATAAAACATATAATATATTCCTTCTTTACTATTACAAGCTTTTAATTAACTTGCAATTTAGTTTTAAAAAAATATTTGTTTTTAGATATAACTTTTAATTGCAGTTTTTCCACTTCTCTTCTTTTCATCTACCTACTTCTATCAGACTTAGCTGAAAGGCATTCTTATGTAAGTAAAATACGGGGTGTAAAAAAAAGCTTAATGAAGCCATAAACCGCGTATTCTGTACATCAAACCAAGTTGTATGCAAAATAAATAATAGCTGGGAAATGATTTTTATTTTTGGGTATTAGAAAAATAAATAAATTCAGAGTCCCCAATGGATGGCGCGCACGCAAGAGACTAGGTATGCCTGTATGCGTGTGTGCGTTTATTGTGTGTAAGGGGTTGGCGAGCAGGGGGGAGGTGGGCCGCGCGAGTTAATTTCAAATCGAGAATAAATTTTACCTTAACACAATAAAACAAACAACACGTGTTTTTAAATAAAAATAAAATAAAAAAACTTATGGTTGTAAATTGTGACTGTAACTACTTACCTACTCTCCATCAGAGTCGTCCAGATCGGGCCTCTCCAAACTAATAAGATGCGGCTCAAAAGTCAAAACTGTTAATAAAGTTTATGTTTATATATTCTAGAAAAACAGGGCTATTCAAACGGATTTTTTATAGAACATAATCTCGTAGTTAAATTGTAAGAATCGATTTTGTAAAAAATATTTCTTTTTTCGCGCTATACTCGTTATTTTTCTATGAACGAGTGCAAATGTTGTTCAAGAAATGAATTCCTCGTCCTTAAATTATACGGAAATGATACTAAACACGACCTATTTGCTAAACTTTTGGAGATATGGACGTGAGAGTGCAGCAAGGTAGATGGGTGTTTCCCCCCTCTCCCAACTACCTGCAGGGAGGTGCCACGTGGGTACTGGGCTAAATCAGCTCAGATGACCACCAGGTACGTCTGTGCCGGTTACGAGTGCGTTTGTTTTCTCCCGGTTTTCGTAGGTTCGGTTTGTGTTGTGTGTGATAGTGTGCTTGCGTGAAGTTTTAGTATTTGGAAAGCTCGTGAGTACGTGCACATGGTGTACTGCTATGGGATGGCCCATGGAAATGCGTCCGAAGCGTTAAGGATTTAAGGGACTGAATATCCTGAGGCGCATCGGCCTCGTGATTTACGTGTAATCACTCGGGCCGTACAGCGTCTGCTGGATAATCAGCCAATTGTACCTGTGTCGGAGACGGGCCGCGGGTCAATACGCCCTGCTACTGATTTGACGAACTAAAACAGCGGTCAGCGCGTGAGGGTATCCTGGAGCGAGTGCATCAAAACACGCTGTACCGAGCGCGTGTTTGTTTGGCGATGGAAGGTCGGGCGTCTCATGGAAAATAACTGAAGCCGAGTAAGCATTTCAGTCGTCAAATCGCGTTGAGACTGGGACGTGAAGCGTCTTCGAGGAATAGTACCAGACGCTTACTAGGCATAACATCTTTAATTGGAATGGTATCAATTAACACATCCTGTTGACCAAGTGTCTAAGGATTGATTAATCAGTTCTTGGAAGCTTTCAGCTGACAAGACTGTTTCATACTTTATGAAACTACAATGTAACTATTTTAATTACCTACTTGGGTATTTCAATAGTGTAAGATGGCAAACTTGGGGACTTAACTATCTACACTTTATAAATCCGTACAAATTAATATTTTTTAAATTTAAAGCGTATAATATGTACGTGTGTGTTATTATTATTATGATTTTGATTTATTCGTTTCTTACGTTGATTCTAATTTATGTATTTGTAGAAGCCATTGAGAGTATTAATTCACAGGGTCATTTATTACTATATGGATTACTATGTCCACATTTTGTTTTGTCTATAAATCTATAAGTTTGTATGTAATATAATAATAATAATAATAATAATAAAGCTTTATTATATTCCATACTATAAAAATACAATAGAGTTTTAAGTTTTAAGTTCATAGATCAAAAAAATATATAAACTAAAAATATATCTCAGAACTTTTCATTTTACAATTTTATTATTTGCATGCAGGAATTTAATTTATAGTTTACTTGTAATTCAATTCAATTTTTAAATTATTTTACTGTTTCATTATGTATTTCAATAATATATATTTTATTAGAAATAATTACGTTTTTCTTTTTGTATTATGATAAATTATAATAGTATGGACCCCTTTCGGGTAAAAGCCTCCTCCAAGGACATCCATTTTGCTCTGTCTTTAGCTATGTTAAACCAATTCGTGCCTGCAAACAAAACTATCTCATCCCGCCACCTTTTGTTTGGCCGACCTCTTCTTCTGTTGCCTTGTGGCCCTTCCCATTTGGTCGTGGTTATGTCCATCTGTCGTCGGTGTATCTTGCGATATGTCCGGACCATTTCCATTTAAGACTCTGAGAGAATTCTAAGGCATCAGTTACGGCTGTTTTCTGGCGAATATGCGAATTTTTTACCCTGTCTTTGAGTTTGATGCCCAAGCAGCTTCTCTCCATTGCTCTCTGAGTGGTCTGAAGTTTTGTTTTAGTTTTCTGGTCAAATATCCAAGTCTGACAGCCGTATGTAAGGCATGGTAATATAGTAGAATCTAATACTATTTTCTTTGTTTTCATGGGTAGGTGTGATTTAAGTATTTCTTTTTGAGCTCAAATTTTTTTCCAAGTTAATGATATCCTTCTATTTAGTTCTTCTATATTTCTGTCGATTTTAAATGAGATCTGCTTTCCAAGATAGATGTAATCTTGTACGTATTCTATTTGGGTATTATTTATTAGGATTGGCATAGGCTTATAATTAGTCATAACTTTTGTTTTTTCTAAATTCATTTCCAACCCTGCTTTTTTACTCTCTATGTCCAATTGGTTTATCATTAAATTAAGTTTTGTGGGGTTTTCGGAAAATAAGACTATATCATCTGCAAATCTTAAATTGCTCAAGAACTTTCCGTTTATACAAATGCCTTGTTTAGACCATGGTAGGTCTTTCATTATGTTTTGTAAGACAGCTATAAACAGTTTCGGTGAGATTGGATCGCCTTGCCTTCTCCCCGATTTATGTTTATATTTGAACCTGTTCTATCCAGTCTGACTCTACTTTTGCTATTTGTGTATATATTTTTTAAGTTATTAATATATTTTGTTATTTTGTTTGCTCAGTGCTTCCCAGATGCTGTTGTGTGAAATACTGTCGAATGCTTTTTTGTAATCGATGTAGGCTATGTATAGTATGTAATATGGTTTACTTATATTTTGGTATGTAAAATTTTATATTATGTTCATCACTACCCAATCAGGGTTGTTTCTTTTACCAGGAATCATATAACCAGTTTTGAGAAACAAAAATTTTTGTTTTAAAATTAGATTTTTATGAAACTTAAGGTACACACAATAAGATAAGGGCAGAGCAATAACAATAGTTTATTATTTTAGGCGATATTTTACTATTAACAATAATTTATAGATTAAAGAAATTGATGATGGTGAAAATATTTTTAGTTAACTTTAGTAATACTGCAAAGATATTTTATAATTTTCAATGATATCCACATCACATGCTTTAATCTAGTATATAGCAGCTTACACGTTACTGAAATAGAAATAAAATTGACAATATTATTTTATCTAGTAAGTATGAGCATCACAGACTTCCATGTTGTTTTATACAAAACATTGATCCGAACGAGCACGAGCTCATTGCTATTTTGTTTTGTTTTATGTAGATTAGATTAAAATCAGAATCACTTTAAAATAAGTCAAGCTTTCCGTTATAATTAAAATTGTTTGCCTTAGTACAGCTGCATTTTGTTCTTAACTAGGGCTAGACTTTTTTATGATTTCCATAAATTTACAAACTATACAGAATAAGATTTTAATCCAAATTATATTTACACAATTAGCAAAATTTTAGAACTTTAATAAACGACCTAAAGGAAGAAAGACGATCGTATATAGCGTTGCCGCACTATCGATTGTATCTATACAATCGATAGAATCGGCTCGACTATGCAATAACTATCGATATTTATTTATTTCGATAGACTATCAATAGTCAACTATCAAGCGGCAACGCGACTTTGAAAAGTCGCAGGATCGCACTGGATATAGGTAACTTCTATGGAGGAGGACCATGTTCAGAAGTAAATAATAATAACTTGTTTTAACAAACGGTAATAAGATAACGCGCTATAGCGGCACGCGCTGCAAGCAGGGTTGGCATAGACGATTTTTTTTGTTTTATTTGTTTTGTTGTGCTGTTTGTATTAACTAAGTATAATGTTTTTTTTTTGTAAGCGTGTGTTTGTGTGTTTGTGATGTCCTAAGTTAATAAAGCATTTTTCTTTCTTTCATACTTATATGTATACTGTGTGTTCGGGTTTGGACTAGCGATAATTTATTGGCAATTAGTTCATCAAATGTTATCGACAAAAAACCCCCATGTTGGGTTCTAACTCTTTTAAATTAGCCATTTTAATTATTCGAAAAGAAAAGCATTTCTATGGATCTGGAAGTCCTAAAAGTTATGAAAATGATTCATTTGAAAGGTAACGCTGTCGCCTATCAAGTAAAATAAAGATCAATTCAAAATTGTTAACCGTCATAAAAGAAAATATTTTTTTAAAAGAAATCTTGCTAAAAATTTTTAAAAAAAAATAGTTTTAAACCTTTTACAAAACTAAACGCAAAAATGCATTTTATTTGAAAAAAAAATTCATTTGAATTATGTCTCTAAAATTTGATAAACATAAGTGCCCTTAAATTATATCTAGTCTAAACCCAGATACCTGTATTTTTCTGTGGTCGTCATCAAGTGTCAAAGTCAAGTGATCGTTTTGCGGCTGATGATATTAATGATGAAAAATCTAGAATTAAGCCTAGATGGAAAATGTTCTAGGCGTGACGAAGCTCTGCCGTAGCCTGTCTCAAGGTTTCCCCTGTCTCCTCTTGAAGGAGGACGACCGTTCCAACTGGAACGCGGAGATCTTCTCACTGAAGCTGCTGGGTGTGCCCGGACATTGAGGGTCTTTGTCTTCTTGCATGCTGCGAAAGAAAAAAATGTATTTTTTTATTTAAGAAAACCCAACAATTCCATAAGAAGAAATCACATCAGTTCTTAAATCGGTTTTATATCTAGACCGGCCGCAACCCAAAAAGTGTCCTAACATGTTTTGAAAGTTAACTTATTTTCATATTTTATGAATCTGCATAATTTATTTCGAATATAAATTGAATGCACCACAGGGGGCTCAACTCCAATAATGTCCAAGACTTACTTGTAAAAATACGCAAGAAAACGCATCACTTAATTTGACGCTTCTAAATTGTTGTAATCTGGCTTTTTTCGTATTTTAAGCTCAGAAAGAAATAAACTAAAATTAAAATTAGTCTTAGATAGGTATAAGAATTGAGCCCATTGCATTAAAAATTGCAAACTTAGGTTACCGATACGAAGGAAAGAAAAATGCTTTTAAAAGGAGATAAAGCTAATGAAAAAGACTTTATGTTTCTTTTTTGCTTCGGAATTGTAATCGTATTCGTAAACAATACGTTTAAGCAAAAAAAAAATGAGTTGAAATTTTGCTCCCTTTTTTCTATTCGGAAAGGGTTTGCTCTTGACTCTACTAGACTAATCCAGACGTAGCGTAGACAGAATCAACGGTTGAGCGGGCTCACTCAGAAGGTTCTGGTACTCCCACTCACCGACGAAACATAGCAAGCTGCTTGGCGCCGGGCGCCGGTGGGAGGGTGGTAGCTTAGCTAGCTAGCCAGGGCTCTATTTCACGAAAATATTAGTTTACTAGTATATTAGCTATTAGTTACTAGTGTAAAAATTACTAGTCCTAATATTTTCTGTTTCTCAAAAACAGGTTCTAGACTAATAACTAATAGTAGCAGACTAATAGAAATTATTAGTCTGGCTTGGACGTTTATACACATATTCTCCATCCATGATTACTAAAACCGGGCAATTGCGAGTTAGGCTCGCGCACAATTGCAATAATCTTGCATTAATGCAACATATGTTTTTTTTTACGATTATAACCTTAAAAATTGAGTTTTTTTCCCTATACTTGTGTTGACCTTCATTCTTGCTGTGTTTTGATAATTTTTTTGTTACACAACAATACAATGCCGGTAAAAGCGAAATGTTTTATTCAATGAGATTAAAAGTAAATTAATAATTGATATATTTTGTAAGTGCTTCTGGTTAAAAAGACAATATTTTATAAAAATACACTGTTAAATTCGAGTCTTATAGTTTAAGCTAATATATTTTACAAGCCTTCTGAGACTAATAGCTTTATTAGTGTTATTTACAAGAGTATTTAAAAACTTTTTTTCGAGAAACTGAATTTACTCTAGTAATTTTCGCTAATATTTATTAGCTGGTAACTAGTAACTAATATTTTAGCTTCGAGAAACGCACACTTGTAAACTTGTAAAAATATTAGTTCATGGACTCATATTATTAGTCTAATAAGTTTCGTGAAATAGGGCCCAGGCGACACCTAATGGAGCCTACCACACTGTTAAG
The DNA here is from genome assembly GCA_949316185.1 of Pyrausta nigrata. Taxonomy (NCBI): domain Eukaryota; kingdom Metazoa; phylum Arthropoda; class Insecta; order Lepidoptera; family Crambidae; genus Pyrausta; species Pyrausta nigrata. The sequence continues at coordinate 38,522,678 of OX438936.1, forward strand.
ACCATTCTTAGCCTAGTCTTTCTTCTTCGCGCAAATTGACTCTGATCTTCTTAATTTCTAAGAATTTTCTGTTATACTTAGCTTAGGTATTTTTTAAAAACTTAAAGAACTGTACCTGTATAGTTGGCTAGCGCTGTAATTCGGAGTGTCGACGGCTTCAGTTGCGTCCAGCTTCTTATGATCTATTACGTACTTTTGTTTTCTTGTATTATATCTGAAATAAATAATAAAATGAAAACATCAAGGTAAACTCTGTGACGTGTTATGCAGTTCACAGTCCACAAAAGCTAGACACAATGGCTGGTTATACTCTTCGGATTTCTGTATAACCTGCCTGACTGTGTGGATGTGGTCTACGGTACTGTAGCCTTTACGAAACCCGGCCTGTTCCGGTGGCTGGAAGGCGTCCAATCTTGCGGCGAGGCGATTTGCGAGGACTCTCAAGAACAGCTTGTAGACGTGGCTCAGGAGCCTGTAGTTTTTAAGAGCGTTTTGTCGCCTTTCTTGAAAAACAGCGCTACAACGCTCCCACTCCACGCCCCCAGGGTAGTCCCATTTGAAATGACGGCATTAAATATCCTCACGAGCTCCTTGATGACTGGAGGTCCTCCTGCCTTCAGGAGCTCGGATGGAATGCCGTCTTCACCGGGAGCCTTCCCATTGCTAAGCTGTTTGAGAGCCCCCGCAACTTCATCTTCGTCCACATTTGGGAGGTCTTCAGTGTAGTGGCGTGTCAGCGTGGCTCTTGGGTCAGTCGCACCGGGAGGAGGCTTCGAGACATGCGAGGCATATAGTCGATGAGAACAATTTTATGTAACCACGAAAGACTTTCTTGCATAAGTTTGATGGTGGATTTGATTTTTATATTATTTTTTTTGTTAATTTTGTGATAAATGTGTCCTTATAGTTTGATTTATTTAATATTCTAGTTCAGAATATGTTAATTTGTTGTCCTTTCGTTTTAAAGCAAGTACAAGTAACCTTGTTTGTGTAATCTCTCATTAATATAATTGTAAGTCTGTGTTTAATATTATAAATAAATACCTGCTGGTCGAAAAACATAGGGTTTTTATTTATTTTATAACTTTTACCAATATGTGTCGTGAATTATTAATAATTACTACTAAAAGTAATAAATTTTGATCGTTTATTCACATTTACCAAAACATGTGGTTATTATTAATAATTTTGTAAAAATATTAATAATTTTCAATTAATTAGATTTACCGTAACATTTATATCAAAATCGGTTCGGCAAATTAGGTGTAAAAAGATAACAGACATCAGAATTACTTTAGAATTTATAATGATAACCAGGTAAAGATCGATAGAGATACAATTTAGATGCCTGTCATTGAAGAACTAGGTTCTGCCGTACTTGGAACCACTTTAACTGTATGGCCGATGTCGGGGGAAATAGCTAGTTCTAAATATACATAAGTTGTTATATGCCAATGAAAGGTTACTACTTACTTGACCACCGGTGGGAAGCGGTGTCCCCACATGACCTCTTTGGGCAAGTATGAGGTCTGGCTCTGAGTGAAGGTCCCCATGGAGGCAGATGCACCCTTCAGGCTCACTGTGATCTCGTAACTGAGAAAGACATGATTAAGTTTTGTTAGAAGACTTGTCCAAAAAGCTTTTCAAGAACAAAAGAGTCAGTTTTATTTTTTTATCGACAGGAACTTCAAAAACTTGTCCTTGAGAAACTTCGAGAGTTTATATTTTGAGGATAATATAGATCCTTCAAGGTCTTCGATATACAATTCTTGACTTCTACCTTCAGCGCTTTACACACGTCATAATACGCAATACACAGGTGCACTTCCTGTTCTTTCACTCTCTTAGTTTAGTGTGATGGCAATCTGACAGGAGAGAGAGATCATGCGCAGGACCAATGGCGACGAGTTTGTGTGTTCACAGTTGTGAAGTTAGTTAACTTCCTGACTCCGGGCTGTTTCTGAGTTATTTCAAGACAGAAACCCAAGAAATCAATTTCGACCTGACCCAGGATTCGAACCAGGGACCTCGTGGATGGACCAGCGTGCTGACTCCTAGAGTCATTATTTGTATGCCTCGTTGGTCTAGTCTAGTGGTTAGCACGCTGGGTACTATCCACAAGGTTCCGGATTCGAATCCCGGGTCGGGCCGAGAGTGTTGAGTTTTTCTGTCTTGAAATATCTTAGACACAGTTCCGGAGTCAGAAGTTGGTGGTGTTAACACCCACATGCCTCGGAAAGCACGTTAAGCCGTTGGTACTGCGCCTGATCTCTCTACGGTCATCTCGGACTGCCGTGTCCCCGAATTTTGAGAGTGGAGGAACAGTAAGTGCTCTGTAGATAGGTCGCTGTAGTCGAAATTCGGCTAGGAGGACATTATGTCATACTCGATTCAACAAACCTGTTGTTAGCAACATGCTGCGGCGTGAACTGGTACAGGGGGCTGTTCTCGTCAATCTCGTGCACCAGCGTCACCGGCCACAGGAGGAACTGCCTCTGCTGGAGGGTCAGCACTCGGGCGTAGTAGCGCAGCACCTCGCCTTCTTTCGTTCTGACAATGCAATGATGAGGCACAGAATGAAAGTTTAAATAAGAAAATTATTGTTTTTTTAAGTGATAAGCATTCACTATGCAATCTTAATATATTATTGCACTTGAAAAAAACGACCACCAGAGGCGGCAATCGAACCCGCGTTCCTCGCATACCGGGCGATTGCCTAACCTCTCGGCCACCCTGGCGTTGGCAGAGCCTGTCGAAATTTTCAAGTGCTTCTTAACGCTGTAATGCCGCGTTGCTTTCATCAATGTTATTGGGATTACACCCTCAACACTCGAAAGAAATACTATTGCAAGTATTTAACAATCAAAAGATGAAGCTTGCAAATACGATAATCATTGTTAAGAATACGATACGATAATTATTGTTATTGATAAGAAGCACTTGAAAATTTCGACAGGCTCTGCCAACGCCAGGGTGGCCGAGAGGTTAGGCAATCGCCCGGTATGCGAGGAACGCGGGTTCGATTCCCGCCTCTGGTGGTCGTTTTTTTCAAGTGCAATAATATATTTAGATTGCATAGTGAATGCTTATCACTTAAAAAAACAATAATTATCGTATTTGCAAGCTTCATCTTTCGATTGTTAAATACTTGCAAAAGTATTTCTTTCGAGTGTTGAGGGTGTAATCCCAATAACATTGATGAAAGCAACGCGGCATTACAGCGTTAAGAAGCACTTGAAAATTTCGACAGGCTCTGCCAACGCCAGGGTGGCCGAGAGGTTAGGCAATCGCCTGGTATGCGAGGAACGCGGGTTCGATTCCCGCCTCTGGTGGTCGTTTTTTTTTTTTCAAGTGCAATAATATATTTAAATAAGAAACCAAAAATTCGCACTCAAAAATGAAGTACGACTAACATACCTAAATTGTTTAGTATGTTAATGGAGATGTGTATTATTTGCTATATTATAACATTTGTTAATTACCTGTGCGTATCGACAAAGTGTGCTGTAAACTCGGAGCTGATGATATGATCGTAGTTCAAGTCCCACGCCCTCATCATCAGACACAACTTTCCATCTCGAAGACTGATCTGTAATCAGAAGTCAATTGTTTGAATTCGCCTTATGAAATTTTATTAGCAATCATGCGGTTATTGCTATTCGTCATTTAAAAACGCCTAACGTAATTTAACAGCAATGTTGCGCTGGTGAATTGCTGTTTAATTTTCGCAGGAGTAGTTGTGCAGCTGGTGAAGAGACGAAAAAGCTGACCCGTTTATAAATCATAATAGGTATTCCAATGGATTAATAATAAGCATACCACAGCTTTCTTGCTGAATCCAACGCCATCTCTCGACAGTTTCTCAGGCCGAGTCAGCTTTGCGTACACCACACAAGTTAGAACTCCTGATAGTCCCGTTCCTAAAATAAGCTGAAATTACGAAATTCTACTTTATCATGATAAAGTATATGATTTATTTTCCGACCAAAATTAATGGTACAATTCTTGGAACACGTGGAAAAGTAAATATTATACCTGCATGATGAATAGGAATATTGATTCTGGGCATTCTTCGTCTATAGTCCGATCTCCAAAGCCGATGGTTGTCTGGAAAACGAAATTAAGGATATAGGTAACTTTCCTATTGAAAATAGATTATCAAAATACACACCTATAACTATAAAATAATTGCATATCTAGTAATTCGTGGGAGAATTTTGCTCAGAGAAGAGAATGGCGAAATGCTATCAAAACGGGCTAAGAAAACTTTAAGTGCGCACCTTAAACTTCTTGTCGCCAGATCGCCTGAACGCCAGATCTAGAAAACCCAGTGATCTCAAAGAAAACCCGGCTTAAGCTCTCCTAAGATTATACGTAAATACTTAAATTCAAGTGGGACTCTTTATTGTGCTTCTGCAACAGGCTTCTGAACAGGGCTTTGCTATTCGAGCAAGGGCAACTAACAAGAGCTAAAGGTGTCACCGTCAACGGTTACGTCGGAAGACATCATATCACAAAATATCTTTGGTCAAAATCCAACCACTTTATTCCCTTTACTATTTTTCAGCTACCTGCGGCTCTTATTTTTGCTGGTCCTGTAGAGCTGTGACGATTCCAATTGCAAAGCAAATTCTCATTTTCTAATTATTTTGAAAGCTGTCATTGCTATCTTGCAGTTATTTAGAACGATTTATAGCTTTTCTGTTAGCTATGACTATTGCAATTTGAGAGCAAGGTAGATCGGGCGGGTTATTCATGAGTTCATGACTATCTAATCCAAATTGTTTTAACAAAACTAAACGTGTGAGTCCTAATGTAGTAAGCAAGTAGTATAAACAGTGTAGATTATTATCTGGTCTTTGCCCACGATCCTTTTGTGGTCCAAGGCACAGCCAGTCAGCGTTTTCACTGACCTCTTTTCACCATATTTATAGGTAAATTTGTTGTAAGGGTCGAGTTCAATAAATAAAAAATATATATTATTCATATTTAGTTATTAAAATATTATTATTTATACTCGCGTAAGTATTAAGGTATATCAACTTCTTTCCTCTTCTATTCTCAATTATTTCTTTTTTCGCTTAATGTTTCACATGGCAACAAAAAATGGCCTATGTCTTTCCAATGGTCTCAAACTTACTTTGCACCAAATTTTATCGAAATCGGTTAAGCGGCTTAAGCGTAAAGAGGTCACAGACAGACAGACACGCTATCGCATTTACAATATTAGGTTGGATGTGTAAACTGCCCTGCAGTCAATTATTCCGCTATATCGCACGCCTTGGGTCTGTCCAGTGTGAATGACATGACAGTGATCAGTGCTACTGTGATCATCCCATCAGTTGGCACCGCTATTTTTAGAACTGTCATACAAATTATGATTGACCAGAGTTATGGTACCCGTTAAGGAACCTCTTTTTAGGACCCTACTGTGTTCAATTGTCATAGATATCGTTCGGAGGTGCAGTAAGCTGAAGTGGCAGCGGGCTGGTCATGTCTGTCGCATAAGCGACGGGCGTTGGAGTAAAAGGTTCTCGAAGGGAGATCACGTCTCGGGAAACGTAGTGTAGGACCCCTGCTAGGTGGACCGATGACCTGAGGAAGGTGGCCGGTGGTGGCTGGATGCGAGCAGCGGAAAACCGTGAAAGTTGGCGCAATTTTGGAGAGGCCTATGTCCAGCAGTGGACCACAATAGGCTGATATGATGACTGTATCAGGCCTGTGTAACTCCCCGAGTAGGTAGCAAAAACGTACCTACGCGTGGCGACCCGTTGAAAGGGGCTAAACAGTTGAGTGTCGCTAGCCGGCAGCGACACGCTTGCGCGTCTTATTCACCGGCGGTGCGTGCGCGGCACTAGGTTGCTGGTTGGACGAGCATGAATAAAGTCCTAGAAAGATGCGCTAGATGGCGTAAGTAGCTTCTTGTGGCAGTCAACTCTATCGCGTCGCATGATAGTACATCACTGAATAGGTCTAGTGTATTATGAATCATATTCTAGAGTTATAAGAATGAAATTATCTTGAAATGTATTTCTGTAGGTGTTTACACGAAAATGTGCTTGAGTCTGAGGGGAACTGAATTACACCATATCGTTGACAACATTGAGTAGATATTTCTTTGAATTTCATTGCAAAGTCATACTTTTTATATTTTTATAACTTAAGCAATTATTTTGCAAGTTTTTACGAAATTAAATCAAATTTCACTTACAAAAATTAATCGACTGTGTCATCCGGTGGGACTCGAACCCAGGTCCCTTCGCTATCCGGGCGAGTGCTCTTACCAACTAAGCTACGGAGGACGTTAGTCAGTCGACGAATTTTTGCAAGTGCTTGCTACGCCAGTGAGCCGGCGTTCGATTTCATCAATACTTGGGGAATGTACCCGCATGTATCCAATGGAAATATTTTTACAAATATTTAACCATCAGTAAAGATGAAATCAGCTTAAACCTTTTATATTTTTATAACTTAAGCAATTATTTTGCAAGTTTTTACGAAATTAAATCAAATTTCACTTACAAAAATTAATCGACTGTGTCATCCGGTGGGACTCGAACTTAGTTGGTAAGAGCACTCGCCCGGATAGCGAAGGGACGTGGGTTCGAGTCCCACCGGATGACACAGTCGATTAATTTTTGTAAGTGAAATTTGATTTAAAGTCATACTTCTGTACGGAGTACTAGTACTTATTCTGTGACTGTGTTAAGAGGTGTCGTATTTTCGAGTCCTGTCTCACTCACTCAAGCCCTATCCCAGCGACAAAAAAATAGCCAAGTGCGTGTCTGATATTTAGTAGGGCCACTGTGGCGTCATACAGATAAAATTGAAAGGTCCAGATATGATTGTTGTTTCAAAGGCATAGATGTATTTATATGTAAAATGGGAAATAATCGTAACATTGAAAAGATTGTAGGCAAGTGTTAAGGTAATTTAGTATGCAAACTCATTAAGGCAAAAGCAAATACCTTTCTTTTTGTGATATTATGTGTTTATTTATCAAGAAAACACGATTTCTGGCTTCTCCTTGTGTTTCTTAAACTGTTTGCGTATATTTAAAAACTTTTTCTGTACTTATGATTTTCCTTGATATATAGGATGTTTTAGTTTGTGGAGAAAAATCAACAATTTATTATTATAATTTAGAACCTGTACTTTCAAGTCTCATTTGACACCATTTTGGAATCTTTAAAGCTTTTAAAACTTCAATTCTGTTGTTATTAAAGTGGTTATTAAGTACTGGATAACTAACTGTCACTTGAAGTGTCAGTTAAAACTTGTGCTATATTTAGGTTTTGATTTTATACATCTAAGATTAGGAAAAGGACTATACCGACCTACGGTTTTCCCAACTGCCACTCACAATCAGTAACTGCATTTAAATGTTCATTGGCCAAGCACGACTGGTTCCTTTTTACAAAGATTGGAGCAAATTGAGCAATCAAGGCCGATTGGCGAGAGCTTCCTCTTTTATGGAATTAACCAACTCCTGCGCAGCGGCTGTTAGTGAAATTGGACCGACAAAGGATGACCTTTGGATCTGTGGGACAAACCTAGCAGGCAAAATGCGTATTCTTCTTCTTTTCGCGTTATGTGTTTGTGAAGTACTGAGTCCAATGACTAACACAAATAGAGTGTTCCCGTATTAACAGGGTCTCGGAGATCAGATGGCAGTCGCACAACGGTAATAATCTGATCTGTCATAATCGTGGTCCAAAGTGGACCTACTTTACAAATCTGACGAACTTTGAAGATGATTATTAAGTACTAACCAACCGCCCCGGCTTTGATACAAAAGTGGTTACAGAATTACTTACTACCAACATATTCACAATCTTAAAAACTTTATCTCTTTTTAAAATATACCTATATAGGTATATTTTAAAAAGAGATAGAGATATATAGAGATAGAGATATATAGTACCTATGATTTGCTATGATGTAGGCAGAGACACAGATAACTTACCTGAATTTTACCCAGTGAAAAATGTTAAAGAAACATGATGTTGCTGACCCTAGAAACGGGGACTGCTCGCAAGTCTATGTACAGATATATTTTTTTAAATATGTAAGTTTTAACTCACGCAGTATGACTATGACATGTCATGAGGTGACTATGAAGATATAATATAAGAAACTGCACAAGAAGTTAATTATACTTCTTACCTGAGCTTCAACAGAAGCAAGGAAGATGTTGACAAAGTCCTTGCCCCCCGTCACGCAGGTCTTATTAGGGGGGTTCGGTTCGAAGTCGTAATGAGCCAGGGCAGTGATGTACCAGAAGACGGCGAAGACCAGCCAGATCGTGAAGTGGAGCAGCACTGTTCCCATCACTATCCAACGCCATTGGAGGTTTATCTGAAATTATAAAACTGACGTTGCTTGTTATCTTGCAATTATCATTATCAGAAGGAGTGGAACCGCATGCCCATGTAAAGGCTTATAGATGGATAGATATTCAGGCTACTGCAACCAATCCCGATAGAAACCAAGTACGCAGGAATTATTATAGTGCACAAATGTGTGCGCAATTACAAGTGCTCGTCCATTTTGTGCTCGTAATTTAAAGAAGATTGCAATCCGACATGAACGGAGAGAGATCAGGCGCAGGACCTACGGTCTAGCATGCGCATGAAGGCACGGTATGGGGGTGTCACCGACCCAATTGGTGACCGTCCGTCGACCTGACGAAGACCGTCTTGGTGTAGTCGTTCGCGCACCGGACTTCCAAACCAGGCGGTTGCGGGTTCGAATCCCGCAAGGGGCAAATGTTTGTGTGATGAGCACGAGCATTTGTACCTAGGTCATGGATGTTTATATGTATTTAAGTATATCTATCCGTTATTCTAGTTACCATAGCACAAGCTCACGCTTAGTTTGGGGCTAGGTGATTGGTGTGTTTGTTGAAAAAAAAAACCTGACTCCGATTAGTTTCTGATTCATTTCAAGACAGAAACAGAAAACCATTCCAGCCGACCCGGAATTCGAAACCGAGACCTCTAGGTCGAAAACCACTGTGTTGACCACTTGATCATCGATTGAGGCAGTAGAATATTGTTTCTGTTCTACTTACCAATGTGTGGAAAGTGTCGTTCAGAAGCCGAATCTTCTCAAAAGGTACGTTTGATATCAAAGCCACATTCTCCAACCCACTTTTGGAGACCAGTCTCTTTGGGAACTCTCCATAACCCCCTCTGCGGAATGGTGGTGGCTTTCGTACACTGTCAAAGCAATTCCATTTAAATTTTACGCTACTTACGATCAAGAGTGCCTTATATGTGTAACTTTTATTCGTTTGAACTTTATGTAAGAAGCTTCGAAAGTTTTGTTTTGTTCAAAATAAACTTTATGGCTTATGCTCAACTTTCTGTATCTTATTTACAGTATTTTCGTCTGACTCAAGATATCAAAGCCTACTTACCTACACCAGCAGTAGATTTGAAATTACCTTGAATACTGTGCAGATTCTTGTTGCGATTTCAGAAGTAAATTTTAGGAAAAGATTTAAACAAATATCGACTGTGACGGTGTTTGACTTATTTACGTCGTCACTGAGATTACCACCATAAACATAACGAGATCAAAACAAAGTTTGTTGTGCACTGCTTTTTATTTCAACAATGTTTTCCAATTTAGTTGCCGGGGTATCCCAGAAAGTAATCTAAAGATACTTGTGTTGGGAGAGCATCGCTCCTCCAAGTTGTACATCAAATTAATGAAGAAAAAGGAAAAATATGTATGTATATAAATCAAGTTTACATCTACCTATGTAGTTGTTAGGAATTTGAATCAAGTTAATATATATCAAAATATGTAAGACCAAGAAGATGAAAGTAAACAGAGATGGATTTGACGTGTCTCACTCTCTGTGTGTGTGTGTGTGTCTGTGTGTAAAGTTATTCGTGTTATAAGTTATATATGTAGTTTCAAATACATTAAGTATTTGGAAATCGAATTGAAGGGCAAACTTTTAAATAGTCATTTTAGAAATATTCGTCGATTTAAATACTGAATGACTATATTTTAAATGTCATTACCTCTTCTGTGACGATTTTGTTAAATGGATTTTTTAATAGGTGCTTAGATTACTTAACATTTACAATCTAAAAACTGTTGTGAATCTTACTTGATACTCGTATACTGTGATTTCTGATCATTTCTTGCCGGAGCAGCCAAATCTTCTACTCTCGTTTTACCTTCTTTCAAATCCAAACTCGTATTGCTCTGAGTAATGATGATCCTTGGAAGCTGTTGTGATAATTTTCTTAACCTCTCCGATTTAAAATCTAAAGAGTTTACACTCTCTCCAGAGGCTATTTCATTTTCTACTCTGTAGCCCATTTTTGGCTCGTGTAAACCGATATGGTTTTTGTATTTCTTTGTTTTCTTTTGTGCGTTTTTGTTTGATTCAACTACAGCTTCTTTTTCTGCTATAGTTTCGTAATCCGGATCGTTGAAGTCATCAGCTAAAAAGTCTTTCTTTTCATCGTATTTGTCAGTATCTTTAAAATTCTTCAAATAGTTAAGACATTCGTCGTAAAGTCGGTTGATTTGCTCGAATTCTGTGTCTTTAACTAGTTGGTCAGTTTCCATTGTCACTAATGAACACCGCTTTCACCTAAAATAGGAGAAAGAGAATTAGTTTTTTTTCTTACCAAATAAATAATTCTTCATTTTTTCCGGTACGAATCCCGCAAAGGGCTAGTTTTTTTTGTGATGAGCGCGAATAGTTGTAGCTTACATGGATATTTATTAAAAAGTGTATAGGTATGTCTTTACGCTACCCTAGTAACCATAGCCTAAACTAAAATATTGGGACTAGGTAAAAAATTATGTGACTGTTGAAACAAATTGTTATTTTATTTTATCTTTAAATATCAGACTTAGTAGATTCAGGTCAAAGTTAGAATTGGTTGTAAAAAACCGGCCAAGTGCGAGTCGGACTCGCGCACGAAGGGTTCCGTACTATTATCTATAACATTAGAAATTATATTATAACCTTACAAAAAACACGTTTGTTGTATGGGAGCCCCCCTTAAATATGTATATTTTTTAAATTAATAATTTATTTCTAATGTTAATATACAACTTAACATTCTGTGAATATTTTAAGCGTCTGCGTATTGCTGTTTATTAATATCAAGCAAAAAACTGTTAAAAAACGCGTTTATCGTATGGGAGCCCCCCAATATATTTAAATTATTGTTATTTAAATAAAATAATTTATTTTAAAGTTTATATTTATATTGATATTCTGTGAATTTCACGTGTGTACCGTTAATGTAGAGCAAAAACCACCAAAAAAAACCAGGTTTGTTGTATGGGAGCCCCCCTTAATTTCTTTTGTATTATCAACTGTCTAGCTTATAATATTTTGTATTACGGTTCATGAGGTACAGCCTGGTGTCAGACAGACAGCAGAGGCTTAGTAATAGGGTCCCGTTTTTACCCTTTGGGTACGGAACCCTAAAAATGACACCTTGCTTGCTAACAAATTGTATTTTGCTGGTGATTCCAACAATAAAAAAAAAATATTTTAACGTAAAAAAACACCAAACTTACTTTAAATGCTAAGATATCTTTTCTAACATTAACACTATCACTGATTCAGCTTCACTTCATATATTTCACAAACACACATCACTACCTCTTCTATAAACACTTCACGTTGTCTTAAACTCCAACGAATACATCTTTAATTAAAATAAAAAAATTGGGTGATTCTCAATTTAGAGTTTTTCAAAAAATAAACCTAACGGCTTGCATTAGGCGCACGTTAGTCGCGTAATAGTGATGACTGAGTCTGGCGGCTCTCTTATCTCTTATCAGTGCTAATTGTGTGTGGAGAGCGGCCACAAAGCCCCAAGATTGGATGCGACCTTGCTGCGTTCGGTGGGTGGTTCTGCGTATAACAATACGTTGCACTTTTTGAGATATCTTTTTTAGTCTCATCCTGACAGTGTGCGTATGTGAACAAGTGGTGGAAGTGGTGAAAGTGTGTAGTGGGTGTTTTGAATTATTTTTTTCGATACCTACGATTACCATGTAAACTTTTAGTAAAACATTACAAATATTGGTCAGCTATGTAGCAGGTATACTTAAAAGATTGATCCTTTATTTATTTTTTTATTTTAAGAAAACATTCATTTATGAAAGTAAAGTGCATTAATTTTATTTGAATGTTTTCAAATCATTTGATTTTGTTAATCTATTCCCGTAAAATTATTTCATTACAGAAAATATTTACACTCCCAACAGGAACAGAAAACAATTACACTTACTCATGCAATGCAGTATGTTGACGTTCTGAGTCGAATCTTGAGGTAGAATGCGAGCAAAATACCATTACCTAGCATAGTTTTTTTAGGATTGCTACCATAATATACTTGTTCAATCCTATTACAAACTATTTTGATGTTGGCAACCATGAAAGTTAAAACAATCTATTGCGAAATCCCATTTTTGACATTTGATACAGTAATTTGACGGTGTTTTAAGGTACGGGAATAGGCCCACAGAGTGATAGAACGATAGAAAAATAGTGACTTTTTTGCCATAAAGTAAGAAGAAAAACATTTGAATCATGTTTTTATTTCTCAAATTAAATCATTGACGAGTTGCAGAATAACCCAACACAGCTACAATGATCCACTCGTAAGCCGCACGAAACTCTCCGCACTTGCCCGCTAACTAATATTATTTACGATCTGTTATATAACTCGCCGATTGTACAGTAAGTATATAGAGTATTGTGCGTCATTTTTATTTTCACATGCAGTTAGGAGTCATGCTTAAATTACGTCACCGAAGACGAAACATTGTGTGAAAAAGGGAATGTAAGTAGGAGTAATATTTTTAATGTCATCTGTCTAAAGTTTTTTTTGTTAAAAAATATTTTATTTTATTTTTTATTTATTGTTTTAGTTATAAGTGAAATTACTACAAATGTCACCATGTCACACCAGAGGGGACAGGGTCTCACAAATTAGACCATTTACGCAAAAGACCCGGGGGTAGAAAAAAATGACGAAATTGGTGTACGTATATGGATGGCCCCTAGCTATAAATCAACGTGACCTAAAATTCTTACGAATCCTGACTTAAGGCAGTTGTAATACTTGCACAAGCATCACGTGACCATACTATTCTGACACAGTTGTCTCATTTTTTCTAACGTCGACTTTAAAACTATTACAGATGTATAGAAAGACCTTTTTTTATTTGAAATGGGTTTACTAGGTTAGACTAAGACAGACGCGGCGTAGACAGAGTCGACGGTGGAGCGAGCTCACCCAGAAGGTTCTGGCACTCCCACCCACTTACCAACTATCCTCCACGTACTGTATCCTTCTTAAATGATTTAAAAATATAGTAAGAGTAAGTTCAATAAAACTAGTAGTAGCTTCAGCTTATCTTACAACTTTGACGTTGATGCCTCGACGTTTGCAATCTGCTCGCAAATATTTGGTTGTTAAAAATAGATCGTGAACTGACATACACTAGTTTACAGCAGTTGCGTTAAATATTAAGTAAGTAATTTTGTTAATACCATAGGATATTCCCTTGGAGCGTCGGTGGCGCAGTAGCTAGCAGGTTGCCTCTCATGCGGAAGGAGCCGAATTTGATCCCACGTGCCGCCATGTACCAATTACTTTTTCTTAGTAATGTACATTAGTTGTTTCACTAACCGAAGCTCTTACGGTGAGGGAAAACATCGTAAGGAAACCTGCACATTCAGGCAACTGAATGTGTAACCATGATCCAAAACTAGTCAGATTTCCAACAGGTCAAGGAGGTCAGATGGCAGTCGCTCTATTGCCTGATCTGCCAAATCCTGGATCATAGTCAGCGGACCCTGGGCCCTCGCGTGTAAGTGCACAACCGGGATAACGCGGATGATGATGATGATGATGACCATAGGATATTCCCTTCCCCGCAAAACCGCCGGTCCCCGCTGACATCTAGCATGCCTTGTCCCCCGCACCTCTGGCGACCGCAGGAAGTTCGCGAACGAACTTGTCGTACTATATATACTTATTTATAATGTACTTAGTCTTTTTGAATCGAAAGTCCAGTGTTCAATTCCCAGATTGGACCTAAAAAATTCAGGCCCACTTGCGCCAGTCCAAATAAAATTAAAATCTTTTTATTCCGGACTACTAAGGTCTAGGTGTTAGTAACAGAAACATATTAAGAAATAGGGATTAGAACGCATACATTTATCCCACTAATATTATAAATGCGAAAGTTTGTGTGTGAGTGTGTATGTTTGTTACTTCTTCACGCAAAAACTACTGAACGGATATGGATGAAATTTGGCACAGAGATAGATTATAGTCTGGAATAACATATAGGCTACTTTTTATTCCGGAAAAAACACAGTTCCTGTAGGATACAAAAATAGTAGTTTACGCGGGCGAAGTCGCGGGCAACAGCTAGTTTATTATATTTTTGTTACTGTACCATGTACCTAAGTACCACTCCCTGCGGACGCGACCCAGTGCTATTTGCGACTTCTGTCATCGTCCGCACGAAGTGCCTTAGTATAGGCGCATGCGGATCATCTGCCACTGTCTTCAGGATGCTGTTGTCACTCGCACCCTACGCATCAGTGACGCCACCTTCTGATGGGTTTCAGACGCTCATGCGTTCTTACGCAGTTCTAGTCTGTGCGAACATTTCAGATGCACTGCAAAAGCGGGGAAGTCTCAACAACATCCTGAAAACATTGTTGTATTGGATTCGAAGAGTAATTAGCGTTTTTTGGGCAAAGCTGATCCACAGGCCGCCCGTGTACAGTTTCTGGCAGTACGCCTTAAAGAGTGTTATTTTTACTTGATCTGTACAATGAACAAATCTGCGGGCCAGCATGTTGCCGCGGATTGCCAAAGCTCTTCGCTCCCTTTTTAAATCTTCATCGTCCTTAAGGTCGTCGGCAAGTATGTGACCTAGGTATTTAAAAGTGAAAACTCTGTTCAGCTCCTTTCCACTTAGGTAGATTGGAGGTATATCTTACACAGTTACACATTCACAGCGATCTCCATATTTCTTTCTACTTAATTTATATAAGCCAAACTCGAGTCCCCAAAAGACAGGAATACCTAGTTTGGGGACTGACAGTAATCCTAGAAAACTTCAGTTGTATAAGTAATTGCTAAGTTGAAATTGTTGTGTATCACTTTCTGTTAATAAAGTTGATTCTATTCTATTCTAATTTTAGTTTTCTTCTGCAATTTAGATAGCCAACTTGCGCAAGTCCGGATCTGCTAATCCGGACTTGCGCAGTGGGCTTTAAACTCAGATATATAGGCCTTATGCAGGTCCGGACTAGCTCATCCGGGCTTGCGCAAGTGAGCCAAAGTATCCGCATGTAATTTATGTATTTGATGTTATGTGAATTATCAAAATATGACGCATTCTCATATCTGTTTATAAGTCAGCCTATTAGATCCCACTGCTGGGAAAAGGCCTCACCTCAACTATGAGGAGGAACGAGCCATACTTCACCACGCGGGCTCAGTGCGGATTGGTGGAGGGGTGTATGTAAGGCAAGTGACAAACCTTACTGTCAGAAGTTATCAAGCCGCCCTAGGGCCTCTGACTAGGCTTAACGACTAATACCACAGATATTAGCTGGGACCAACTGCTTAACGTGCCTTCCGAAGCACGGAGATGCTTGTCATGGACGTCACTTAAATGGTCGGAATGGTCACCCATCCAATCACGACCGCGCCGTGGGTTGCTTAACTTTTGGTATCACTACCAAAGCGCTGCCGCCACTGCGCCACAAGCACCTCATATCTGTTTATATAACAGATTTTGTTTAATGCTTCTTCAGGTACATTTCCTGTAATACTTGTGTTAGGAGAATTACATTTTATCCTTGGAGCTTGTTTTTTATTTGCAGTAGTATTTGCTGAAATCTCTTTTACGTTTGATTGCTTTAATATAATACTTTACTTTTCGCTGGTTTTGTGTTTGGGGAAGTTTGCAATCATCAAATGCAACAACTCTAGTAATGGGCTTAACATCGAAATACTGATATTTTACCTACAACACCCCGGAGAAGAGATCAGCTGACGATTTTTTTGGGATTTCGATTTTGGTCCCATAGTAAAAGTTGTTGTACGAATTCAAGTAGCAGAATTACCTCATGAAAGGATAGAAGATAGAAGTTAATAAAGTTAAACCATGTATATGAAAGAAAAATAAGCTATTTTTTTACAATATAAAAATTTATCAAAATTATCAATCTCTTTAATATATACAGTTAAATATTAAGAAGAATTAAGATAAATTATTTAATAGAATAGAAAAAAATATTTGTTTGAATGTATAAACTTATAAGAATTAATTATAATAAATATGAATATGTATAAATAAAAACAAAAAAGAGTTGTAGACAAAAATAATTACAAATAAAATACATTTATGGGCCAAATCGCCGTCCAAGGACCGGGACATCGTGCCCAGAAGGCTGGCTGCATTTCCTTGTATATTTATACCAACTATATACTTTTATCTTCAGACATTACAGAAATTGTAATATTACAGACATATGGTAAGGGTTCTAAAATATGACGAAATTATAATATTACAGACATATGGTAAGGGTTCTAAAATGAGACAAGTAAGTAATTTGGCAATGTTTTATTTCGCCTCAAAATCCACACCCTTGCATCCAAGACATAACCTTATACCGTGGTGCTTATAGTCTCTTCCGTTTACAATAACCCCTTACTAATAATGTTTTTGATATTGCTTGAATATCACTTGAATACATATCAGACGGCTAATTGGAAATGTTTGTCTCCACTCTCTCTCTCTCTCTCTCTCTCTCTCTCTCTCTCCTGGGCATTATGAATCCCATCTGATGGTGGGGTCTGCCTTCACAATTTTCTTTTCCACTTTGCCCTATCGGACGCATCGTCTACGGAGACATTGCAGAGGCTCAGGGGCTCGATTCATGCGCCATCGGTATTATATCACATACGATATTTATCGAAAACACATGGCGGATATCACAAAATGTGATAAATATCCTACATTTTCATACCTCGAGAATACGTAACATCAAAAGTTTGTGATATCCGCCATGTTTTTTCGATAAATATCGCATGTGATATAATATCGAAGGCGCGAGAATCGAGCCCCAGGTCTTTCTCTCCACTATCTAATGTCAACTAACTGTCATTATTTCAAACTAGCTGTCTCATATTTAAACAAGTGTTAAAACAGTGGCTAATTCATTATCAGTAAGGGGTTAGTATTTATTGTACTAGTAACAGAAAACATTTAAAATTACATAGAATTTGATCGCACAAAACATAGTCACTTTTAAATTTAAAATAGCGATTTTTACACATAACGTACATACAGGTCTTAACGCGATACGACGTGTTGTGTGCTGGACAAATAGTATAAGTGATGTGCGGGTAGGAAAATCTACACTCGCAAGAATAGTTAACATCTCGCCAGTTTACCCGCGACCACGGACGCTGCAACGCGTTCGAAACGCTGGGCTGAATTTGGAGGTAACATTTTCACCTTCAAACTGTTTAACCGTTATTGCCTTAAGACCTGTATGTATATGTTACGCACAAAACATACTTATCGCGTTATCTTTACTTTGATTTTAATTTTTTCCGCGCAAGTATTTACAGATATTTAGCCAGTATGTCCACTAACTACACTCTTCTTCTGTGTTATTGGTGTCTTTATTGCATTGTAAAAAAGCATCAGTACATTCCAAAGGCCTCAAACCTATTTTGTTACCAACTATACAATTTTCAGTATATATTTAATATTTTTCCAATTAACTAGATCGATAGAAGTTAGAATAAATACCACAAAATAACCTAAAAGCAAGATTTTCACTTTGGCATTCTAAATTGACTTTTAGCTACGTTTATCCAACTTTGGCAAGGAATATTATTTAACAAATACCTTTAGGATTTCATTTACCTACATTTACGTGCAAAAATTATAAAGTTTTAGCGATTATTATATATATTTAGGAGCATATTTTGTTTATATATTTGGTCGGAATTAACAAGTGTTTTAGTGATGGTTCCTAAACATATTATTTTAAGTTTCATAATATTAATATTACAATTTTTTGTAGAATGTACATCATATTCAATTAATTTGGACATATATTTACATAGTAGTGTAATACATAATAATATTATATTATCAGGTAACATAGTGACACTGAGATTGCTATAAATATACATATTTGTAATAAATATTTGTTTTATAATCTATGTAACTTGGTGTAGTTACGTATACTTTATTCATTATATTAAGTTAGGTAATGTTTAATCTATATTATACTTCTAGCTATACCATATTTTTCTATAATAAATATATATATTATGATAATATATATAAATAATATATATTTTATTATATTTTTAACTATAACATGCCACTTTTATATTGTTACGCTGAAATAGGTAGTACATTAAAATAAGTAATATTCTTAAATTAGTGTAAGTTAAAAAGTACGTAAGGTAATTTTACAATTTAAAATGAATTTAAAATGACTTTTTGGTAATATTCGGAATTGCGGATAAAATAGTAAATATATTCAATTTGAGTAATTATTTAGTGTTTAAATGCTCAAAATCTGACAGTTCGTACCTAAACTTAAAAATGTTATAATAAACTCATTTTTAGTTATCACAACCATTACATTAAACTCTGTTAACACAACCGGGACAAATGTTCGTATTTTAGGTTTTTTTTAAATAAATGACCATTGTAAATTGTATTTAATTCGATTGTACTAGCAAGAAAAAAAATTGACTTAGGCTGAGTTGCACCACTTCTATTATAACCGTAACTATTAAAATAACCGGTCTTTTTAGTATGCATTTTGTCAGTTTTTTAACCTCTGTAGTAGTTAAAATAGGATGGGGCACGAAATAAACATAATTCAGCTTTTGTGCACATACTTTTTGCACCATTTCACGACTTCAGTCAGTTCAATTTTTAACCCTTTATCGCTCATGCCAAAATAATACAACAATAATAAATTGTTTTTTCAAACACACCAGTTACCTAGCCCCAAACTAAGCGTTAGCTTGTGCTATGGTGACTAGAATAACGGATAATAGAAAATAGATTTTGATTGTTGAACTATACACGGCCGAACGTCAGTCTACCCTACTATGACCTTGAAAACGCCTCTATTCCGTACATGATAAAAGCTGTTTTCTTAGTTATAATGGGTAACCTGACGTGCTGCCGTCTGTACATTGAACCCGGATATTGCAGCAACGAAGAACGAAGCATTTTACAAATAAAGGGCATCAGTATTTATAAAAATAAATTTATATTTTTATATTTTTTTGTGAAAAAATAATCCCGGAACTGAGGAAATGATAAAAACAACAAAAAATAAAAATAAAGAAATTTTATTCAATGAACAAAGATTTAATAAAAATAAAGATAATTTACAACAGATAAATCACAACTTTGGGAAGGGCTATGTATTCAAATATAGAACTAGATTTAGCTATGAAATAAACAACAGTTAATAACAGTTACCCTCAGTTAAATCCCTCGCAACTATACCTCTAGAATAGGGTTTATAATTACATTATATACAGGTTTCAGTAGAGCAGAGTACAAACTTAGCAAAATCACCAAAAATATAATTATTTTCCAAGAGGTTGGTTGACATCAGTGGTGACCCAAGAGCTAGCAGCTACCTTGCTCAGCGTGTAAGCATCGCTATCCAGCGCGGTAATGCTGCCAGCATCCTGGGAACCTTACCACAAGGACCCTTTTTGTAATTTTTGTTTTTCTATTGTATTATATAATTTATCTTAATTTTTATTGATAAGTTGTTTACAGCTTTAAGGGACCTTAGAAATAAGTGTTTGATATTAATTTCAACCTTATACCTCCACGCGTTCCTGAGAAAAAGTGTCTTGACAGACAGACGGACAAACGGACAACAAAGTGATCCTATAAGGGTTCCTTTTTTCCTTTTGAGGTACGGAATCCTAAAAATGAATAAAAAACCGACTTTTAGGTAATATACGGAATCATGGATAAAATTGTAAATAATTATATTTGAATTGAGAAATTATTTTGTGTTTAAAATCTGACAGTTCGTACCTAAACTTAAATGTTATAATAAGCATATTATTTTACTATTGTATTCTTATTGTAGGGAGTTCCCAGTGTTTTTTGCAGTATTGGACGTTGGTCTAGCATAATTTGCTCATGTTTGCATCTAGAGTCAAGGTTTGTACATTGTTTTACTGAACCCACTGTATAAATCTCTTGCTCTCACACTAACTGTTAGTGAGAGATGACTAAAACGAAATTATTTGTTTGCGTAGGTTGTATAACATAACGTACTTGTAAATACCGCTAATAATATAATTATTTAAAATGAAAACTTGTAAATTATATATTTGTATAGTTTTGCTTTATTTTTAGCAGTATTTACACAGTATACTTTGACCAGCCTTATGTAATTCGTATAGTAGACAAATAACTCACTCATGTTCTTGTAAAAAAGAAAAAATTAGGTAAAAATTATTTATATTCATCTCAATAGTGAGACAAACTATTGAATTATTTACGTATTTATATGGAGTATTATTTGTTTGTGTGCTAAACTAAAATATTGATTCTAAGCACTATACCCGGCCCGGCGAACCTTGATCCCTATGACAGTTCATGTTAGTGATGGGTCGCGTGTCGATTTAACTTTTTAACCGACTCCAAAAAAGGAGGAGGTTATCAATTCGACTGTATGTTTTTTTTTATTAACCGACTTCAAAAAAGGAGGAGGTTATCAATTCGACTGTATGATTTTTTTTATTAACCGACTTCAAAAAAGGAGGAGGTTATCAATTCAACTGTATATTTTTTTTTGTGGCTATGTTACCGCATATCTCAGTCAGTTGTGGACCGTCCCATTTTGGCCAAGTCGAGATCTGATGATGGGATCTTGGTGTAATCGAGGGAAACCCTCAAATTTTGAAGACACGTATAGTGTTTTCTTACTAGTATCTTAATGTTGACATGTTGTTACGCCTGATAGTAAATATGTGGAGCTGAGCTGATGGTGGATCTCCTTAAAAATTAGGAGTTTAGTAATTAAAACACCAGATGTTTTGTCAGGTACTGTATAGGATGCTAACAAAACAAAATCAAAGGCGCAGCTCCTTCCTCTTCCCCCCCCCCCCCTCCCGCCCCCAACAATAAAAATATATAATTACTTCAAGAAATATATAATTACTGCAAGAAATCAATTAACTCTTAAGGACATAGAACAGTTTTTATCCCCAAAATAATTTGTATAGGGAACCCGATGATACGATATACAACAAACTAAATTAAAAATGCTATTAGCAAATCTTTACATGTTCTTCTTTATACGGTCTTCTTTCTCGTTACTACTTTCTTCCAAATGACGCTGTCGCATTTGAACAGCGCGTTTAGTAGGTCTACCTATGTTGCACCTTACAATAAATTTCAACTAAAAATAGAAAAAAAAATAAAAAAAACCGTCTTCAAAACTGACTCCAGTGCTCATTAAAACTAAAAATTATATACACAAATTTAAACTAAAAAGTACACAATAATATTTAAATGACCTAACTGTTCTACGGAATTGTACAAGAAACCTATTTCCAATTTATTATCTGTAATTTTTTGGAGTCGGTGCCAGAAATTCTAATTCAAGTGAATAAGCACTACCAGCAACAATAATAAAGGGTAAATCCTAGAGTGGTTGCAACGCAATGGTGTGGCAGCTAACATTCAAATGTTCAAAAAAGAATTGGTCAGACTGTTGAACCTGCAGAAACAGCAAACAAAGTGGACATATTTTTTGGATGAAGTGGCAAAATCCAAAGGTCACGCAATGATTTGGCTACCGCCCTACCAATGCCAATATAATGCTTTAAAACTTTGTTTTGATGATTGGGATCGAGACGTGCGATACGACAGCATTGTAGATGAGCAGTTTTCGATAAACGTAAGCGACAGCAGCTGCAGTTCAGATTCCGAGTTCGTGACAGAAACCCTAATGTCATTATCAGATTCAGATTAAAATATATAAATAAATGATCGCTGAACAGCTTTTGTTTTATTTGGTTTTGTCCTACAGTTAATTTTTAATTCTCTTGGGTATACAATCGTGAGTGCATGTATGCCGCGCTCCGTTCTATTCAATAGAGAATGTACTAATACTTAAGTATGAAAAAGCAATGACACTCATAATTTATCACTTAATTATGCCATACATGAAAACTGATACTAATAAAATCTAATCTTAAATAAAACAAAACCTGATGTCCCCAGAAATATTTTATAAATTTGAGTGAAATAAAAACAATTTCATGCAACTTTTTAACATTCAGCTCAGCACCTATAACTTAAATGATTATAAATCATGTACACTCGTTTCCATTATCGACATTTGTTTATCGATATTTTTCCGCACTAGTCGATATCTTCCGAACGTAGTAACTTTTGCAGGACGTAAACGTAAAGTCTGATTGAGATAATTTCTTGTAAATGTTAAGAATTGTTATAATTCCGACGGAATATCATTGTAATGGCATATATCTACCTAATCTTAATAAATGGCATTTTTAGAAGCCTCAAATTCAATTCTAATGTAACGGTGACGCCACTACAATGTTGTGTCGTAAGAATAACTGTCAATGTCATAGGGATCAAGGTTCGCCGGGCCGAGTATAGTAAGTATACATTCTGAAGACAATTTCGATTCAAATCAAATATTATCTTGACAAAGGGCTTGGTAACTTACTATTACTTTATTTTTTAATGACGGTCTTACTTTTTGGTTATTTACCAAAAAAAAAAACTATTTACTTTGTCTTTTACACGAATTATAAAGGATTTTCTTACTGGAACTAGTGAAATCACAATAAAAGAGCATCTATCTGATACCACTAACTAACTATGACATACTTTACTTCTCTCGCACTCAAACTTCGGAGCCTCTTGGTTGGTAGCCACTGAAATGTGAAAAAAAATGATTTAGCTCATTTATAATTTTATTGCTAAGCTTTTGACAGTATCTAAACATTACCACAGAATAAGTACTAGTACTCCGTACAGAAGTATGACTTTGCAATGAAATTCAAAGTAATATCTACTCAATGTTGTTAACGATAAGGTGTAATTCAGTTCGCCTCTGACTCAAGCACATTTTCGTGTAGACACCTACAGAAATACATTGCAAGATAATTTCATTCTTATAACTCTGGAATATGATTCATAATACACTAAACCTATTCAGTGACGTATTATCACGCAACGCGATAGGGTTGACTGCCACAAGAAGCTACTTACGCCATCTAGCGCATCTTTCTAGGACTTTATTCATGCTCGTCCAACCAGCAATCTAGTGTCGCGCACGGCCGGTGAATAAAACGCGGGAGCGTGTCGCTGCCGGCTAGCGACACCCAACTTGTTTAGCCCCTTACCAAAGGGTCGCTGCGCGTAGGTACGTTTTTGCTACCTACGCGGGAAGATACACAGGCCTGACATTACTAATGTGAAGCTCATTCTCTAAATTCTCTCAATATCAAATTTAGTACTGTATTATTAGTTTTTACTATTTATTAGTAGTACTTTATATGTTTTCTGTGGTTTTACGAAGTACGTTTAAAAAACTATTAAATAATTGCGTACAACTAAAACTCCATAATATAAAAAAAAACACTCTTATACTTATACTCTCGACTTCAGATGGGAGTCGAACCCACGACGCTTCGCTATCTGGGCAAATGCTCTCCTACCTGAGCTACGGAGCTACGAAGGATGTTGTCACTTTTACCATTCTCCAATAAATTCTGTGTAACTCATCGTATTTCATAAAAAAACATGTTTTACGAATCGTGTTACACACAGGAAATATAAAACTTACAAAAATATACACGCATGTCACAAAATATAGCACGTAATACATAAGCACCACAAAAACTCAAACAAATATGTTAAGATGGGATATTAAAATAGTGAAATAAGCGTACCTATATAACTGTGAGTATATAGCAGTTATGTACAATCGGCTACACGTCTGTTGTGTACCTGAAATTAGTAATAGTTTAAAGCAGATATTTGTTAAAAAAGTTTTGGTTTTACGATCAGCAATCTTACTAATTTTTTTATCATTATATTATTAGGAGCTTGATATGTTCCTACCCTTTTTTTACCCTCCACGAATTTAAGATACTGCTTTTCAGTCTTTTTTGTAGACAATTTTTTTTTAGGTTTTAGTGTTATAAACCTGTCGCAGAACCGACGGGCGTTGGAGTAGGAAGGTTCTCGAATGGAGACCACGTCTCGGGAAACGTAGTGTTGGACGCCCCCCTGCTAGGTGGACCGATGACCTGAGGAAGGTGGCCGGTGGTGGCTGGATGCGAGAAGCGGAGGACCGTGAAAGTTGGCGCCGTCTTGGAGAGGCCTATGTCCAGCAGTGGACTGCAATAGGCTGATATGATGAGTGTTATAAAATAAGTCTGACGGTATCATTGAATACAATAATGAAAAATAAGTACTAAATAATATTATTTAGTACTTATTTTTCGTAAGCAATTAGCAATAATTGTGTTGAGAATGATTAAACAATGCAAAAGTTATTTATGCTTTTCCTCATGTGCTAATAATATCACTTACTCTGTTTCAAAGTGTAATCATAAACTTAGAATCAATCAAATTAATTAATTTACATGTTTCACATAAAATTATTCTTTAATTAAAAGTGCAAATGATTCTTTACAAAGTAATTAACATTTTTACATCTATGTTTGAGGATTTACTCGTGTCTCTAACAATTCGTATTACTATTTTTTCCATCGAGTCTAAATGCAGCCAGATTATATTTGGTGGACTGTTGTGGATGTAGAAATAATTGCACTACCACAGAAGTTATAATGGATTTATTAATACCCATAGTTATTTAATTGTTTTGATAATTTAAATCGATACGCAATTTCATACGCTTTTAGTTTTTGAGCGCAGATCAAATGCTGAAACATAATTTGCTTCAAAATCCACTGTCATCAACTTGACATTTAATCGTTTTATCGTACTATAATAATTTAATCGTACTAAAATCGATTCGATTTTGGAATCCTCTACGACTTCGTTTTTTTTTTGATTTCCACAGTTCTCTGTTTTCAGTGATTTCAGTGAATTAACGAAACAATTTATAGCCACATCCCGTACAACCATTAGAGGTAATGATAATACTTGTGTAGCAACCTCCTTGCCACGAACTTCTCGCATATGTTTGCATTTTTCATCGAAAAACATTTCAGTATAACCGCATGGTGAACTCGCTGAAATGTGCCATAGTAATTACGAACTTAGAATAAAAGCAACAGAGGGTAAGTTTGCTGATCGTTTCATAAACCTGGTGCAACAAAACTAAATATCACACACATACAAACACGAGGTCTCACCTGTCACGCTTGGCGGGCGTGATGACTTCCTCATCAGAATCCATGTCGAGGAGCTCGTCCCTAATGTAGCTCTTGTTGGAGAAGCCTCCCATGTCTACTGGAATTATAAAGAAATTGTCTTTGTTACAAAACTTAAATAACCATAGCAAATTAAATCATTCAGGGTTCTTACGGGTCATTACTCGTTTCGCACCACGTGTGTTTCGGACCGCGGTCAGGCCTGTGTATCTCCCCGCGTAGGTAGCAAAAACGTACCTACGCACGGCGACCCTTATTTAGGGGCTAAAACAAGTTGCGTGTCGCTACCGGCCAGCGACACGCTCGCGCGTTTTATTCACCGGCGGCCGCGCGGCTACGTTGCTGGCTGGACGAGAATGAATAAAGTACTAGAAAGAGGCGCTAGATGGCGTTAGAAGCTTCTCGTAGCAGTCAACCCTATCGCGTCACGTGATATTACGTCACTGAATAGGTTTAGTGTATTATTAATCATATTCCAGAGCAATAAGTATGAAATTATCTTGCAATGGATTTTTGTAGGTGTCTTCACGAAAATGTGCTTGACTCTGAGGCGAACTAAATTACGCCATATTGTTGACGACATTGAATAGACATTTCTTTGAATACAATTGCTAAGTCATACTTCTGTACGAAGTACTAGTACTTATTCTGTGCCGCGGTGTGAATTGCCCAAGAGCACATAATAAATAGTAGTACAAGTACAGAAGGACCTCTCCGCAAAAATACATAAGTAGATAGTGACTCTACCTACACACACAATAAGCACTTAGAACTTGTCTCTCTTTCTCTCGCGTAAGCTTATCACACCTGACAGCGTAGGGTCGACTGATGCGACGCCAAACGCGCGCGTGTATCGCAGATCTTACATGCGATGCGCCCGGCTTGTGACAACCATTACGACGAAATGCCGACCGGTCAATCCGCGCATGTACTTGTACCTTTAAGCTAAATTGCGAAGTGAACGGCCTGCCAAGAGTTATTTTTGAGTGGGTCTTTTCGCACTGTTTTGTAAGCTCTGCGGTGCTGTTGAGTGATTCGTACCGCGGTTCGAAACACTCGTGGTGCGAAACGCCTAAAGACCCGTCCCTGAGCGACTGAATGAGCCGCTACTAATAATGAGCCTCAAGTCCCATTATTATAAGACTCCAGAACGTATATTAAGTCATTTAAAACACTATGTGATGAGATACATTTTGCACACAAAAATTCATCGTACGAATTTTTAGTGAACTTTCATAAAATGGGTATGAAACTTATGACCCCGGCCGCCATTTAGATTTTTTTCGTAATCGTGTTATTATAGCGGCAACGAAAATACGTCACCTGTGAAAATTTCAACTAGTGACAGACAGACAGACAGCGGAGGCGAGGAGGGTAAAAACGGAACCCTTTTACTAAAATAGGGTTCCGTTTTTACCCTTTGGGTACGGAAAAACGGAAAAAGACCACTTTTGACGGATACTTCACAATCCACAATGTTTTTGAATTAGTTTTTCCTTCATGGTAGTAGAGTTGTTCGCATAAAGGATAATCAGTACAAATGCGTGTGTGTTGTCATCCATTTTTCCGAAACTCAAGGATGCCAAACCTACCTCTAGAGGAGTCGTCGAACTTGCCGTCGTCCCACTTGTACTCGTTGTCAGCGAACAGCGGCGGTAGCGTCTGGTGCGGCGTGGGGTACAGGTCGAGCCCCTGCTTGCTGTACACGCTGTCGCGGTCGCTGTACGATGGCATTCTGGAACCAGCGAGGGGAAATATTTATAATAATGTCCTCCTAGCCAAATTTCAACCACAGTGGCCTATATCAATAGAGATTAGCCGACTGCGCGGGAAATGTTATAGTGTACAAGTGTTTGCGCAAAACACAGATGCACTCTCTGTTCCTTCACTCTCATGAGTTGGTAAGACGGCAGTCCGACATGACCGTAGAGGGATCAGGCGCAGGATCAACGGCTTAACGTGCTTTCCGAGGCACGGGGGTGTTAACACCACCAACTTCCTGACTCCGGAGCTGTGTCTGAGATATTTCAAGGCAGAACAACCCAACACTCTCTGCCCGACCCAGGATTTGAACCCGGGACCTCCTGGATAGTACCCAGCGTGCTGTATTTTGGAGGCTATTAGTCACTAAGTAAATTAATAAATCTTTATATTCCTCAACACACTTCAACTTGTTCAAGGCCTATTATCTGAGTTGAAAGACCACTTGTGCCAGTCAGGTTTAGCTAATCCGGACTGGCGTAAGTGGGCCTACGTATCTTCAATCTTGTCGGTGTATCCTTTCTAGCTCAAGTTACCTTGAATCGGTATACATCTCTTGTAGTAGTAGTACATAGTCACTTGTTATGAGTTCCTCCGGATTCTTCTATATCAATAAAGATTACCCAATTGCTTAAAAGTCATTGATTTATGCATGTAGGCCCACAGGGGGCACTTATTCACCTCCCATCATATTTATAGGCCCTATCTACCACTGCGATCAAAAGAGGACCATACTTAAAAATAGTATTCAAAAGGAAAATCCTGCCTAAACTCAAGTATCATGAAGCGATCAAGTGATGCTACTGTATCTAAAATACCTCGCGTAGTTCTCGAAGCAGCTGAACCGCCACAGCGCGAAAGCGAGCATGGCCATCGAGATGAGCAGCCCGAAGCCGATTACCAGCCACACAGTCAGCACGCCGCTGTCGTTAGGAGACGCGAACTCCTGGAAGCAGACAATATAGGCAGTTAACACAGTGTTGCATAATTGTCTCAGCACGCTGGCTTCGAAGTTAAACCATCAATTCTGCGCCTGCGTCACAGATAAGACAGAAAATAGACCTGGGGATAAGACGAGAATGGGGGACCAGGAGAGCTGAAGCAGGCGCTTGCAGCGTAATTAGCTTTTTGTCGTTAGTCGGCATGCTGCATTATTGAGTCATCGCCTGCGGGGCACAGACAGAAACGGGGACCGTAAGAACACAGGGCAGCGCGCGCTTGTAGCGTGATGTGAAATGACAAGATTGTGCCTGCCCCCGCACCTCTCCTAGTCCCCATTCTAGTCCTACTTTTGTGGCCCCCACAACCCGTCACTTCGCAGGTTTATCGAAACCATGGGGTCCTGCGTTCGAAATCGGGATTGAGCTGTTTGTTTTTGGGTTTTTCTGTCAGTAACTCAGAAAACAACTCTGTAATCAGAAAGTTGTTGGTGGTACCACCCTCTTGCCCCTGAAAGCACGTTTAGCAGTTTTTCCTGTCCTGCCCCTGATCTCTCTATCTTATCGAACTGTAGAAGTGAAATGCACAGAGATAGCATCTGTGTTGTATGCTGTTCGTGGATCTACGCAAAAATACTACTCCGCAATTTTCATCCAATATCTATGTCTGAAAATGGCGGCATACATGTGAGCGGTTAAAACATGTAAGTAAAAATTCCCATGAAGTAAACTAATAAATTAAATTATTTTTTGGGGTTGTTATAAATTTTATTAAAATAAATTGTTTTATACCCAAATACAGTTATATACACGTAAAATTAAATCTTGGAACTAAACTAACAAAGTCAGGTATTTTAAAAATAGGAAAATACCTATAAATAAAATACCTGACTTAGGTCGCTGTCCCGCGGGAAGGTGTCCATAAGGCTGGCCACATTACTCCGTTGACATTAAATATATTGTTTCAACAAACACACCAATTAGCTACTTACCCTAAACTAAGAGTGAGCTAGTTGTGCTAAGTGACTTGACTTGTATAACAGATAACACATAAACACGTTTTTAAACATCCATTACTTAGATTCAAATGCATGCGCCCGTTACAACCGCATGCTTTAGTTTTGTAGTCCGGAGCGCAAACCACTATACCAAGATACGAATATGCGGTGGTCATGAAGTAAAGTAAGGCTCACCTCCATTCCCATCTGCCTTAGCCTAAGGGCGAAGGGATCCCTCTCGCTGTACAGGTACCACATGGCCCTCAGCTCTCCTTCCGTCAGCCGCGGCTTCTGCTCCTCTTCGTAAACCAGAGGAACGCTGAACGACACCTCCGAACACATGTCGCTGTTGGGCCAGTTCAGGTTGCAGACGGCCACATTTGT
The DNA here is from genome assembly GCA_949316185.1 of Pyrausta nigrata. Lineage (NCBI taxonomy): Eukaryota > Metazoa > Arthropoda > Insecta > Lepidoptera > Crambidae > Pyrausta > Pyrausta nigrata. The sequence goes on from OX438936.1 coordinate 38,552,246, forward strand.
TATCTGCGTCACTTGACGACTGGAATAGAGAAATTAGTAGTTAAACACCCAGTTAAACAGACTTTTATATCGGCCTGTACCACTTAGTTCGTACAAACTTCAGTTTTTCGAACATATCACTGCCTAACGGTTAAGAAAAACATCGTGAGGAAACCTGCCCAGTTGGGTATTGCCTGTTGTGTGAAATGGAGGAAGCAATGGCAAACGACTCCATTGAAATTACCAAGAAGGTCGTTGTGTATGTTTAATTCCATGTAATGATCACGACCTTCAGCCCTTCAGGACGTATACGACTATGTAGAAATCTAAGATCTAGACTATTGACAATGATGGTGCTAAGTATAGTTGCTTACGTACTCATAACATACTTCACGCATTAAAGGAATGCATGCTGAATATTGCACAATATTCTTTACTCTTGACCTTGACTTTGCATAAGTTGGACAAACAGCTTAGTTGACTTTTATTTGCAAAACATAACATATTTTGCTAATCAAATGATTGGCTTTGAATTGGTTACGATTTTATTTTTAAACAAATAATCTTTAATTTAATATTGAAGATCATTACAAAGTACAAAAGTAACAATGAAAATTCATCATCATCACCATCCTAACGTTATCTCTATTGTGCACTCGCACGCGAGGGCCCAGGGTACGCTGACCATGATCCAGGATGTGGCAGATCAGGTAATTACAGTGGAGCGACTGCCATCTGACCTCCGTGACCCTGTTAATAGGCAACCTGACTAGTTTTTGGATCATGGTTACACACTCAGTCGCCTGAATGTGCAGAGAACATCGTGAGAACAATGAAAATTATTTATTAATATTTACTTTTATTGTAACGAATAAATTCGAAACCCATTTCGTTAATTAAGCATTCGTATTCATTGAGAAAATCGTGCAAAAATAAATTTCACGATGTGATTTACAACAATGTTGTGTGAAGTCGGCTAGTGATAAGGTGCTACCACAAATGCTACCATATGCTAATGAAGTATGCATTCAAATAACAAAGTGAAAACAATGAAAGACCGGTTACAATAAAAGACGTATTTATGAAATTTTATTAGCTTATAATTATCAAATTTTTCTTCCCTCCTTGAATGAATATAAAATTATGTGAGTAAATATTTTAATAAAAGCAAATAATAATTAAAGATATTCATGAAACAAAAACAATATACCCGTGTTTTTGAGGCAAGGAAATTAAAAATTCAAATTATGTAATTATTTATGATTACATAGTAAGTTTTCACTTACATAGTATTTCATTTATAAGTCAGCCTATTAGATCCCACTGCTGGGAAAAGGCCTCACCTCAACTATGAGGAGGAACAAGCCATACTCCACCACGCGGGCTCAGTGCGGATTGGTGGAGGGGTGTATGTAAGGCAAGTGACAAACCTTACTGTCAGAAGTTATCAAGCCGCCCTAGGGCCTCTGACTAGGCTTAACGACTAATACCACAGATATTAGCCGGGACCAACTGCTTAACGTGCCTTCCGAAGCACGGAGATGCTTGTCATGGACGTCACTTAAATGGTCGGAATGGTCACCCATCCAATCACGACCGCGCCGTGGGTTGCTTAACTTTTGGTATCACTACCAAAGCGCTGCCGCCACTGCGCCACAAGCACCTCAGTATTTTTTTTCATTAGTATTTCATTATGTAACGGGTTTATTTCGAAAATCTAACAAAACCCTGTTATTACAATGAAAGAAGTTTGTTTTCCTTTTAACGACACAAACTTTTTAGAATGGCTTTAAGTGAAGCCAGTTTGGATACTGTGGTAAAATTAAAATAGGCTTCAGTAACTACAAATTTCTTGAAACTACTTTTATTTGCGACGTATAAAAATACAATCATCAGCTTGTATGAACGCTTTTGCTATTATAAATATATCTTTGTCACTATATCTCGTATCAGAGAGCTATCTGACAGCCATTGTTGGGTTCTGAGAGGCTTTCTCGTCGCAGTTCGTTAGCACCGAGCTTGTTAGGTGTCATGTGTCTAGATCTACCTATACACTTATCTACTAGTTGGCTGGTCCAATCTTTTGTATATTTTTTCTATCTTTGTCAAAAAGTAAATTTTATTGCTATTTGTAACGATTAAAAGTACATTAGGTTTCCTGATGTTTATTGCAATGACAAAAACATTACGATAACACATCAAATGCATGTTAATTGTGTTATTTCAACATTTGTTTGCCACACTATCTTCCTTTCCACTGCTGGGAAAAGGCCTCACCTCAACTAAGAGGAGGTATGAGCCATACTCCATTACGTGGGCTCAGTGCGGATTGGTGGAGGGGTGTCTGTAAGTGACAAACCTTACTGTCAGATGTTATTAAGCCGCCCTAAGGCCCCTGACTAGGCTTCACGCCTAATACCAACAGATATTAGCCGGGACCAACTACTTAACGTGCCTTCCGAAGCATGGAGATGCTTGTCATGGCCGTCACTTAAATGGTCTTGATGGTCACCCATCCAATCACGACCGCGCCTTGGGTTGCTTAACTTTTGGTATCACTACCAAAGCGCTGCAGCCACTGCGCTACAAGCACCTTGTACTAATAGAATGGGCGATATAACTAAAAACGATAATACTTTTAAAATACCAAGCAATTAAATCAGTGTGAATGTTAGATTCTTCAAACAAACTTTCGTCCCCTTCCAATTTTACAAAAAGTATTGTTTTAGGTTTCTATCTATTTTCATATAAAATCCATCAAAAATTATTAAGCGTTTTAAACGTCAGAAATAACAATAATGTTTTTGGAATTATTGAAGTTCGGATACCATCAAGATAGTTTCCATCAGACAGTAATTTATACTTTCCTAACTACTGTAACGATTTCATAGAAATTACGTTTAGAGTCCAATTTTGGTGCAAAACAGTTGGATTCTTGCCAAGAGACTGCATTAGCATTACTGCTTTGCGGCATATAAATAATGATGAGATCCGTACAAACGGCAGACGTACCTACTGTTTTTTCATATCGCGATAAGTAGAAAAAAACATATATAGGGTCTAACAAAATTAGTTATCAACCGGCAAAGGGGGATATCTATACATAACACTGATCAAGCTCACCAAATTTGGGCCAAAAATTCAGACTAGTTACCGAGATATTCGCAATTCTCAGTTGTGAAAAAACACACTATTTACAGCTGTGTGTGTGTGATTTTCGTACAATGCGTTTTGAATTGTGTTCGTGTAACTGCACTATCTGTGAATTGATGCAATTGTATGCGTAAAGTAATGATACAGCGTGCTTAATCATTTGCAGTATTTTAATTGAATTATTTTGTTAGAAAACATAACTTTGAAAAATGACTATAAAACTATGGTTCATATTTTGCCATCGTATTCAGTATGATGTATAGATACACCTCTTTGTCGGTTGATGACTAATTTCGTTAGACCCTGTATAATGGAAATATAAAGGAACTATATAAAATGAATTTTAAAGATTTGAAAGATACTTACCACGACCATATGGCAGCTACTTTCTTCTAAATTTTACTTTTAAATCTATTTAATATAAGACACAAATTTATTCTAATTGAGACGGATTTTGAGACTATATTTACTAGTTATTTGGGAAAACGCGTATTATTTTAAAACATTTATCTACAACACTGTGCTTATTCATAAGAACAAAACAAACAAGATAAGAACAAAATAAGAACAAAAAAACAAAACTTTACTTTTAAATCTCTTGTAGTTTGTTAAATTTCTTTAGTTTTTTCTTCATAACTTTTCCAGTCTTTTGTCATATTTACAGCATTTCAATTTGCGATATGTTTCTTTTCCGTTTGGCAGGCCACCGGGATTGGTGCCAAAGTCTTCGAATTAGAAAGTGCATTGAAAAAAACCGTTTCTCCAAACCTCATACAAGTTTTTCTTCAGTAAATTTTACTGGCTTCTTCAATACTTCTATCGTATTGTCTGCTTTGACGACACAGTTAGATTTAACTACCGTTTCATTGTTGTTAAAGTTATCTTTCTCTTTCTTAACGCATTCTGGTTTAGTTCTGTCATGATTATCGTTGTTGTTGTCAGTTTGCGATTTAATAGGAAGATTCAAATCTGACTTCTTAGTCGCCACAGATTTGCAGTTTTCACAATTCTTAGACATTTGTGGATAATGATGAAGAATGGCAGTAGTATTAAAAGTTATCTTCCCATACTTAACGATTTCGGTAGGCCGTTGCGCTTTATCTTTACTAGTACTTGGCCCTGCCTCTATATCTACATTACTATGACTACCCTTTTTAACGAGATCAGTCGGACTATCCACTGAGATCCCGTTGTAAATATCTTTAGTGTCCTCTAAAAGATCCAGCGCTACTTTCTTGCTTTTCCTAAGGTTTTCCATATACGTGTTATAATGGTTCATGTCTACAGTGTTGCTTTGTTTAAGCGGTAAGGAGTTTGGCAATTTCTTTAGAGGTCGTTCTTCGGCTGTGTATCACAATTGTTTGTTGGCTGGCGCGTTTTTGTAAGCTGTCGTTTCGGTCTTAGCCGCGCAGTCGTCGCGCGCGGCGCCTGTTAGCTATGTCTGGGATTGCACCATCGATATGCTCGTCGTCTCGGTGACGATCGTGGGTGCAGGAAAGTCCTCCCCAGTCGAATCGTAAATGGGAAACTCGCAGCACATCACGAACTTCAAAAACCTCGGCACCTCCACGTATATAGCCGGCGGAATCGGTATCAATGGTGACGTGGACGCCTTATAATAAAGATAATCTGGGTTATCTCTATATTTTTCGTCCGCCGATCGTTCGAGCAACGGTATTCCAGATAAGAACAATATGATGGCCGTCGTAAATAAAGGCGATAATATTGCTATCCATTCGACGCCCTCGATAACGTTCAATGATATTATGAATATACCCCACCATAGCACGACTTCGCCGAAGTAATTCGGGTGTCGAGATAAGCCCCAGAGTCCGTCGTTGCACCATTTCCCTTGATTGGCAGGTTCTTGTCTGAATGCGTGCTTTTGGAGGTCCGCGTACGTTTCGATGAGCAAGCCGATGACGAAAACCCCAGCTCCTGCGGAGTCTAGAGTTGTCATCGTTTTAGGTGATTTAGGAAAGGAGTGATGTGGAGAATTGATGATGATTACAGGTAGACTAACCACGTACACCCAAATGGCTTGAAACGTGTAAAACACAGCGAATCTGAGAGTGTTGCTTTTTCGATCCTCGAACTGCTTATCTCTTCCTATATGGTAGATTCTGTAAATTAGGTACCCGGATAGTCGCAAGCCCCAGACGCAGACGAACGCAGTGACCATCAGCTGTCTGCTATCATAGCTCTTCAAATGGCTGCCTCCCTGTCCAAGGAAGAAGGTCAGAAGGGCTATGATGATGAAGTTAGCGCCGCCAGTGAAGTCAGTCACTTTATCACTTTGGAACAGAGATGCTATAGTGAAGAACAGGATCTGCATAGCAACTGTCACCATCGCGCTGATGGCGAAGTTGTTTCTATCTATAAGTGGTTCCATATTTGAATTTTGACACTAAATGTTTGAGGTTTTGGCATCAGGGAATACTGGTTGCATCGATTCTTTGTCGCATTGCCGCATTTTGACTGGAGCACTATATTTTGGTACGTTTTTCACTTGTTTCGTTTTACTAACTACTTTGATCGTGGTTTGTTTTTTTCCGCGTTAGTTTTGTAAATAAAATGGTGGTTTTTATATTGTTTTGCTGGGCGTGCGAATGGTGGAAGCGTTTTGCGAGGCCCAGTCCGTGTGCTTTACTGAAATAGATATGACGTTTGCACAGCGCATGTGCGAGCTTTGGCGCATGCGTCGTGGTCGTGTTTCGTAAAGCTGCGGAAATCTGCGTTTCTTTTTTTAATAACTCGTTAATTTCGTGCATTAATGATAGTTTTTTTTGCAATTTTCTTGAGACTGAAACATGTTTGAATCAACAACAATGCTTTGCAGATGTAAAGCTAACCTGTCGGTATGTAGGTCAAGTAAAAGAGACGGAAGATATGTAGGGCAGGTGGCACGCTATATCGGAATACCGCATAATGTAGTGAGTTGCGATTGGCGTAGGGAAACTTTGTTTTGATGGCATTATCTTGGAGATTAGACCCAGCTCTCAAGTCAGGGGTCAACCGGTATTATCTGCAGCTTATGTTATTATGATGCAATACAGTTCCGTACACTGAATCATAAGTTATTGAAAACAAATATTGTTTCATTTCAGTTATTTCACCTTAATAAAAAAGCGATGCGTATATGAAGATCTTATATTTCAATCGGCACAAAAAACATTTACCTATGTTTCATCAAAGCATCTATGTATGTATAATTTTAAAATAATTATATACATACTAGCTTTTGCTCGGAACTTTGTCTGCGTAAATAGTAAAGGACTCAAACTCCCATCGGCGTCCAGTAAACGCGACCTATTTAGGGTTCCGTAGTCTGACAAGTAACCCTTATAAGATCGTTCAGTCCGTCCGTTCCGTCCGTTCTAGTCTGTCACAGCAGAATATCTTCTACGTTTATGGACTGATTTGCATGTAACTTAGTTCGAGGATACTTCACATATAGATCTAATTTTTAAAAATACAGAAAAAATTAAATTACCCTTTTTTAAGGGTCCCTTCCCATACATGTAAAGGGGGGGGTGAATTATTTTAATTTTTTTGAGTGCATCCCCTTGTGTGGGGTATCGTTGAAAAGGACTATGAAAATAAGGTAGGGTTTCCATACAACACTTTTTTATCAGCTTTACCATTTGCGAGATATAGCCCGCCAAAGTCGTTTACACGGTGCCCCCCCCCCCCCATAATTTTTGAAGTATGACTAAACTGACCTATAAACTTCAAATCACTCACGTAAAGAAACAGGCGCGGAAACTCTTACTTAAAATTGTTTCGGGTGTCCTGTGATGAATACTTTTGAAATGATAAAAAATATATATAAATATATACTTTTTTTGCCTATACTGTCTAATGTTTTAAGTTAATGGTACGGAACCCTTCGCGCGCGAGTCCGACTCGCACTTGGCCGGTTTTTTTTTTGGTATCGTGTCGTATGGCGAAGAGAGGTCATCCAATATCTCTGGATATGCTTATCCGATTGAGTTGAAACATAGTCACAGGTTGTTGGGACTTCATGTTCAAAATTTTGGTTATTAATTAATTAATAATTAAGGCTACCTTTAAATAATAATAATAATAATATATAATTTTAAATAGTCACGGAAGGAAGGAAACTCACCGCATGCCTGTGTTTTATGCAAGTATAACAGCACATCAAACTACCAATTACATTTTCTCAATCGAAAATGGACCTCTATCATGTTCAATTTAAGGACTAATATTGAATGCTGCTTATTATTTAAGGATAGACTGTACTCCTGACCAGTAAATATGAAGCTACTATTTGTTATCCCTTTAATTACCGCTGTTTTTGTTTTCTAATTAACCGAATTGCATTATCCTTGAAATAACGATGGGTTTTTAGAACTAATAGGTTGTAATTTTTAATCATCAATTGTTATCAGTACTCGCAAATGAGCCGTGACTTCATTAAGTCATGTATATTGCATATTCTGTGAAATAAATATATAAATTGTTTCAACAAACACACCAATTACCTATTCCCAAACTAAGCGTGAGCTTGTGCCATGGCGACCAGAATAACGGTTAGACATATACGTTTATAATAAACATCCATGTACAAATGCTCGTGCTCATTACACAAACATATGGCCCTTGCGGGATTTGAACCTGCAATCTTTGGTTTTGTAGTCCGGAGCGCGGACCACTAATACACCAAGACGGTCGCCAAATGGACAAAAAAATGATAAAACTTGCTTTATATTTTCAATCCTGGCTTACGTCAACCTAACCTATATATCAGGGTCGGTCCATCGACTTCTTAGGGATTCGTAGCATGTGTTTCACAGGTCCGCAGTAAGTAGTACCCAAACATGAATTTTAGTATCAGTAAATACGCTTCATGCTTCAAATAAGTATTGTCTCATATTCCAAGTATAGTTTATCTGCAAACATATTCGTACCTATTTGTGACAAAGAACGATAAATTCACCAGACATGCGATAATGACAACAAGCATTTACACTTTATATCTGTTTTAAATAATGTTTAATCTCTAATACTCTAGGTGCGAGCGTTTTTCAAGTGTTTAGATAAGCAATTTTAACTTTATTGGAATAATATGAATAGCTGTTGCGACTTAGTCTGCGAACTCGATGATACAACATGACTCATTCTCCCATCGAAATCTAGTGATCATGACCCCTTAGTTGTACTATGCCATATGGTGCAATGGAGTCACACCATGTATCTTAAGGATTATGTTGTAAGGGTTTTTTATTTGGTACAAAATCATCCAAAACGCTTAAATTCAACTACTGTCACTGCTAAACTAATAAACCTATGTTAACCCCTATATTTTTCCTTTAAAGTTTATGATTTTTTTCTTTTTTTTATCGTCGTAATTTGTTCCAGATTTTTCAAAGTCAGCAGGTAAGTTTTTAGAGGGGGGGAAGGGTAAGGAAACGCCCTACTGGAACAAAAATTGCACTTGAAAGTTTAATATTTTATAAATCTAAAAATAGCATTAAAAAATATCAAAAAAAATCCTACATATTCTACCACTGTGTCGGCGTGATTGGTAAGCATAAACCTATAAAATTACAGTTTTTAGTACTAACCCCGGACAGACAGACGATCATGACGAAACTAAAAGGGTTACTTGTCAGGACTACGGAACCCTAAAAATAAACTGTTGTTTTTATTACCACGAAAAACCCCGCCACCTCTTATACGTTCAGCTCGTCTAATAATAATAAAATACAAATCAGTTCAACTCACGTAGTATTAAGTCCAGGGTCCACATCATTGGCGTTGATATACATAGTGGCCATGTCAGCGATCAGCAGCCGGAACTGCTCCACGGACTCGTTAAACTCGGGCAGGGTCAGCCCTCCTATGAGGACGGTGAAGGTTTCCACCGGCGCCGGCAGCTGAGCCTCCGGTTCTGGTAGGCTCTCATTGGGCACATCGACATGTTCTGGGAGAGGTGCTGTAAAGAGAGTTGCTCTTAAGCTGTTATACCGACTCATGCTTAACGGTGCGAAATTAGCGACCATGTTCTGCGTCAAACAATGCGAAAGGAAAACGCATGGAACTCGAAAACACGCGTTTTCGCAAACATAAGACTAATCTACATCGATTTTTCACCCTCAACATACCCATATTTCAGCAAAATCGTTAGAGCCGTTTCCGAGATCACAAATATATTTTGTATATAAATAAATATACAAGAATTGCACGTTTAAAGGCTTCCTTTCCTTTACCCACAGGTTCCTGTAGTATATTATAAATCCAGTGTCATGTCATGTCATTTTTTGCTAAATTATTATGAAAAAAGTTTATTAAATAGAAATTTTTCCTGAAATACATTTTTCGGGTGGTGACGGATCTCTACCTCCTTAGTGGTCCACCCGAGCAACGACATTACAAACTCCAGTTGGTGATGGCGGCTAAACGATCCTATCAGCGGTTGTAGGCTCCATCGCCTAGTAGCTATTACCATCCCACCGGAGCGGAGCCTGGCGCCAAGCAGCTTGCTGTGTTCTGTCAGTGAGTTGGAGTGCCAGAACCTCCTTCTTGGTTAGCTCGCTCCACCGTAGACGGTCTACGCCACGTCTAGAGTTATGAACAACCATTTCGAATAAATTAAAAAAAATACTTACAAACCATCCTGACGGTGAAGCTGAACCCTTGCCTAAAGGAGAAGCCAGGGAAGGACTGGAACCTGACGAACATCTTGTCCACGTCCAAAAACCGGTAGCGGCGCGGCTCCGTCAGCATGTGGGAGAACACCAGCCCATCTTTGCTGGAGTCGTCCATGCCCCCTGAGGAATAGTCGTAAAGTCGTTTATTTAGGCACTAGCCTCTGCGATTTCGTCTTGCTACAAATGCTAAATAATTTCCCTCAACACCAATTGCCCAACCCCTTTTGTGATTCGATGTTTTTCTTCTATTTGGGGGAGGAGACTAACCAAAGAATATGAAAGTCGGACCGGCCATTCTTGAGTTATAAACGGTGTAAAATAACCCAACTTTGTGTTATGGTACTCGTATACAGAGAAAAAAAAGAAGAATTACTGCCGTACTCAGAGACAATTAATCCTTCATTGTGTCTCATGCTGTCCTCTTCTATTTTATTGGCAAAGAAAGTGTCAGAACGAGACTTAATAAAAGATAGAATTTAATTGATGACTCTGAGTTCGGCACTTAGACCGATAGAGAATCATTTATACACGTAACGAAATATCAACAAAAGTATTGTAGCTGTTGGAGACATCAGATTTGTTAGTTAGTTAAAAACTACAAGAATAGCCTAGCGTTTCAACGCCTGAAATGCTAATAATATAAGCACTATTTGGCCTTTTTAAAAATTGCTACCACTGCAATTTTTGTTTACGTGAAAATAACCCATAGACTCAAGTTTAGGTTAAGGCATGTAAAGCCCAGAGCACAACTAAGCATTTTTATCTCAATAGGATGTACATCCATAGACACAATGTGACCTCTCTTCGCCATAAGACATTCCTACAATTAGGAGGTCTTAATTACTGGTTGTCGATGGGAGTATAAGAAATGTATTATCAAGTCTACGCAGACGAAATCTTGTGAACTAGTGAATAGTATAAATTAATATCTTACCCGGCACAACCAGAAGATAGTCTCCCATAACGCCGTTGACGTAAAAGTCAGTGATGATCAACTCTATGCCCACCCCTTCACCGGTGAACACCCAATCAATGATATTGTTCGTTGGATACGGGCTCGGGAAGTTTGGTGACGTCACCGTCAAAGGTTCTTGTGTCAAAGTTATATGAACTGGTGCTACGTACTTGCCAACGTCAGATTTGGTTAGATCAAAACTATCTGCGTGTTCTTTGACGAATTGCCTCATCAGCTGGTCATATTCCTCAGCAGTCAAGTTACTGACGTCAATAGTGGTGGGAGCTTTTTCTGTTGCTGCGGCAGTAGATTGAACTGTGGATTGAGTTTTAACCTTTTCAGCAGCGAGCTTATTGGCCGTATCCGATTCATCATTAAGGATACCGTCGTCGCCGGCTTCAATCAACGTATCGTCATCTTTAGCGTCTACTATTGCTTCATCAACATCAACATCATCATCATTAGCATCATCATTTTCATTGCTGTCGAATTCTTCTGATGTAGCATCATCTGCCTGGGGGTCGTCTTTAAACAGACCGTCATCATCACCCTTGTTTTCATTACCAGTTTCATTATCATCTTCATTCTTAATCTCCACTTTATCTACGTTTTCTTCTTGTGACTGTCCTTTTTCGTCATCTTCTTTGCTATCGTCAACTTCATCAGACATTTTTTCCTCATTATCAGCTTCATCATAATTCTGTTCCCTGAGGGATAGGACATATTTTTCTCCATAAGGAACTCCATACTTATCTTCGTATTTAGAAATCTCATCTGGATCGATGGCGTCGTCGGCGTTTTTCTCTGGTTCAACATAGTCTCCATTTTCATCATTCAATTTTTTCCAAATTGCCATTAATTTATCCAAATCTTCGTTAAGGTCTTCATTTACTTGATCTATAGAATCAGCATCAATTGAATCACCTTTAGATGACTCGAGAATATCTTTAGCTGCTTCTTCGGCATATTTATCTACGGTTTCAACATTGTCATCATTTAGGTCATCATTATCATCGATGCTATCATTATTTTCTTCTTCTCCTTTTACATCTTCTATCGCTATATTGTCTTCTTTTTCTTCTTCTGAATTGACAGCCGCTTTTGCCACAGGTACATCAAGTGAATCTAATTGTTCATCCATATAGACCGATGAATCATCATCATTATCAACTTCTTTTTCTTCTGCTGCCACTTCAACATTATCATCTTCGTTTTGAATAGTCTCTTCAGCCTCAGCAATATTGTCAATTTTTCCATCATCTTCTGATGGTATTTCTTCAGAGTTCTCAGTTTCAATACTTGTAGATTGTTCTTCAAAAGAATCATCATCATCATCATTCTTTTCTTCATCCAAACCGTCTGCATTTTGTTCAGACCTGTTGTCTTCTATCTGATCAAATTCTTCCTTTACATCTTTGTCTTCGGATGGCTTATCTTTCTTATCGTTCGGATCTGCTCCTTCATCGAAGAGGGGTGAGTCGTAAAGTGGGTACTCTTCGTAATCTTGCCATTCTTCTTTGTTCCATTTTTGCTCGCCGGGTGATGGCCCGTCCTCTCCATGGTTATCTACTTCTTGTTTTGCAATGTCCAAGAGTGTGTCGTCGTCGTACAGATCATAACTTTCGTCACCTTGCTGCGCTGCAACAGTAATAAATAGTTTTGATGTACACACTGCCGCACGTCAGACTACCCGTTTGAACCTTGAGACCGCCTCGATTCCCTTTGAATAAAAGCTGTTTTCTTAGTTCAAATGGGTAACCTGACGTGCCGCCGACTGTTGATACTGTTAAAAAAGTACAGTCATGTTTCATGGGATCAACGGCATGACAAGGTTTCTAAGATTTTTTGATTTTTTCTCTAAGTATAACAATCTTGGTAATAAATTGATATTTTCTGTATCAGTTAGAATCGTTTTTATATTATATTTATTAGTATTTATTTTTAAAATAAAATTATGTTGCTTATTTGAACAAGATTTTTTGCCGATAATATTTTTTTACCTAGCGTAGCGTACCTAGACTTATAATATAAAATCACAGAAAATTTATTAAATCTGACATGTGAAATCAGATCTAATAATTCAATAAAAACATTAATATTAATATTAAAATGTAAACAAAACAGCACGTAATCGTCAAATTCTTTGTTTAAGAATAATTAATATTTGTATGAATGATGTATGTTTGTTAAAATCATAGATAAATTAAGTGCCAAAGTATATCATTATGTATAATAGACAGCTAACTAACCTACATTATATTTTAATTTGTTTGTTTATGATATTGATCGACGTGAACTTTAAACTTAGTGAAACTACAAATCCTATTAGTTTTTATGCTAAGTTCACGTCCTACATATTTTATAAGATCTTTTATTTGTTAATAAATGGAAAAAAAATAACGATTCATCGATTAACGCACCTGAATTGTAGTGTAGAATGGATTTAGTCATGTGTATTATAAATGCACGTTATAGTATAGCACCTATATTATCATCATTGTTTAGATATTAATTGCAAGATAGTGAATCACCTTTTTTGTGACAAGACCCCATGGTAATGTTCACTGAAAGATCTTCTATTTCGGCTGTGTTAAAGGTTTTCATTTAGTCGTCTTGTTTCCTTACAAAAGGTTTATCCTTCAATTGCTGGAGAGCCAGTATATTGAGGTCAAGATTACGAAAACAATAGAAGTTACTACGTATTGACAAGATTACGAGTTCCATTTTGGAACCGTGCCCAAAATATAACGAATGAACACGTTTTATGCGACGCGTTGTGTAAATATTATTAAACCGCACAACGCACTACACAACAGTATAAATACTGCTGCAGATTTACCGCCTAGCTTGAAAGCTATCGAGATTATGATTGCAATATCAAACCAATTAGATAACATATTGTCATTTTGTAGGGTTCCGTACCTCAAAAGGAACCCTTATAGGATCACTTTGTTGTCCGCCTGTCTGTCAAGAACCTTTTTCTCAAGAACGCGTGGAGGTATACAGTTGAAATTAACATCAAATACTTGTGTATGATCCCTTGAAGCTGTACAAAATTCAAGCTTTTAAATCAACGCAATCAAAAGATACGGCTGTTTCGACCTATTTTCTATCATTTTTTAGGGGAATCAAAACCTATGGGGTACTCCCCATGGACCTAGAATCATGACATTTGGCAAGAAGGAAGGTCTAACAGTATAATTTAAAGGAAAAAGTCCGAAAACCGCGAATTTGTGATCACATCCTAGAAAAAAAACCTTTGTTTGAATGGAACACTCAGTGCGCGAGTCCGACTCGCACTTGCCCGGTTTTTCTTAAATTATTTTGAAACCCATCATTGCTTTCTTGTCAGTTTGAAAGCATATATTGCTTTCCTGAAAGCTCATTACTGCTATTTGAAAGCAAGCAAGTTAGGCTGAACACCTGCTGGTCACTAAAGCAGTGCTGATATAAGGGGGGAATAAAAAAAACTGTATCTAAAGTAGGAAATTTTGTTTTTCTTTATACCCTTTCCTTGGCGAATTTCACAGAGACAAGTAAAAACTGCAGTGAAATGTAGACTATACAACGTCTATTTTTTATTTGAAATGGGTTTGCTCTTGACTCTAGATTAAGCCAGACGTGTTTCAGACAGAGTCGACGGTGAAGCGAGCTCACCCAGAACAAGCCTGTTCACTCTGACTTGTGGAACATATGTTAATTTGGATGTTTTTGAATGTAACCGTCACAGATTTCGTCGACAGGTTAAAAATCTACTAAAGTCACCATTTTCGCAAAAGTAAGACACCAGGTTAAATTTTTCCATCTCCCCAAAAATGAATTACCAACCTTTTGAATCCTATAGTTTGGAACGGCTAGTTTATTTTTATTTCTTGTATTATAGTTATACGCGTCGCTCTTTTTTGAAAATAAATGCAAGTTTTTGCGGACATAAATCAGATTTTCATAAATATACTGGGAAGCTAGTGTTCATATTTTAACTTCTTTAAATATTTCTCTTAGTGAATCCTGAGATTTGAGGTTGTAAATTGCTCGCACAGCTCGCTTCTGCAGTACAAATATTGTTTCTATATCTGCAGCAGATCCCCATAATAACAAACCGTAAGACATCAAACTGTGGAAATAACTAAAATATACTAATCTTGCCGTTTCAATATCAGTCAGAAGCCTTATCTTTCTTACCGCGAAAGCAGCTGAACTAAGTCTTCCTGACAAGGTCTCGATTTGAGGACCCCACTGAAGTTTCGAGTCTAGAGTAATTCCTAGGAATGTTGTGGAGCTTGAAGTATCAATTAGTTCGTCTTTTACTTTAACATGTGTTAAGACTTGCCGAACATTTGGCATCGTGAATTTAACACATTTCGTTTTATTTGCGTTAAGTAACAAGTTATTAGCTGTAAACCAATGTAATATTTGTGAAAGGGTACTATTTACATCGTCAAAATCATTTTTACCCCTAGGGGTCTTAAATAATAGTGACGTATCATCAGCAAACAATACTATCTCACTAAGACCCTCGACAAAGTATGGAAGGTCATTTATATAGATTAAAAATAAAAGAGGTCCTAATATCGAACCCTGTGGCACACCCATAGTAAGAAGTGCCCCGGAAAACTCAGCTCCATTAACATAAACTTTTTGCGTTCTACTAGTAAGGTACGAATGAAATAAATTTAATGAATTTATTGAGGCACCATAATGATGTAATTTTTTCAGTAAAGTCAAGTGATCTACACAATCAAAAGCTTTAGAAAGATCGCAAAAGACTCCTATAGCATCTTGCTTATTATCATAAGCATCAAATACATGTTTCAAGAGAGCAACTCCTGCATCGGTAGTATTTCTACCTTTTGTGAATCCGAATTGATTACTATGTAATAGTTTATTTGATCTAAAGTGATATAAAAGTTGATTAAATATAAGCTTTTCAAAAATTTTACTTAATAAAGGTAAGATAGATATTGGTCGAAAATTGGAGGGGTCACTTTTCTCACCAGATTTGAATAAGGGAACTATTTTGCTGAATTTCATTAAATTAGGAAACTGTCCTTCGTCGATACATCTATTGAAAATAACTGCTAAATGTGGGGCTATCGTGTCAATGATTGTTTGAATAATGTAAACAGATAATCCCCATAAGTCCTTAGTTTTTTAAATATTCAAATCTTTGAATGTTTTTATAATTTCACTAGAGCTTACATGCCTGAAATGCAGCTGAGAATCACACTTATCAACTTTACATTTAAGGATAGACTCGGCTTCTTCTGAAGAAGAAGCTAGGTCTTTGGTTGTTGCAGTTGCAATATTAGTAAAAAAACTTTCAAAGGCATTTGCAACTCCAGAGTTCGTTTTGATTAGTTTACTCTCAATTCGTAGTGAGTATGTACAGTCTCTTGTTTTAGTTTTACATGTTTCTTTATTTATGACATTCCATGCAGCCTATGCTTTATTCTGGGAACCTAAAACTAATCTACGGAGGTGGTTAGACTTAGCGGCAACACACACTCTTTTAAAAATTTTAGAATAGTTTCTAACATATTCGATAAAAAGTAGGTCATTAGAATATTCTCTTATATTATATAAATCGTATAATTTATTCCTACTTTTATGAATACCAGGCGTAGCCCACTCATTAAACTTACATCTAGTTGTACAATTGCTTTTTGTTTTTTTGGTAAAAATTTGATTAAATTCATTCTTAATGAGGTTAAAAAGATCTTCATATAGTTTATCCACATTGATGGTGGTGCTAGGTTTGACCAAATTGAGACTATTAATAATTCTGTCTTTGAATCTATCTAATCTATTAGCAGTGACCGGCCTAAAAACAGTTTCCACTGTATTGGGAATATGATTATATTCCAATGAGATCATTTGTCCCCTATGGTCTGAACTGAGTTTTTGTAAAATTGATTTATTTGTAATTTCTGTATGATAAAAGAAGTTATTTAGACAAGTCGCCGTTGTAGGAGTTACTCTCGTTGGTTCGTAAAAGACATTAAATAGATCAAAAGATTTGAAGAGACCTAAAACCGAATAGTATATTGTGTGGATTTTAAAATATCGACATTAAAGTCTCCACATAGAATTATTTTTTTATTTGATTTACAAAGTTTATATAGTATCGTCATGTCCGTCTGTCTGACAGTCTGTTGAATTCATCAGAATAAGTGATGCGATTTCTTACGTATTTTTACAAGTTTTTGCGTGTTTTCGTCTAACTTTAGTCATCATCTAATGACATCCCTACGAAATTGTCTATGGATTCTCTAATTTCCTTAGCAATAGACAGCTATATAATCTGACGTTTCTAAAATAAAATAGTCCGTCTCTCTAAGGCGGGAAACGAACTGTGATGGCTGGGCTTCGTTTCTTAATTTTCTAAATTAGTTTTTCGTGGTCATTGTTGTGATTGTGTGGTGGAATAATCTTAATAATGTGCTGCAGTTGAGAACTAATAAAGTAAAAGTAAGAAACAAAGTAAGGCGCTCCTATCTGATCCGGTTCGATTTCCTGCTCAAAATTTCCTTGAAGAAAATAGAGAAAAGATACAAATAAATAGGTACTGAAGACGAGGCTGTATGGACTTGATCCTTTGCCTACCCAGAATGGGTGAATCGAATAAAAAAAAATAGTCCGTCTCTTTTGTTGGTTTGGAAGAGAAAGAGAGAGACTGAACTTAAATTTAGTCTTAGACAGGCAGGGCACATTGGAATCGAGCCCATTATGATTCATCAACTTGTTATTGTGCAATGTTTTGTAAGTGTCATAATTTGAATTCCTAATTTGGATGACTTATGACTGCTTATGACCTATAATCATCCTGACGCACGACACGACATTAGGTCATTTTAACTGATAATATAATAATGGTTTGCACATTTGACTGCCTTGTTGGTCTAGTGGTCAGCACGCTGGGTACTATCCACGAGGTCCCGGGTTCGAATCCCGGGTCGGGCCGAGAGTGTTGGATTTTTCTGTCTTGAAATAACTCAGACACAGCTCCGGAGTCAGGTAGTTGGTGGTGTTAACACCCCCGTGCCTCGGAAAGCACGTTAAGCCGTTGGTCCTGAGCCTGAACTCTCTACGGTCATGTCGGACTGCCGGGTCACCGAATTATGTAAGTGAAGGAACAAAGAGTGCACCCGTGTATTGCGCACACACTTGTGCACTATAATATTTTCCGCGCAGTTGGCTAATATCTGTTGAGATAGGCCGCCGTAATTCGGCTAGGAGGACAATATTATTTTCGTGCAATGTTTTGAGTGTCATAATACAACTTGAATTTGAATTCCTAATTTGGATGACTTATGACCTATTACCATCGTGACGCACGACATGACTTTATGTCGTTTTAACTGATAATATTGTAATTATGGTTTGCAAACAATGAGGTGAACCCATTTGAGTTAAAATGTGATGATTGGCAAAGTTAGTAAAATAAAAACACGCGACGAAAGTTAGTAAAATATTATATTTTTGGAATAGTCATTTTACTGGCTTTCATTTGATATCCATATTGCTATGGTAAGGAAACAATTAATCTCCTTCTTGTTGTTCCTATTTGCGGTCGCCATTTTGTTAATATTTTAGGCTTTATATTTATTTGTATTGTCGTAAGCGTCACTTATACCATAATTTTGACAATTTCAACGACACCTTACATGTCAAAAACTATAGGCCTATAACCGTAGGGCGTGCCAAACAATTATACATACATACATACTGTCGAAAAACATAACCCTCCTTCCGCAGTCGGGTAAAAAGCAATGCTTTTGATATCTTGATACATGTCAGGCTACCCCACTTTTACCTTGAGACCGCCTCTATTCCCTATGTAATATGTAAAAGCTGTTTTTGTAGTTTAAATGGGTAACCTGACGTGCTGCCGACTGTACCCTGGAATGAATCAAACTGCAATAGTGTTATTTTGAAAACCAGCTCTAGTCCTTCTGAGGGCCTGGCTTATGCTGAGAGACGATTTGGACACAATTTGGACATCACAGACACACAAGGGCACTGTCTGGCTAGCGTTGACAGTTATAAGTCAGCCTATTAGATCCCACTGCTGGGAAAAGGCCTCACCTCAACTATGAGGAGGAACGAGCCATACTTCACCACGCGGGCTCAGTGCGGATTGGTGGAGGGGTGTATGTAAGGCAAGTGACAAACCTTACTGTCAGAAGTTATCAAGCCGCCCTAGGGCCTCTGACTAGGCTTAACGACTAATACCACAGCTATTAGCCGGGACCAACTGCTTAACGTGCCTTCCGAAGCACGGAGATGCTTGTCATGGACGTCACTTAAATGGTCGGAATGGTCACCCATCCAATCACGACCGCGCCGTGGGTTGCTTAACTTTTGGTATCACTACCAAAGCGCTGCCGCCACTGCGTCACAAGCGTTGACAGTTACTGTATTGTTTTCATTCTTTTCGATTTTGTTGTTATATTTGCCTTGTTGTTTTTTTAATTATGTATCTTTTGTTATTTTGTATTTTGTTTGTTTGTGGTGTTCCAAATTATTAATGCTACTTTCTTTCTTTCTTTACCTATTTCACATCTACAAAAATATCAGAAAGAGGAAAGAGTTGTTTGTTTGTTTGTATTGAATAGGGTCAAATCTTACTGGACCGATTCGAATGAAATTTGGTACAGAGATAGTTTGAGACCCTGGGAAGGACAAAGGTTACTTTTTGTCGCGATATAAAATCATCAGGGGGGTGAAATGGGGATGAAAGTTTGCATGGAAAATCCGACTTTAGCGCGGACTTGCGGGAAACTGCTATCCTGTATAAATGCAGGATAATTTATATACAAGTAAATACACAGAAACAAGGTCGGACAAATAAGGGATAATATTAACTTAATATAGCAAACTATCTCATTATCTAAACTTGGGAAAACCAATTAATATTATTGTTGGTACTCATCCCACTAATCCCACTAATGTTATAAATGCGAAAGTTTGTGAGTGTGTATGTTTGTTACTTCTTCACGCAAAAACGAATAAACGGATATGGATGAAATTTGGCACAGACATAGATTATATAAATAACATATAGGCTACTTTTTATCCCGGAAAAAACACAGTTCCTGTAGGATACAAAAATAGTAGTTTACTCGGGCGAAGTCGCGGGCAACAGCTAGTAGTTCATATAAATAAATTAGTCGAACTTTTGTTAGCTGGCAATTATCACTATCGTATATAGAATGCCAGTATTAACAAAACTATAAAAATTGGTTCTTACAATCGTTTAATTACCTAAATAAAAATTTGCTCGCTTTACGGAGGCTCATGGTGATGAGATGCAAGAGAGTAAAGGTGCACCTGTGTATTGCCCGTGGTATTGCGCACACACTTGTGCATTATAATAATCATGCATAAAATTATACTTTATGAGTATCGAAGTATAATTTTTTTTAAAATTAAATTAAAGGTTTGTTATTGGCTGTACGAGTGGGTTTAGTTTTTAAGTTTTATCACATATACTGTATTAGAGCTGTGAATCTTGTGATTAAATAAAAAAAAAAGTATTACTTGTAGATATTAAAGAATATAATTTACACGTATCACCTATTATTGTTTATGTTCAAGAGAGTTTGAACTACATAAGTAGTTCGACACAATAACACCTAAGTGTACTTACATAATTAACTAAGTATACATTCAAATGTAAATGAATGCAAATATATTCGCAAAGACATAAATTACGTTGCGGACGATTTGCAAATTCAGACAATTCAGGAAACCGCTAGATAAGGTGAAGTATAGGTGTCTATTCTTAGTTTGTAAGTGGGGTGACACAGAGGTTTCAACTTCGTAGCACGTGTTATATGTAAGAGTATTATTTAAAACTTGTTTATTATTATTATTAGTTATCAGGCAGGCAGTTGAGACAACTGATAGCTGCCTGTACCCAGTCCTTCACATTAGGTTAAGCGAGTTTAAATGAGTGTCAAGTCGGTTTTTGAATTGATTGATATTTTGGGCAGAGATCACATCTTCTGGAAGCCCATTCCATGCTTTAACTACTCTATTGCTCAAAAAATGCTTGTGAGGGTTACACTTTGAGATGTCGGTACAAAGTCTGAGATGGTGGCCTCTTAGATGGTCATTTTTGTTACGCGTGAATAGTTGGTCAAAGTTTTGAAGGTCATAATGACCACGTAGGATCTTGTTTGTTGTTATTTGTTTCACATCTCAGGGCCCAAACCCAGAAGGCGACCAAAAACTAGGTGGGCAGATGTGGTCAAGAAAAAACTGAGACTCTGCAATTACTCCGTAGGCGATGCGTCCGATAGGGCAAAATGGAAAAGAAAATTTGAGACGGCAGACTCCACAATCAGATGGGATTGATAATGCCCAGGAGAGAGAGAGATTATTTAAGATTTGCGTTCAGAATTGTACAAGCTCGATTCATCGTCGCCTATCGCGTGCAGCTAATAAATGAATTAAAAATAATATCACACCAATTACCTAGTCCCAAACTAAGCGTGAGCTTGTGCTATGGCGACCGGTACCGTTACCATGAGTTTACGGCGGTTTTACTCGCTAGCGACGACGTAAAAAAAGTGTATGGAAAACTGCACAGCGCCTCTAGCGGTTACTTGGAGAACTAAAATTTTCTATACACTTTTTTACGTCGTCGCTAGCGAGTAAAACCACCGTAAACTCATGGTAACGGTACGGGATAATGGATAGACATACTTATATAGATTTATAAACATCCATGACTTAGGTACAAATGCTAGTGCTCACCACACATCTATTTGCCCCTTGCGGGATTTGAACCCGGTACCGCTGGGTTTGT
This sequence comes from Pyrausta nigrata, assembly GCA_949316185.1. NCBI lineage: Eukaryota > Metazoa > Arthropoda > Insecta > Lepidoptera > Crambidae > Pyrausta > Pyrausta nigrata. The sequence continues at coordinate 38,573,823 of OX438936.1, forward strand.
AGTCCGAAGCGTATTCTTATCGTTTCTATCATTTATTTCAGTTCTTTTATTGAATTTAAGTGTCTATATAACTCTAAATATTTGCAATAATATTTATTCATTGTGTTAGTCAGACGCGTTATGCTTATCTCTGATAAGCATAATGAGATGAGAGATGAGATGACTGGAATGGGTGATTGACTAGCTGGATTGAAAAACGAGGACGATCAAGATAATTGGATTGAGTTGATGGTTTGATTTATTAGTTGATTCAATAACAAGTGAAAATATTGCATATTGGTTCTCCGCGACTTCGCCCGTAAGAGTTGAATATAAAATTTCATCCCCCATTTTCCCCTCTTAATGTTTTTATATCGCGACAAAATGTAGCCTATGTCCTTTTCAGGGTCTCGTACTGTCTTCATACCAAATTTTATCTCAATCGGCTCAGTGGTTTAAGCGTCAAGAAGTAACAGACAGACAGACACACTTTCGCATTTATAATATTAAGTATGGATAAGAAGACAACACGAAGTAGGTAAGTTATAATGCTATTATGTACTTAATATTTTTTAGGTCTATTTTATCAAGATTTATGCTTGTTGTTACATAAGCACAGCTTAGAATACTCTTTTATACAGTGTGTCCCGTCACCGATGTCGGAGCCTTCAAGAGGTGATAGATGAGTTCCCCTGCAACATTTTTCTTTATTACAAGAACCTCGAAAACAGACTAAAAATATCACCTTTCCATACAAATGTACCTAGCCGATTTACGAATTAGTATGAGGAAGTGAATAATTAATTTGGGATTTCAAAGTTGATCCTATTAATAATAATAATAATAATCATTTATTTCAGGCAACAAATTTTTACACAAAATTTTGGCCCATATAATAAATACCTTAAAGACTAACATACATATAAAATATAAATACATTTCAATAAATTACGAAGAACACGCGTCAGCGACTTGGTTGTAGGCGCGCGGTGTCGGCTGGCAGCCGTCCTCGGAACTTCCGGAACACGACTCCCTGCGGCCAAAAGTCCTCCTTCATGAAGGTCGCCAGATGGTGGGTCGGTACTCTTACCACAAACGAACTAAAATTCACCTTGTGGCGAGATTCCAACCGTTCGACCCTCAGGGTGAAGTTGAACTTCATCCGTACATAGTCTACGACCTCCTCTACCTTCGTAGACCAGTGCAGGCGGGACACATACAGCTGCGTTGAGCGTATTTCGGGACGCAGCGGATGTTCGGGTCCGGTCGGTGCGGTGGCGTGGTGGTTCCGGCTGGCGGCTCCTCCTTCTTTCAACTTTCGAAAAGCCCTGCTCATCGCAACGATCCCTCGGTGGACACGGTGCCGGTGTCGACTTCTTGGTAGATTTCCCCGATGGTTTGGTCTGCCGAGGTGTGGCAGCAGCGGCTGCGTAGGCACGGGGCGGGGGGGCTCGTGACAACGCTTTTCATCGGCTCCGCGGAAGCGGGGCGGGTTATTAAGTGGTAGCAATTTTGCTTTTAATTCACCACATGAAGGCTCCGACACCGGTGCCGGGACACATTGTATAGCCAGCGTAGATTGCTTATAGCGATAAGATCGCCTACATTGTACAGCATTCTTGTAAATTACTGTACTTTTTTCTGGATGTGCAGAAAAGAGTTGTCTATCTATCTTTCTTGCTTCTTCATCTTTTTACTGATTATTTAAGTGCAATTTGTCTTAGATTGCTGTCAGAAAAACTTCGCATTTATAATAGCAAAGCGGACGCACGTAATTACTATGTTTTGTCTAGGTTCATTTGCTATGACGTCATTGATATACGATAAGCGCTAAGTTTGCATTGAATAAAGACATTAGTTGCGTAAGTAATACTTATTTACTGTGTATATGTGAATACATATGTATCTTTATAAAGTACATTATAATTTTATAACTAAGTATTACCTTTAGATTCAGGTCTCTGCAATTATATCGGTTTTTATTTAGATAGGTACTTTTATGCATTGTAATGCCAATGTCCGATTTCACCCTTTATGTTGCAACAATTCATCGATTTAACAAAAGCAAAGAATATATTGGTACACATAAGTGATCTAAACAAGACTACCATTTCCCTGCAGTGCCAAAATTTTAGTAATACTTCACTACATTTTGTCTTTGACATCCCTGTTGATATTTATAGTTAGTCTTTGAGTACTATGTATTACGTATTGGGATAAACCTACGTAATATGCGTGTGCCTACCTTAATAGACGCCACAGAAAGAAATTGACCGAATTAAAGAATTGTAGAAATCATTTTAGTTTTAGTCTTTTTTAGGGAGGTGTTTGTGGCGCCGTAGCGGCAGCGCTTTGGAAGTGATACCAAAGTTACCAAAGTACCAAAGCAATCCACGGCGCGGTCGTGATTGGATAGGTGACCATTCCGAGCATTTAAGTGACTTCCATGGCAAGCATCTCCGTGCTTCGGAATGCATCTAAAGCATTTACTTGGTCCCGGCTAATATCGTTAAGCCTTGTCAGAGGCCCTAGAGCGGCTTGATAACATCTGACAGTAAGGTTTGTCACTTGCCTTATAGACACATCTCCACCAATTCGCACTGAGCCCGCGTGGTGGAGTACCTATGGCTTGTACCTACCTCCTCATAGTTAAGGTGAGGCTTTTGCCCAGCACTGAGATCTATATAGGCTGACTTTACTTTTGAAGTCTTTTAGACGCTACAGCGAGCTCGACAAAATAGAAATTTGTCAATTTCGTCAATCTAACTGCAGCACAATAAAATTAAATCTCTGATTAGATATACGGAGGCTAAGACGGGTATACTGTTTGATGTTATCCTGTATCAATAATCGTAAAGTGTTGAAATAAACTTTCTATATTATAGCTGTATAATGTCGTTTACTGTATTTTTTTCCTTTGTTTTGTCTGCTCGGCCATTTATTGGCTGCTAGCTAGCTTATTGTGCCAATAAAAAGCAGTTTACTCTCCTATATTTCTTTATAAACCTCCATGCATACAAGTATACACCTTGTATGACAAAAAACTAGAATTCTTCACACATTCATCTTATTATCAAACGCGGCCTCGTTCTTTAAATTTGTACAAAAATAAGTGCTGAAAATAATGATAAAATGAAAACCGAAATTCCGATATGAGAATATTGATAATCGACGAAACACTTGATTAATAAAAAAGAATCGTTTTGCACGTATATTTTAATTAAAGTAAACTGAAATTGTATATTAATCCGGTTTTACATAACAGGTAAAATTTAGCATGGTAGATCCAGTTACAACCATTCATATCTAAAACCCAATTTATATATATTTTCAGCAGGTCTACAATTAATACTTTGACCACTTCAACCTCCAATCCTTTATTATAAAAATTAAAGTTATCCAACTGATTAATGATTTATTAGTCTAATAAAAACTATTTTACCAACCTTTAGGAAAACATGAAGTAGGTACGAGTACTTACATACATTCAAATTTTTTGCGAGATGTCAAATGAAATAAGACCTTTTTCCTGATGTAAAAACAGTAATCTTCTGAGATTTAAAAAAGACATGTTAATATCATAAAATTGACTTTCGTCAAGATACCTCATTACTTGTTTCTCCGTAACACTGGTGTTTTGCTTAACCTAACATTTATAAATAAATAAATTGTTCCAACAATCACACAATTACCTAGTCCCAAACTAAGCATGAGCTTGTGCTGTGGCGACTAGGATAACGGATAAACTTACTTATATACGGTTATAAACATCTATGACTTAGGTACATATGCTCGTCCTCATCACACAAACATTTGCCCCTTGCGGGATTCGAACCAGCAACCGCTGGTTTTGTAGTCCGGGTGCGAACCACTACACCAAGACGGTCGTCAAATTATTTTAACGTTCGACCTCTCCAATTACAAATTCTTACCAACTGGGTATCTTATATTAACGGACAATTGTAACTTTATTCTTACTAAATGCATCCGGTTTATAGAACTTTTCATAAGAACAAATTCACTTAAAATTAAATCCATTTTTCCGTAAATTATGTGTGTGTTTCCATACCTCTAATTTAACATTGACATTTATTGAAATATCTTTTAATAAATTATAAACTCTATAATTTTTGGTTATCCTCATTTGTTAACTAATTTAACAAATTTCTAAATTAGGAATTGCAACCTAATGAGAATCAGTTTCAGTAAACAGAATCGGTTTTAGATGATATGGGAATGATATTGTTCTAAATATATCAAAAACAGTTTTCTCGAATGTTTCTCCACTGCAATGGTTCATTAATTTAAATAAATTGTGATAGTGCTGTATGTTTTGAATACATCTTGTGCATATGGTGGTTACTTCAAAGAAAGCTTACCGTTCACAGCAGCAAACGACAGCAGAAGCAAGCAAATCCAGTATCTCCCCATAGTCAACACTAACACATTCTATTTTCAAATAATAAACTTTGACACTATCTATTCGACTCCTGTTTTGAAACACGACAGTCCGCAGTTAACTCCGAGTAACAACTGACGCACAAAATCGACTCATGCGCCGGATTTTTCCCTGTCTATATTATCAAGGTGATAAGGTCGAAAATGGTCTGGGCGCAGTGATAAGCTATCGAAGATAGTATTTTTAAATTAGACTGTTTATGTTCGCGATGAATTGAAGATTCTTGCAACTTATTCGAATAACAACGTTGTTTTTGCACTGAATTTTGTCAACACGATTGTGCTCAGAATAGGTTTGTTGTCGCTCGTAAATATCTCAATTTCGTGGAGTCTAATGCTCCAGTTGAGCTGAAGATTTATCGACACAAACGGCATCTTCTAAGAAAAATAGACGTTATAAATGTCTCTTCAGTAGCTTGAAATATTAAGACACTAATTTTTCTTTGTAAAAGTTTAGTTGTCTAGATGTTACAAACATTGATCTACTGTAGGTATTCCATTCATCAAAGATATTTTAACGTTTTTTGCTGAAACTCTGCATTAGTCCTTTGACATTGTGACCGCTTTTATTCCCTACGTAATAAAAGCTGTTTTTGTTGTACACATGGGTAACCTGACGTGCTGCCGGCTGTACCTATTGTAAATGGCTGGTAATAACATTTTACTTATTTCTTTAAAGTTAATCTTTTTATTGTCATCAAAACCAGGCGGATACCACCATACCTACCTACTTCTTACATGCGAAAATACTTTTTCCCTGACCTATTATCTTCTATTATACAAGAATAATATATTTTAGGTACATACCTAACCGGATTAAGGGTAGACGATATCTAGCCTTAAAAGTAGGTGCATACCTAAACTTATCTACTTAGTTATTCGTTCCAAATATTATACCCTTAAAGAACTAAGACCGCCGGCGATCTTACAACAATTGATTTTCTATTGTGTCTGTAAACATTTCCTCTGAAGTATTAATGAATAACTTAATTCCATAGAACAAAGTAGTAAATTATAAGTTTGTTCACTCATTGGTGGGTGACCGGTAAAAAATGCAAAAAATCTGCAAAATTGAAACACATACCTTCTCTCAAATGCAACAATGACCTAGTAACCTTGAGACGAGCCACTGCCAACACAAAACCAACTGTGCCATTTGTTATTCACTTACAATAAGTTCATGCTTTTGAACAATGGCACTCGGAATTTGTTGAAATAATTTTATCGATAATTAATGTCCTATAGCCGAACTTCGTCCACGGCGAATCTCAACCGAAATTAGCCAACGTGTGGGAGATATTACATTGCACAAGTAATATGCGCAAAACACTGGTGCACTTTATGTTTCTTCACTGTATAGTTCGGTGAGACGGCAGTCCGACATGACCGTAGAGAGATCAGGCGCAGGACCAACGGCTTAACGTGCTTTCCGAGTCACGGGGGTGTTAACACCCGAACTTCCCGACTGTAATTTTTGCAGAGACATGATTCACTGTGCACTATATTTTTATTATTAATAGGCAGACATTTGACCGCAATCTCACCTGATGCTAAGTGACGATGCGGTCGAGGATGGGACATGTATTTGAGAACCGGGGTTTGAAATAATGCAAGTCGAATACCTTTTAACCCTTTTTTAATTCCATCTTCTTAATTATAACATCTTTACATATTTTTTACAACTTCCGCCATCTTGACCGAACCCATACCAACCACTCTCTCCTTCATTCATTTGTTACACTCATCCCAATCATATAGCCTTTAATCACTCTCTTTCGATCTACCTATTCCACATGTCTGTCTAGAAACAGCTATTCACTCTTTTCTCAGACATTTGGCAAGTCTGACAAAACAGGAGTCCAAATCCAAACACTCTTCCATTATCCAGGCCCAAGAAGGACACGGGAGGTTTTGGATTGAGACTAGGCTTACTCCCAGACATGGACTCCTTGATATATTACCAGAAATGTGTGCTGGCGACAAACGGCTTCCGTTGGAGTAATATTTTCTATCCGTCTGTCCTTTTTACTACCCGACTGCGGATGGAGGGTTATGTTTTTCAAGAGTATGTCAGTGGCGTGCCTGGGGTATCGCGACAGGGCAAGCCAAGCTACAGCTTCGGCACAAGTTAATGGTCTTTTTTGATTCTTGAAAATGAGCACTGTGTGTTGTTGTGAAATGAAATTACTTGATTCTTCATGTTTCACTGTACTCTTTCTTCATACCTATAATACATTCAGTTCTTTCGGCTTCTGGCGAGTTAATCAAAGCACACTGAAGGCATATTACTACCAGGCAGAATTGTGGAAACATTGGTATGTTTCCACAATTCTGCCTATTGCTGGTGCAATGACATACCTTCGGTGGCTTTGAAAAAAGCCTTTTGAAGTTGTTGAGCTGAGCATGAGGAAATAATATAATACACGAGAAAATATACGACATTACAAACAATGGTAAAAAAAACTGTGTCAGGACATTATAGTATAATTGTTTTATTTGTATATAAGTCAGCCTATTAGATCCCACTGCTGGGAAAAGGCCTTGTTTGCGAAATATTCAAATCCGGTGTCGGCTTTGGCGAAGCTATGAGTTGTTATTTCTCAGCAAAATTTAAAGATTTTACTTTGCCCCCTTTTAATAACACTTGCACACATTTCAAACCTTCACAAGGAACAATGTTATTATCACTAGCGGCACTCATTTTGTAATGAAACAAACTTTCATACAATTTAGAAAAAACACAACGAAATTTCCTTAAACTCTCACTCGCTCGACTGACAATATACGTGAAGTTCGCCTCTTTCGGTCATAAACAAACCCTATTCATTCATTACTCCCGCCCACATTTAGTTCGCACTTGCACGAACTTCATTTGAAAGCCCGGCTTAATTCTTTATACTGACCGACTATAGATACTTACCGGTAGTTATACGTCTTTTACACACTTTCCCATATGTGTGAAGAGTTCGTCCGGAGCCGTGAAGCAAGCCTCATAAGAAGCCCACTGGTGCGAGAGAGACGCTAGATAACGTTCTAAAATCGCGCGCAAAACGCGGGTTTGTTTGCTCGCACGCTAGATGGCGTTACGTGTCGCGTTTTCACTCAAGTTTCGATGAAGAATTAATGCACGCGCGAAAATTCAAGTGTAAATAAAATGTGTTCGATCTTTTTTATTTTTTTACACTAAGGCAAGCCGGGCTTTTTGGCTTATATGGTGGTCCCGCCACTGGAGTATGTATGTATGCACAGTAGGGCTATTACGTATCTCATTTGACAACCAAAGTGATTATCACTATGCCTTGCTGTCTAACTGAGAACTGTCAAAACATGGTTTTCGTATTACCGAACTTCAGTTACTAACTAAAATGACGTCATCGCCGGTGGATATGCTGATAGGCACTGGCATATCCACTGTCCAACTTTTCACAGCTGTTTATGTATCGATAAACTAATTTTCGTATTATGTAAGCTCAGTGGATATCAAAATCGTTGATCACCGAAGCTGTCAAGTGGCCATTGATAGAAACTACATAAGAGCAGTGTTTATTGGAAAAACAGTGATAGTCACTTTTAACCTACCAAGTCGAAACGTACGTAAAATGCAACGTAATTACTAGTTATAGTGGTACCTATTTAATTTTGGATGGTTTAACAGCCAGCAATCGAAATAAGTTTAGACCTTATCACCTTTGTGGTGGATTGGTTTTAGATTGTAATTTTAACCAATTGCTATGATGTGCAAATTTTCCATTTTTTTTTAAATAACGTGATAAATTCCCTAATTATGGTATGTTTCTTCTCTTTTCGATACATTTGTTGTTTTATTGTTTTTTTTCCGCACAAAATTTTTACAATTTAGCATTTTTTAAGAGTTTCGTCAATATTTGAAGGCGGCAGCAATCGAAATAAGTTTGTAAAATAAATAAAGTACTCTGCTAATAATGGCTCAAGCTTTTTTATTGTGATATGCATGGGATAATGTCCTCCTTGCCGAATTTCGACTACAGTGGCCAATCGCACAACAGAGATTAGCCGACTGCGCGGGAGATATTATAGTGCACAAGTATGTGCGCAATACACAGGTGCACTCTCTGCTCCTTTACTCTCTCAATTCGGTGAGACGGCAGTCCGATATGACCGTAGAGAGATATGCCGAGAAAAAATGAAAATGAATGAGCTGAGGATCAAACACGTTGTTTCCACGATCGTAGTGACCCAATAAAAAAATAGTATTACTGTGTCATATAGGAAAATCTTCAAATACCAATAAGAATTTGATACTGACTCAGACTAAAAATATAGAACTGACTCGGCGCCATGCATCGATCAGCTTGCTGTTTTCGTATAGCCTTCTGCTGTGCTGAACCAGCATTCATTGAATCGCTATGGATGCTACGAGTATGCTATGCTCTCATGCTCGTTAAGTGGTTTGGCTAGTCTGAACTCTGAGGTCCACAGGTGAAGAGACCGAAAGAAAACTAAAAGTCCTGGTTTCCCTCGGCAAACAAAATCATTAAAATTATTTGTCTAAGAGATACATTTCTCCTAGGAGCCATCTAAAATACGAAAACAAAAAACATTTATTATCTAGAAATTTTGTACCTACTAATTACTAACTTAGCTAAGTGAATGAATGAACCATTGGAGTGACGAATAGTTACTTTCCTTTATCACCACAACTTCTTCTATGTACCTATAAATAACCACTGAAAACCACGTTCTCGCGCAATTATTTTTCAAAGTCAAAACTTTAAAAAAGTGACGAATGAAAGTTGCTAACCTATAACGCAACTTATTAAAAACGTTGCTAAATTAAGTATCATTACATGTTAAACACAATGGTGTTTAATTAAGCCACGTAACCTGTCAATAACACTAGTGATGTATCGATTTATGGTCGATATACACTGTCCACCACCGGATAGTCACTGTCCTATCCTATGATAAGCACTACGTACGTAATACCAAATATATCAATTCATCAGTTGTCAACTAAGTTCGGTTACCAACTAACCTCAGTTATACACTCGGTGGCTATCTTTTACGTAATAGCCCTACTGAACAGAAAAAACGAGTAGAAATAGCATCCTCGCCTATTAGTATGAAAACCAGTGTAACCAAACTAACACATTTGTAAGAATATCACATTATGACCCTCACAAAAAATATAAAGTTGTGATTGGTAATTTTTAGCGATGACGAAAGAGCTTAAAATACAAATTCGATTAAATGAGTCCCATTTTTATTACTAAGTTAATAAGGTCCTAAGTTGTGCTTTCCTGATTCTAATGTGCTTTTATATTTTGTTATTCTACTCCCTACTAGATGTCTCTTTTTAGACATGCTTTTCCCTATTACCATGCAATAAGGTCCAGAATTGTGGCTGCCGCTCATTTTCCTTGCTTTTAAATACCAAATAGTTTTGCCACTCAACGCCAGATGGAGCCACAAGCTAGAGAAGTTTCCTGTCAAAATTAAGGATGGAGTACACGATAAACTGAACAAAAAGTATCGATCTAGCTAGACATCAAATTTTGTCCCGGAAATAAAATGTATGCCCACTTATCTATTATTTTTATATATTATCTTTATGTTTATAAAACGAAGAATGTTCGTTACATGAGTAATAAAGAAACTGAAACTTTTGCAATGATTTAGATTTGTAAGATCATTCTCCGCCCCGATCATCAGAAAAAAACTAGGTTTACGGGGTGAAAATATATTGTAACTATTAGGATTCGACATTGCGCGGAGAAAGGAATAGGAAATATATGTAGGTTCTACTTACTTATTTTTTAGTTATATAAAACAAAGTCTTTAGCTATGTTTGATAAAAATCACAAAATAGCGAATGACATATTTTTATATAATATGGGTATCAAATGAAAAGGCTTGTCAAGTAAAATGCTATACGATATTATTAATTTCAAAGGAACTGCAATGGCCGCCACCACAAAACGGCAAATTGTTTTTTTTTCACAACTCCTTCAATATTGGTTTCAAATAAAAGGGCTTGTTGGGCTTGATAAGTAAGGTGCAATATAAAAAAGTCGGTTCTGGCGATTAAAAAAATTAAATTATAAATTTTTGAAAACCCCCATCGCAACAAAGATTAAGCGATTAAGATAACTTTATTAATTTGGCAGTAATATTCGTAGAACTTGTTTGTTGAATAATTTTATACTAAATACAAAATCCTTAAATTATTTAAGTGACTAAAACGAAGTAGATAACGACGATACGAAACCCATAATGCGTTAATCCGATTCGCACTTGGCCGCTTTTTTCTCATTACGGGATTAAAATCATTATAAGTTTAACGTTTTACAGATTAATTTCATATTTTTATAATAAACATTTTAACCTGATGACGTTGCTAATCCTTTGATAATTAAATAGGTACCTAGCAGTAAAGTAATCCGTAAATTTTGTTGAAAGTAGTGACTAGTAAGAAAATAGTTCCAATTGCACGACGAAAATTGCACGGACGCTGCACCGCGTTCGAAACGTCGGGCTGAATTTGGAGGTAAACATTTTTACCTTCAAACTGTTTAACCAATATCACGTTAAGACCTGTATGTATGTGTTATGTGTAACAATCGCGAATCTTTAAAAGTGACTAAAATAAACTTATCGATATTTTAACGTGCACTCGTTAAAATATCGCATCCCTGAATGAGTAGCGTGTGGAATTAATACGCAATTAGGTAACGGTACAAATGAAGTTTAGACCTTATCACCTTTGTGGTGGATTGGTTTTAGATTGTAATTTTAACCAATTGCTATGATGTGCAAATTTTCCATTTTTTTTTAAATAACGTGATAAATTCCCTAATTATGGTATGTTTCTTCTCTTTTTGATACATTTGTTGTTTTACTGTTTTTTTTCCGTACAAAATTTTTACAATTTAGCATTTTTTAAGAGTTTCGTCAATATTTGAAGGCGGCAGCAGCATCCTGTCGCAACTGTCGCCGACTAAAGCGCGTAAAAGGGGGCGAGGACATCACATGCGCTAAGCTCATCGCATGTGAGATACGCGGATCACGCCCACTTACGATTTCTACTCGTTTTTTCTGTTCTGTGTATGTATGTATAATTGTTTGGCACGCCCTACAGCCCAAACGGCTGGACAGTTTTTTACATTTGAGGTGTCGTTGAATTTGTCAAAACTGTGGGAGTGACATAGGCTATATACATTTACAAAATGGCGCCCGCAAATGGAAATAAAGGGGGGAGTGGGAATTGATTTTCTCATTACCATAGCAATATGGGTATCAAACGAAAGCCAGTAAAAAAACCATTTCAAAAATATAATATTTTTTGCAGTCGGTTGTTTGTTTTTTCAATAATTATTTCGTAAACAGATTTAGTTAGTTATTTAGCTTCGCTGGGGTGTATCCGCACTTAGCCTCTTGATTGGGCCTTTGTGCGTATGTCCGTTTTTATTCCTACCGCCTCAAGGTTTCCCAGAAGGCTAGCAACCTGCCCAGGTTACTACAGGCTTCCAGGAATGTTGCCGGGTATTTAAGAATATCTGCCCGTTGTTTCGTAAACAGATACTTACTGAATAAAACTGTCCACCTCTGCCAATTTTCCATCCAGCAACACATGAATCTACTCAAGTTGCTTTAGGGTAGGCATTGTATCAAAGGCATTCTTACCTCAAAGCTTCGTGGAAAATTTAAAAGTACCGACTGTATGGGAGAGATAACAGGGCAACAACACTAACATCGATATTTCGCTACTGTTACTTACCTAATAAGAATAAGCGAATGTATCAATTATGTTTCGTTTTAATTTATTGCTTACTTTACTACTGTAGGTATACGTTTCATTATCGTAATATTTACTAATATAAGGTTCCTAAGAAAATATATGTACTTAGGTAGGTACACCTACATAAAAACCTTATCCATATTGATAACAGATTCATATCTTAAAAATTACGGGTAGTAAAAATGGATTACTTATTAATAAGTAAGAACTAATAATTTCTTTCTTCAATACTAGGTGTGTGTGTGTCATTAATTTAAAAAAAACTCCTACTTTTTTGCTGAATTGCACCGTAGCGTAAGCTTAGGTTACCTAACTTAATTAATAGTACTATGACCGATAAGTATTTCATCTTATTGACTTAATATTCCCTTTATAAATATTTTTTAACATTATTTTCATTTGTAAATGGGTAGGTATCTATTTATTCTCCTTAACAGTTTAAACTGCAGTATGTATGAACAAATATTATAATATAACAAAAACAAATATTGCTAGATGTCGCTGAAATGGGAAAAAATTAAGTAATTGGCAAGCATTTTCACTTTTCAGGAAATTCAGTATTTCTCTGTGCATGGACGAAAATGTATACCTCTGTTTGTATTTTTAATCGAAACCTTTATGACGACATTAATACGAGCGATTTTCAAGGTGTCGCCACATCTAAGTTCCCGGGTTCGATCCCCGGTCTCGAGTCTCAGATTTTCGTAACACAAGTGCTTATATTATGCTTCTTACTTTGGACTTTGGGATCAGAGCAATGTGTGTGACGTTATCACGTTTTCCAATATTTAAAATAAAAACGAAGTCGTCCATTTCAATCGAATTAAAAACATAAGTAGGACCTACCTAACCTACAAAATATGTATCAACTAAACTTGTTACTTAAACTATTGAGAAAATGCTCTTAAAACAGATACGTATGAATGACGACAGCACGCAAAGAAGTTAACAATGTAGCATCTTATACGATTGTAATAAGAGTGATTTTACAACAAAACATATAATCTCATGTGCACACTTTTATCACCCGTAGGTGATCACCCACTTCTTACTACGTCACTGTTCAAAGCCGAAACCTTGCGAAAAACTGAGTTCACGGCCGCAGAAATTCGGCCTTTTATCAAGGATTTGTCCTCGGTCCAAGGCTATAGCCTCCAACAAGGCTGCAGTTGGGACCGCACGGCCTCGGCAAGGACAATATGGCCTCGAACAAGGCCGTGGCCTTAAAATGGCCTCGGGCGAGGCCGCGTGACGTCACAACATTTTGCGAATGACGTAGAACCATAACAGTTGTGGATCCAATAGGATCGTTACGTTAACGTTACGTTATGATTGGTTGTAAATTGTGTTTGCTTTGAGCGGTTTAAAAAGGCGTGGGATCAGCCACTGAGATTAGACCCACTTGCGCAAAACCGGATTGGATTAGCTAATTCTGTCCGGGCTGGCGCAAGGTCTATGATATGAGTTAAAAGCCCACTTGCACAAGTCCGGATTAGCTAATCTTAACTTGGCCGGTCCAGATTAACTAATCCAGACCAGGGCAACGCCTATGATTTGAGTTGAAATCCCATTTTGAAGGGCCACATGCGCAAGTCCGGATTAGTTAATCCGGACTTGCGCATGTGGCTTTTCGAATCTAATAGGTTAAGTAATTAATTATGGTCATGTACAGTGGGCCACACATCAACCTATCCAGTACCAGTATATCTCTGAAATTTCCGCAAAGTTAATTCAACTTTATGTTGACTACATAGAGTTCCATATCATCTAGGTACACAAATCTATATAATAGGCTCTGAAACTACTGTACCGATTCAAATGAAATTTGGTACAGAGATAGTTTGAGACCCTGGGAAGGACATAGGCTACTTTTTGTCGCGATATAAAATCATGAGGAGGTTGAAATGGGGGAATGGAAGTCTGTATGGAAAATCTGACTTTTGGCGCCGCGGCGAAGTCGCGGGGAACTGCTAGTTTGAGATATTTTGACATATTTGGGTATGTTGATTTATGGCCCTCTGTACAGGTGTCATTTGTAAGTTTGAACAACTGAATGTTTTACATATTCAACATAGCTCTTAATTCGAGAAGTATTTCCTTTAAACAAGTTGAAGTCTACCAACCCACCAATCATAGAATTAAATTTTTCATGTGACAACGCGGTCAGAAATTGAAAGTTATTTTTTTTTAGTTTGGTTGCTAGAGTCAGTTTCTATTGTGGCAGAGAGTGACGTCGTATGTGTGTCGATAACGAATGTTGTAACAATTGTCTTTGTTGAGATAGGAAACATTTGTATTTTATTGTGATTTACCAGTGTATTGTGCCCGGGACGCGAGGTTATTTTTTTTATTCGTTCGCAGCAGTGTTGCCAGATGACCATTTTGAATGCCCCCCAAACTTCACTGGAATTCCTCCAAAATAATACCGTTTGAATTTTAATGACGATCGTCTTGGTGTAGTCGTTCGCGCACCGGACTCCTAAACCAGGTGGTTGCGGGTTCGAATCCCGCAAGGGGCAAATGTTTGTGTGATGAGCACGAGCATTTTTACCTAAGTCATAGATGTTTATATGAATTTAAGTATTTCTATCCGTTATCCTAGTCACCATAGCACACGCTTAGTTTGGGGCTAGGTAATTGGTGTGTTTGTTGAATCAATAAAAAAACCCGAGATTTGTCCACCTCGCATTAATACTACTCCTCTTTTGAATATTTGTATGAAATCATTTTTTTTATCCTATAAAGGATTTTAAAAACCCCCAAATTAGGAAGGATTCACCCCCATCTGGCAACACTGGTTCACTGCTCGCCTGATAAATCGGACGGACATGTATGTACACAGGGTGTCTCATGCTCATTTAATGAGGATTTTCCCTAGTGTCAAAAATCAGTACTTAAAAATCCGCTAGGCGTTGACCAAACTAACGACCGAATACTGAAAGGCTACTCAAATATTTGACGGTTTCTCAAACAATTAAGCAGTTTCTAAACTCAGAATTCGAAAACTCAAAGCCAAAATGCAAGCATCTGTTAAACTTAAGACCATCGCAAATAAAGTCGTGCTCAAACGCCACTCAGATGAAAAATGGTATACTGAAACGCAACTCAACGCTATTTAGCTGTCAAATGACTGTCATACCGATTTGAGTAGCCGTTAAATCTAAGAGTGGTCATGAGGTCCCTCAAATCAGTCCATAGTGATATTATGGTGTAAAAATAATGTCTATAAAATCCTTATTTTCTCTGTGGATACCCATGTTGCTCTTTTAAACCCCACTTTTAAATACTAAAACACAATCAGGATAGAAATCTCATAGGGAGGCTTTTTGTTGTCTTACAAAGGCGTTTTCTGTGCCTTCAATGGAAATTACTATTTAAATTACAATCCCTTCTAATTGTAGTATGCGTATTTTGCACATCATTGCACTCTCAAAAAATAGCCTAATTATGGATGAGAAATCCTTATTGAGGAATCAGGAGGAGGAGATTTTCCACAACGCTCTGTCGCCGGTTATTCTAGACCAAGTTGTCCTGGCAGGATCTTTCAGGTCATCGGCATCCGACAACCTGGCTATCACCAATGTAGAACATACAGGGCATACCGGGCATACCAATTTGTTTTGTCTTCATTTAAAATTTGTATGACTATTATATACTTGTTCATTTTCATTTTATTTTTGTTAATTGAATAGTTATTAAATACTGCACTGCACTTTAACTTTGTATAAATTTATTTTAATAATGTGAATTGAAATTAATTTGATTAAAACCGCGCTGTGACAAATGTCGAAAAGTTTGGCAACTTTTTTTTTTCGTTGTCACTCAACGTTTCATTTCACAACAATGGCGTCGTAAAAGTTTCTATCCATAAAAAAAAAACAAAGAATCTATACAAACACTGCTGCGTAAAACGAATATGCTCGTTAAAAATATGAAATTGTAAACAAGAACATACTTTTAACAATGAATGTTGCCATTATGTAAACATTTAACGACTGCTCAGCTAATCATGGTTACAAATTGCCTGAGTAGCGTTTGTGTATACCATTTAAATGTGAGAGACACTCAATTTTAGGAGGCCTTTAAGTGAATGATGGATTTGAGTAGTGTTTCAGTATTCGGCCGTAAGTCAAGTAGATTTTTATTTAAGAAAAAGCTGTTTTTGGACTCGTAGTAGCGATGGGCGATTGTTCGAAAAAAAATAATCGAATGAATCGACAATCGACCATTCGAACTATCGAATGTCGATTTAGTAATTCGGAAAAAAAATAATCGAATAATAATCGACAATCGAATGAGAATCTATACTCAGCCCTTCGATGCATTCGATTGAATTGCCGCGACAGGACAGGCAGCGAACGAATGGTTAATCGACGGGACGAATGACGATTCATTCGTTAGTTGTTAGTAATACGGCCTGCGCACCGCACGCTCCGGTATTGCTCGCCGCATAATCGAAGGATAATCGAATGACTGCGGTTGCTTATCGAATACATTTGATTACAGGGACCATTCGAATAATTCGATTAATTTAGTAATAATCGCCCATCGCTAACTCGTAGCATAGGTACGAGTAAAAAACAGCTTTGTACAATATATAGTTTATTGTTTGTAGACATTATTTTTTAGTAAATAGTTAATCGAAATCAGAAAGTTTGACTCTTAGATGGAGTTGGTAGTACTCAGGAATTAATAAGGCGAAATTATAGAAAACATTCATTTAATAAACATTAAAAAAAAAATGTACCATTATAAAAATAAGTAAATATAATTTCCTAAGATGTTAACTATCTTTTATTAAAAAAAAAATGGTAACTCATTTTTTTGTACAATTTTAATAGTTTAATTTCAATTAATTATTAAGAACTTTAAAGTTTCCTTAAATGTTAGGTATAAAATGATAATAATTTACATATTTTTTACATTAAATGCAAAAAACCTTAAATAAATTACAGAATGAAAATTTTTGTCTTATTCCTTTTTTTTAACATGTTTTTATTAAAATCTATACTACAACTTACGATAATATTTCATGTGATCACGTTTTTTATTTAATATTTATTTTAATTTATAAGTAATATATTTAGTAGTAAATATGTACTTTGTTTTTATTTTTCTACAAATTATACAGCAATTTGTAAGAAAATAGTATTTAATAACGAGTATTAACGGTTTTACTCTGAAAAGTGGCTACAACCCACATTTAACTTTTAACTATGGCAGCGCGTCGTTATTAATTTTTTAAGATAAAAATACAAATAAATCAATCCAATCGCACTATAAAAACAAAACTATAGATTATTTTTATTATTATGGCCTCGATTTTCACATCCACCCAGTTTTATAGTATTTTTTAACTTAAGTTTGAAAATTACTTATACCATGGCAATTTTTTTATTCTTAACACTTAAAAGGTAAGTTAAATACTTAACTGCTGTATATAAGTTTAAATAAGAAACGAATATTCGCACACGGGCAGGATTTGAACCCACGACCTTGGCTTTGGCTAGTTTTTGGTTTCTATTTAAACTTATATTAGAAAGAACAATGTAGGTGTTAAAAAAATTAAAACTATTTAACTGCTTTACCAATAATAATAAAACAACTGTTCACTTGATTAAATACAGCTTATTAAGAATTGACACATAAGTGACATGGCATAGCAAGACAACATTTCAAATTAGCCGTCTTATTTTATTCAAGTGTTGAACAGTAGTATTGTTAATTAGTAACGGCCGCACTCAGAAACGTCAATTAAATTTAATCTATAATTTAGTATCTTTTTGTCACTTCCAATAGACACATCACAATGAAATAGAAAAGGACGGCATGAGACTTAATGAAGGATTAACTTTTATCAGGCCTGTGTATCTCCCCGCGTAGGTAGCAAAAACGTACCTACGCGCGGCGACCCTAACTTAGGGGCTAAAACAAGTTGCGTGTCGCTACTGGCCAGCGACACGCTCGCGCGTTTTATTCACCGGCGGCCGCGCGGCTACGTTGCTGGCTGGACGAGAATGAATAAAGTACTAGAAAGAGGCGCTAGATGGCGTTAGAAGCTTCTCGTAGCAGTCAACCCTATCGCGTCGCGTGATATTACGTCACTGAATAGGTTTAGTGTATTATGAATCATATTCCAGAGCAATAAGTATGAAATTATCTTGCAATGGATTTTTGTAGGTGTCTACACGAAAATGTGCTTGACTCTGAGGCGAACTAAATTACGCCATATTGTTGACGACATTGAGTAGACATTTCTTTGAATACAATTGCTAAGTCATACTTCTGTACGAAGTACTAGTACTTAGTACGGCAGTAAGGAGGTAACAAAATTAAGGTGCTTTTTATACCTATTTAAATATCGACAAGAACATACCCACAAAATAACTTTTTATACCTATTTTAATATCCACAAAATCACTGATATTAACAGACGTAATGAATATGTTACATTGTACTTTCTATTCTCGGTTTGAACTTAGATGCAACTGTCCAATATACTTAGGCTTTCATTCTCCTTCTATATCTTCAACGTTAGAGCTCCACTTAGTTTGATCGAATCTAAGTGGAGCTCTAACGTTTATTGAATCCTTAATCAATTGACCAGTGTAGGTATCCAGACATCTATACCCCTTAGAATTACTCCTTTCAGAAACGGCAGCTAAACGTCGCGTTGAACCTAATAAAATTACAGCAAGACGCTCAGCCGTTCTATAGGGTGTCCGGGTTTTGACTAGCGATAATTTAAGGGCTTTTTATTTACCAAATTTTAAAGACAATCCTTATGAAAAAATTTTTTGAGAAAAAATAGCATTTTTGGTGGTGGTTTAGTTTTGTAATAGGTTTAAAATCTATTTGACTGTATTAAATTTTTAGCAAGATTTATTTAAAAAAATTTTTTTCTCAATTACGGTTAATAATTTTTAATTGATCTTAATTTTACTTGATAGGCCATAGCGTTACCTTCCAAAAGAATCATTTTCATAACTTTTAGGACATCCAGATCCACAGAAATATCATTTTTTTTAAAAATACTAAAATGGCTGCCATTTCAAGAGGGGGAGAGTTAGACCCACAACATGGGGGTTTTTGTCGATGACATTTGATGATCTAATAGCCCATAAATTATCGCCATTCAAAACCCGGACACACTGTATATCTTTCTCACAAAGTTTAAACTAAATATGGTCGCTGTGTACACATCATCATCATCATATCAGCCTATTGCAGTCCACTGCTGGACATAGGCCTTTCCAAGACGGCGCCAACTTTCACGGTTTTCCGCTTTTCGCATCCAGCCACCACCGGCCACCTTCCTCAGGTCTTCGGTCCACCTAGCAGCGGTGCGTCCAACACTACGTTTCCCGAGACGTGGTCTCCATTCGAGTACCTTCCTACTCCAACGCCCGTTGGTTCTGCGATAGACATGACAGACGCTGTGTACACATGCAGCCGCATTTAGTTGTCAGACTACCCCACCTAACCTGACGTGCTGCTGACTGTCTTGCTTTGGCTTATCTTAGGCTAAGGGTTCTAGCATTATTGGACGATTGTGGAATTTTGCAGTGCTGGATTTCAGTCGTTTATTTTAACAGCGCAGCAAGCAACTCTAAGATACTAAGTAAGTTGCCAGTGTACGAGTATATCTTACGAAATTAAATCAAATTTCACTTACAAAAATTAATCGACTGTGTCATCCGGTGGGACTCGAACCCACGTCCCTTCGCTATCCGAGCATGTGCTCTTACCAACTAAGCTACGGAGGACGTTAGTCAGTCGACGAATTTTTGCAAGTGCTTGCTACGCCAGTGACCGGCGTTCGATTTCATCAATACTTTGGGAATGTACCCGCATGTATCCAATGGAAATATTTTTACAAATATTTAACCATCAGTTAAGATGAAATCAGCTTAACTTAAAATAATTTTTATAACTTAAGCAATTATTTTGCAAGTTTTTACGAAATTAAGTCAAATTTCACTTACAAAAATTAATCGACTGTGTCATCCGGTGGGACTCAAACCCACGGCCCTTCGCTATCCGGGCGAGTACTCTTACCAACTAAGCTACGGAGGACGTTAGTATATATCTTCTAGTCGCTGGAGTTGAAAGGCCATCACATAAAGAACCTAGAGAAATATAAGAACTTCACATTAATTCCTACAGTAGTACTTTAAGTAAGTCCGCAAAGATGATCTCAAGACACTGAATAATCTACTGCATCAAGATCTCTATCCTGTGCACTTCACTGATAGCTGTCCAGTATACAAAAACCTCACTCTCGTTCCTCATCTTCCTCTCTAAAGTTCTACTTGATCTGGATCCCTTAGCGCTCGCTTCTTCCATCATATCTGGACCTGGGTGTCCCTTAAAACACTTCCTTGCGGAAGCTGAAGCCGAACTGGTCGCACTTGACGCGCAGCACGCGAGCCAGCTGCGGCGGCCCGCAGTAGAACACCGTCACCTTGCCTTTGTTTTGCTCCTGGAGTTGCTTGAACACTTTGTCCCAGTTCGGGCGACCGGCGTTGGTGCGGGTCTTCAGGCCGGTGATGAGGTCGCGTTTCTCCTGAAATATAAAATAATCCATAGTATAATAAACAGTATAGTATAGTATACACACTGGTATTATAAACGCGAAAGTGTACCGGTCTGTCACATCTTCACGCTTAGGGGTGTATTTAGAGTCTTGAGATACAGAGAGGATTGGATGCGTAATGCGCAGTGGTCATCGATTCAATCAAATTTTTTTTTAATCAACTAGAAATCGGTCTTGATTGATGTTCAGAAATTAGTAGAGCAAATCATAGCTTGCAGAAAACCATTTCATATGGGCATTCTATTGTAAATGTATACAGGGTGTGGCGTAAATAGTGGTCTAAAGCAAAGGTGTGGATACACTGTACACTGAAGCACCACATACCAGTATTTAAAAAAAAATTATGTACAGGGTTTTCAAAAAAAATTTTTTTTTTAATTTTTTTAGAAATCGTTACCTTGCCTTACAAATTTGGTTATAATTTCCAAAAATGACGGTTAAAAAAAATGCCCCAGATTCTAAAATGGTGCAACAATAAGTGTTACACCATTTTAGAATCTGGGGCATTTTTTTTAAACAATGGGCACTGACAGTGTGGTACATTTTTTTTGCACCAAAAGCATTGAAAGTCAAACGATTTGCTAGCAGTGAGTATTGAATTTTGAAAGAAACTTAATTTTTTTTATTAATATCAGTTTGTAAAAAAAAAAAACGAATGGAGTACTAAGTACAAGTGATCAGCAATAATAATAAAAAAATGGATAAAAAAAAACCGTCATTTTTGGAAATTATAACCAAATTTGTAAGGCAAGGTAACGATTTCTAAAAAAATTAAAAAAAATTTTTTTTTTTGAAAACCCTGTACATATTTTTTTTTTAAATACTGGTATGTGGTGCTTCAGTGTACTGTGTATCCACACCTTTGCTTTGGACCACTATTTACGCCACACCCTGTATAATGCACGTAGGACGCAGGATACACTTACGACTGCATCGTTGGTCTAGTGGTCAGCACGCTGGGTACTATCCACGAAGTCCCGAGTTCGAATCCCGGGTCGGGCCGAGAGTGTTTGGGTTTTTCTGTCTTGAAATTACTCAGACACAGCTCCGGAGTCAGGAAGTTGGTGGTGTTAACACCCTCGTGCCTCGGAAAGCACGTTAAGCCGTTGGTCCTGCGCCTGATCTCTCTACGGTCATGTCGGACTGCCGTCTCACCGAATTATGAGAGTGAAGGACAGAGAGTGCACCTGTGTATTGCGCACACACTTGTGCACTATAATATGTCCCGCGCAGTTGGCTAATCTCTGTTGAGATAGGCCGCAGTAGTCGAAATTCGGCTAGGAGGACATTACAGCAGTACAGTACAGTGACATAAAGTTGCGCAGGTAGATCACTTAAGATCCTATTTTCCTGCCTATCTCTTTCAGCTTTAATTTTTATAATGTATCAATAGCACCGTACAAGTTCCAAGGCCAGTTTCAAATCATACCTTAAACCCAAAACAGCACAGTACCTTTTCATGTAACAGGTCCAGGGCGAGCTGCAGCCCCACAGCTTTCATATCCGTCCGTTGGAGGGCGCTAGTGATGTACATGTGCATCTCCAAAAACCTCTCCCCTCCCAGCTCAGCCTGCTCCATCTCTAGCTGTGAGAGGAGGGAGACGAACCACTCGAAGGAACGTTGTTCCCGGTTGATCCAGAAGAAGTCCACCTGGGGAATAGAAGAAATGCGAAAGAGTGTTAGTCCTTAATGATTAAATCTATGAACTGGTATAGATGAAATTTGGTACCATAGGGCTCTTTATGCTGTCTCAAATAAAAAAAATAAAAAAATTATTCTTGAATGTGCACTCTAGTACTTCACTTTTATAGTTCAGTGAGACGGCAATCCAAGACAAACTGAAAAAAAATGAGTCCAGACCTCACAAACGGAAGGCAGCATGCCGACCATTGGAGGCCGAGGAATACCGTTAAACAAATACGAATAGGAACTGATTCTTCTATTGCGTCCGAACACTAGAAGCATTAACTAAAAGGGTTTGCTGTATTTCGCTACAACCCGTATAGATTTAGGCTTCGTCCACATTGGAGCTCTTTTACATTTGGTCGCTAATTTGTAAAAGGCGACTTTCAAAATGCATTTTTATACAGGGTGTGGCGTAAATAGTGGTCCAAAGCAAAGGTGTGGATACACTGTACACTGAAGCACCACATACCAGTATTTAAAAAAAAATTATGTACAGGGTTTTTTTAAAAAAAAAAATTTTTTTTTAATTTTTTTAGAAATCGTTACCTTGCCTTACAAATTTGGTTATAATATATAATATATTAATAATTTCCAAAAATGACGGTTTTTTTGTATCCATTTTTTTTATTATTATTGCTGATCACTTGTACTTAGTACTCCATTCGTTTTTTTTTTTACAAACTGAATTTAATAAAAAAATTAAGTTTCTTTCAAAATTCAATACTTACTGCTAGCAAATCGTTTGACTTTCAATGCTTTTGGTGCAAAAAAAATGTACCAAACTGTCAGTGCCCTTTTTTTAAAAAAAATGCCCATCTTTTGCAGATTCTAAAATGGTGCAACAATAAGTGTTACGACTTACAGGAAAAAAGTTATTGCTTTTCGAAACAAAAAGGAGCCCAATTCAGAAAAACAATTTATTTGAAGTTCAAGGGTTTACAAGGGTTGTAATTTTTTTCTGTGTGCTCCAAAGCAAAGGTGTGGATACACTGTACACTGAAGCACCACATACCAGTATTTAAAAAAAAATATGTACAGGGTTTTCAAAAAAAAAATTTTTTTAAATTTTTTTAGAAATCGTTACCTTGCCTTACAAATTTGGTTATAATTTCCAAAAATGACGGTTTTTTTTTATCCATTTTTTTATTATTATTGCTGATCACTTGTACTTAGTACTCCATTCGTTTTTTTTTTACAAACTGAATTTAATAAAAAAAACCCTGAAAACCCTGAAAACCCTGTACATATTTTTTTTTTAAATACTGGTATGTGGTGCTTCAGTGTACAGTGTATCCACACCTTTGCTTTGGACCACACAGAAAAAAATTACAACCCTTGTAAACCCTTGAACTTCAAATAAATTGTTTTTCTGAATTGGGCTCCTTTTTGTTTCGAAAAGCAATAACTTTTTTCCTGTAAGTCGTAACACTTATTGTTGCACCATTTTAGAATCTGCAAAAGATGGGCATTTTTTTTAAACAATGGGCACTGACAGTGTGGTACATTTTTTTTGCACCAAAAGCATTGAAAGTCAAACGATTTGCTAGCAGTGAGTATTGAATTTTGAAAGAAACTTAATTTTTTTTATTAAATTCGGTTTGTAAAAAAAAAAACGAATGGAGTACTAAGTACAAGTGATCAGCATTAATAATAAAAAAATGGATAAAAAAAAACCGTCATTTTTGGAAATTATAACCAAATTTGTAAGGCAAGGTAACGATTTCTAAAAAAATTAAATTTTTTTTTTTTTTTGAAAACCCTGTACATAATTTTTTTTTAAATACTGGTATGTGGTGCTTCAGTGTACAGTGTATCCACACCTTTGCTTTGGACCACTATTTACGCCACACCCTGTATAAAAATTACAGTAAAACCCTCTTTAACTGTAAAACTGATTTTTTTTTATTATTGTTTTCTTAAAATCTTGATTCTTTGTTAAGTACGTGCTACAGTTTTATCCGTTGTCCACGGCATCCGCTAAAAAACTAGCTTCGTGGCATGCCGCTTGCTCGGTTGCCACGAATAATGCTGAGCGGATGCCTTTTTGGGCATTCACACCTTCGTAGTAATTGTCTTGTGTTTTCCGTAACTGTAACTTTCGTGTATGTACTTATGTGTATTTTGCTGAATAAATGTATTTTCTTTCTTTCTTTCTAATTTGAAGGAGCTCATAAGGACAAGGGGGCAATTTTTAATTAAGTGAACAAAAGCTTAACAATAATTCTTAAGGGGTAAATATTAAAATAATAACACATTAGCCTTATTCGTTTCCACTGCTCGATTATACAAGATAAGTCAAATAGACAATCGGAAGAAAAAATATGAACAAACATACTGTACAAAATAACACATGCACGTTCGGACAACAGTACGCCAGGGTAAACACTGCGGTATCTTATTAAGTTGTAATATGGGCTAGGTATCAACAAAAGTAGGTATAACCTGACGCACTGGCGACCGCACCGCATCCAAAGAAAGATAGCACTTGTTCAATAGTAGCAATAATAGTCATAACACACTACTCATTCGTTATAAAGAGAAGAAAAAATTGTGGTACTGGAAACAGATCATAAGCTAGCGTCGGAGACTACTAGTGAAATTTTATGAATTTTTATCAGTCTTCTTTATAAATAATAATTATTATCGTGCAGGTAAACACTATTTTACCTTTGAAAAATTGCCCACTTCATATTTGCATTGCGTGGCATTTGCATATTTTATAAAGAAAAGTAATTAAACCACCTACGCAGATACTTAAATCAAGTATTTGTCATCCAGGTGACTTTTTAGCGTTCCGTACCCAAAGGTAAAAACGGGACCCTATTACTAAGCCTCCGCTGTCTGTCTTTCTGTCACCAGGCTGTATCTCATGAACAGTAATAGTTGAACAGTTAAATGTTTCATTCGTTGATGTATTTCTGTTGCCATTATAACAACAAATACTGAAAACAGAATAAAAATAGTTTCCTGTAGATATTTTATATATAAAAAAAGTTGTCTCGCTTGTATTTTGTTTAAAATGCAAAAATGATTCTGTTTTGTTAACAAGTGCTGTGAAAATCACATGTAAATCGTACACTGTTCCCTATATTTTCCATTTGTTTTTGGCGGTTTTTGCTGTATATTATTAACTACAACATGTAGAAGCTTGCAAACTTTATAAAATACCAATATGTACATAAACTTTTAAAAGTAGTAGGTACTCGTACGTACCTTCCTGAGCGCGGCGTGGTGGTCGGGCGGCGCGGCGCGGAAGGCGTGCCGGCAGCGCGGGCACACGGCGCGCGCCGCGCGGTGACGGCACATCAGCGCCTGCAAGAGATATGGTAAAGTGAGGCTTTTTTAACCTTTAGGCCCGACCTCGCAACCTTTATAGCCATAAAAACGATGTATCGGCCGTAAACCGAACTATAACACACGCGTGCATAATAATATTACACACTATCGCGTAATAGAATTATTATCCCGTAAAAGTTAAGCTAGTACCTAATAAATATGCGAGTAAAACAACAAAGAAGTTTTATGCCGCCGAAAATCTATTTACATTTTTGAAGTTAAATGTATCCCTAAATAAGACGAAATAACATTTATTATTTGCCGATGGCAACTGGCAAGTCCATCTGCAATAGTGCCGAGTTCCATATTGCGAAGTAAAAACATGAAAGAAACGTCCGCCTGATGTTGAATTAAATATACTTACAAAATGTTTATATTCGTCGTACAATAACGCGGTCCTATTCCTAAAGCAATTTCTTTAGTCTGAAAATTGAAGTTGGAACAGCAGTGAGAAATATTAGGCTAGTCAGGGTTGTACCAACTTATTTACCGTTAAAGATGTATCGAAATCCATACAAAAACAACACCGTTTGGTGCGAGGTGGTGCAACTCAGCCTAGCGTTCACCAACATAGCAGCATAGCAAGAGCATAGCCGGTTTAGCATTATTTCCCATATTTTGTATGAGAATTCTTTCAAACTAACCGTCAATTTGGTGAACTCGGCTCTTAGTGTTTGTTGATTCAAGTTGATAGTAGTTCTTGCAAAGTTTTTAAGTCAACTAACATTAGTTGATCAACCCTACCTGCAGTATGGAAGCGAAGGGCGTGACTCCAATCCCGGCTGCCACCAGCGCCGCGTGTTGCGCACCGAATATGTGCGACGATGCCGCGCCGTACGGGCCGTCAAGGTAGATCTGCCAACATGTGATAAGTTGGTGGTAGCATCTTCACACCAAGTATAATAATAGAATAATAATAATAATCAGTACCATCACCATCAGCCGCAAGTCGTCTACTGCTGAACACAGGCCTCCCCCATAGATTTCCAAAGTGATCTGCGGCCTGCATCAGTGCGTTCCCGCGACCTTTATTAGGTCGTCTATTCAAGTTGCCGGTGGACGCTCTACGCTACGCTTTCGATCAAATGGTTTCCAACTAAGAACCTTTCTGGCCCAGCGGCCATCAGTTCTTCGCGCAATGTGCCCTGCCCACTGCCATTTAAGCTTGCTGATCCGCAGGGCTATGTCCGTTACCTTAGTTCTCGTTCTCCTACTTGTTTCCTCATTTCTGATTCGATCCCGTAGAAAAATACCGAGCATAGCCCTCTCCATAGCTCGCTGCGTGACCTTAAGCTTTCTTATAAGGCCAATGGTTAGTAAATTGTTTCAACAAACACACCAAATTCCTAGCAGCAAACTAAGCGTGAGCTTGTGCTATGGCGACTAGGATAACGGATAGACATACATACGTTTATACATCCATGACGTACATTTGTACCTAAGTCATGGATGCACGAGCATTTGCTCGTGCACGACACACAAGCATTTGCCCCTTGCGGTATTCGAACCCGCAACCACTGGTTTTGTAGTCCGGAGTGTGGACCACTACATCAAGACGGTCAAATATTCGCACCATGAAATTTCAATAATGACCTAGCCGAACTTCAACTACAGCGGCAAATCTCATCAGAGATAAACCAACAGCAGTGTTATAGTGCACAAGTGTGTGCGCAATACACCGGTGCACTCTCTCTTCCTCCACTCTCATAGTTTAGTGAGACGGCAGTTCGTCATGACCGTAGAGAGATCAGGCACAGGAACAACGGCTTAACGTGCATTCCAAGGCACGTAGCTGCATAGGTGTTAACTGAAGATTATATTACAAGACGTTTACCTCCAAAGGTTTTCCAATGGGATAGTCCATGGAGGTGCTATCGCTCGACGACTCAGATGGGCTGACCACGTTGATGACTGGCTTGTCCACGGTGGACTCCACATCCTTATCCGGGGACAGGCTCTTTGATAGCCGTCTTCTTGCTGGAAGTAAATATGTGATCTCATGTTATGGATTTAGCAATGGCTGATATAGCAGTAAATGAATTGTTGCGTAACGAAATAGATTGATAATTTTCTTAATTTAGTAGGTAACGCAATTCGGAAGGAATGGTCCTTTATCTCTTTTTTTGTGTGTGTTTATTTGACTGGCAACTTTTCTTTCTAATATGTTTTGCTTGCAAGTGCATCTAAACGATGCGATGGTGGAAAAAACAAGGGAAAAAGCTTAGAGTTAAGTTCGGACGCATGCGCTTAGCTACGGAAATATTATCACTATCTCTGTTACTTAGGTTTGTTCTCAGGAAGCTACAACTTTCTTCGTAGTAGTAATTATAGTATCAATGATTGTCAGTCAGTTAATATAGCATTGAATGTTACTATTTGCTGTTGTTATCACCGTAGTATTGGTTGTAGTAGCTCACTGTTAACGTCTTTTTGGTTGTGGTAGTGGTTATCATTGTAGTCGTAGCAGTGACAGTCTTCGTAGCGGTCACTGGAATAGCTGGCCATGGCAGTGTTTTTTGTCGTAGTAATTTTTGAAGTAGAAGAGGTGCGGGCGCGGGTGCTTGTGACTTGATTGGATTTACCTATATTAGCTATTAAACTCACCGATCGTTAGAATGCTGCTGTTGCTCCGTCTCCTGTCCCTATTTTCAGCGCCACAATAGCGGGCTTGTTCCTCATGTATCAGAAGCAGTGCGCGGAGCTGCGGCTGCGGTAGCGTCAGGAGCTGTGATAGCTACGGAAATGATATTACTATTTCTATCACTTACGTTGTTCTCTGGAAGCTGCAACTTTCGTCGTAGTAGTAAATTTAGCAGCAATAGTCTTGTAGCAGTATATCGTAGCAATGATTGTCGTCTTAGCAATGAGTTTAGTATTGGACTCTTGAATATCATTTACAATTTGTTGTTATTACCGTAGCATTGCGTCGTAGCAGTGACTTTTGTCGTAGCAACCACAACTCCGTAAATCATTTAGCCCTATCAGTTATGCTCACCGATCGTAAGGATACTGTCGTTGCTCCGTCTCCTGTCCCTAATTTCCGGTGCATGTAGCGTCACTATAGCGGGCTTGTTTCTCATATATCTGAAGCTGTGTGTGAGCCTTGACTTTAGACTAGGCCAGACGTGACGTAGACAAAGTCGACGGTGGAGCAAACTCACCTAGAAGGTTCTGACACTCCCACTCACCGACGAAACACAACAAGCTGCTTGGCGCCGGACACCAGTGGGAGGGTAGTAGCTACTCGTTACTCAACTTACCAATGGTAAGAATGCTGTCATTGCTCCGTCTCCTATCCCTATTCTCGGGCGCATGCAGCGCCACTATGGCGGGCTTGTTCCTCATGTATCGGAAACTGTGCGCGAGCGCGCGCAGCTGCGGGCTGCGGTAGGCGGCGCCGGCGACGCGCTCCGAGCGGAGCGACCGAAGGTCGAAGCTGTTCTCGGATTCGGAGCGCATGTAGTCGCGTAAGCTGGAATTATTTATTTAGTTATTTAAACTTTATTGCATTAAAATAATGAAGTACAATTGGCGGATTAATGCCAATGATTGATGCCTTTGGGCATTCTCTACCAGTCAACCACGTGGGAATGCAGAAAGATAACCAGTGGCGGGACATTCAGTAATAATACATTTTTAAGGAAAAATTAACAAAATACTGTAAAAATAAACGTACATACTAGATACATACGTATAAATTTACTCATATAAGCGTGAAATAATACACATACATAAATATTATTATATGCATACGAATTAATCTTAAACCTTTAGGCCAACTTGCACACGTCCGGATTAGCTATTCCGAACCTTTTCAAGAGATATTATCTGAGTTGAAAGCCCACTGACACAAGTCTGGATTAGCTAGTTCAGAAGGTCAACTACCGCCAGCCAGTTTAAGCTAAGCCGGACGTGCGCAAGTGGGCCTTAAACGAACTGTTGTGTGTAACAGTTTGTGAGATGAGTACTAGGTTTGATTGTAAGGGAAAGTTAAAGTACGAAACAAACCCAATGAAAGTTGTTCTAACACTGATTTATTCAAGGTAATCATCGTAATTATAATATCGATGCCTAAGCAGACATACGGAAAAAAAAGGGAAGATACAAATTTAATACAGAGTGTACAGAGTAAGAAGTGTAAATACTTAATTAACAAATCAAATGTATGTATAGCTATAAAAGGTAAAAATGTATATAAAAATGTAAAACTTAAATAACTTAAATATTTCATCACTGCACTACACTAGTGACGGGAATATCCAGTCGCACAGTTCGCGGGCGGGTCCTCGGGCACTCGTCCGTTGGTTGGTCTTCATCAGCATTCGCGATAGCGGCAATCGGCATCGAGAACGTCGGGGTGCTCGCCGCAGTCATGTCGAGGGTTTCTTTGCTTCTGCGCCATCTCATAATCGAGTATACACAGGCCACGATGATATTAAGTCCCAGTATTGTGTATAGGAGAGAATACTGGTGCACGTCATGTATACTGAGTGGTGCCGTCTCTTGCTCCTTGAGGTTTGTAATTTGAGTCTTCATACGACGCCACTCGTCGTCATGATCTTCGGGGGAGAACTGTTCGAAGCCCGAAGTGTTCAGTATGGAGTTTAGTATAGAAGTCTCTGATGCCATAGGCATGTCCCTCTGAACCTTGACACGGCTCAAGTAGTTGTTGTGGCCGAGTATCGAGAAAGTGTCACCTTGAATGGTGCAGCCTTGGCCTATATCTAAAAGGCCGTTCCCGGTCAGCGACTTCATTGTCATTCCTGTGTCAGTATAAAATATGCGAATGTGGCATTCCTCGCAGCACGAGAATAACCACCTGTTATCTTGATGCACTTTGATCCATCGCTCGTGATACGACGCCTTCTTTGTACTGCACATTGTTTTGTTTGAATACTCAAGTTACAAATATACTGAGTTAATTGCACGTCGTAAATAGGTGTGTTTAATGAACACAATATTTTATCTGTTTGTGTATGGATACAGTTCTGAACATCTGTTTCGGTCAAAGTGAGGAGCAAGTCCTTTTGCAGATTGAAAGCGATGTATCGTGTGATAAATGTCACGGTGTGAGACCGATGAGGAAGACTGATGACCTTGTCGAGTTCAAAGGCTTCTTTGTTGACAAGTGGAATCTTGACTTCGATGATCAAGTACGATGAGCCAATATCACCGGCAATCTTCATCAACTTGTAAAGCTCCTTGAAGTCATGCTTGTTGGCAGGTAAAGTTAAGTCGTTAGGTATGTGACTGTAGATTATATTCATCTGCTCTTCCAGCTGTTCTGGGGGCAGCAAGTGTGCGTCCATATGACCGTGAGTGAGGTCAGTCACTGAGTTTATAATGCTTTCTTGCATTTTTCGAATGTTTGAGATGATGATCATAGCTGACATTGATGATGATAGAACGTGAAGCTCGTCGTTGTTCAATGTATGCATTCTATTAACATAGAATGTTACGTTGTGTAGATACTTCTGAACGACTCCCATCTGTTTATTCATGATGACCTCATTTCTTTGAAGTATGTTGTATTGAGCTTCAATGACGCTTGTTTGATTTTTCAAGAGTTGCTGTAGATGGTTCTCGTTAGATGATATTTTCTATATATATGTCCTTTTCATATTTCGCCGCAAAACGCTCATCTTAGACTCCAAATAATGAGTTCGCTATGTATCCGACGCCGTCTACCAATCCTCTTTTCTGCCTTGTGAGAGTTGGACTCTTGAGTATCCGATTATAATGTTCAATTTCCGATAACTCGTGATGCATTTGATATATGATGCTCTTGTATTGTATTGTCAGAAGTGTAGGACTGTGTAGGTACTCTTCCAAGTGACCGACATATTTCTCCACGTGACGTAATGCTGACCAGTAAGTACTCATATTGTAGTATACGATTAATTTCCATTCGTCTCTAATAAGATTTAGGTTGTACATTTTGTCGAAGTAGATATTTTGACTGTCGGCAAAGTTTGAGATGTTATATGAGCACTGCGCAGAGGTAAAGATGCATATGAACAGCATCATTGCCATGGAGACAAAGGATGTCATAAGCCTTCTCGTCGCTCGCCTTGTTCGCATTGGAGATTTTGGCTTGTCGTTTTGAGTTGCGTCAGCACATGTCGTTGACTGCACGGTATCTGTCGACTGTTGTGGTTGTTGCGGTATGTTATTGATGTCATTCTCTTTTACAGGTAAGAGAGAGAGTTTAAAAATTGGTCGTTTTATGATTCCCTTCTTCGTTTTCAGAGATACCACTCGTACATATCCGTCTTTGCCTGGATGGACGTCGATGGCTCTACCCATCGCCCATTTGCCAGGCGGCAAGTTTTCGTCTTTGATGAGTACAATGTCGTCGACTTCTATGTTTTTAGACGGTAATCTCCACTTGGAACGGACTTGGAGCTGTTGTAGGTAATCAGCTGACCATTTTTTCCAAAATTGTTTGTTTATGGCCTGAATCATTTGCCATCGGGTTGTCAAGTTGATTTGATCAGGGTCGGTTTGTGTTCTTGACATTAGTGAGCTTCCGACTAGAAAGTGTCCTGGTGATAGGTACTCATCATCGAGGCTTTCAGTTAGGGCCATCAGCGGTCGTGAGTTGAGACAGGCCTCTATCTGATAGAGTAGTGTGATGAACTCTTCGTAGGTGAGTTTCTGTTCACCTATCACTCGTCGCAAGTGGTGCTTCAAACTCTTGACAGCGCTCTCCCAGATGCCGTCTGCTGAAGGAAAGGCTGGGGCATTGAAGTGCCACTGTATATCGTAGTCGTTTATCTTGCTGATAAGCTCTCCGTCAATTGTTTGGAGGATCTCCTTGTACTCTTTCTTAAGGACTTTGTTTGCGCCTATAAAGTTAGTACCCTGATCGCTGTATAGGTGCCTCTTCCTTGTAGCGTCTGCATGTTACGCATTTGCGCAGTTCTCTTTTGACTGTTCGTAGCCCACTAATTATCCAATATCTCTCTCGGATGTATGTCAGAGTGAGCCGTGGTCCACCGTGCAGCGTGGCGGAGTGAGCTTGTTGGATGATGAGCTCTGTGAGTCTGCCGTGGCTTGGTAAGATCGTGGGATGCTTAGCCGATTGACTTAGTTGTGAATTGCTGAATCTCCCGCCGACCTAAAGGAGTCCATCTGTAGCATCGATGAAGGGATTGAGGCTCAACAGCTTACTGCTTGGCCTCAGGTGGCCTTGTCTTTGTAATTGATCGATGTCTTCTTCAAAGTCGATGGATTGAGTTGTTTTTATAAGTAAATTGAGGGCATGTTGTTTTTCCGTCGCCGATAGGTAATTTTGCCGAGGAATTTGCTTATTGCGCAACCATTGTGTAAAACGTAATAGCCAGCCGATTGTTGTTGTTATGCGCCTTATCGAGCTGCATTCGTGTAATAATTGAATAATTAAATCGTTTCAGTATGATACGGCGGCGTTCACACTGCTTTTCTTAGCTTCTAGTTCCGGTGCTTCGTACATGTCGTTTTTGATCTTGAGTGGAGCAAATGTAGTCAGCCACTGCGGTCCATGCCACCACAAGGGATATTCTGACAGTTGTTGCGAAGCGAAGCCTCTTGTAGCTCAGTCTGCCGCATTTTATTCGGACCGTACGTGGTGCCAAGATGACGAAGAAATAACGTTGAGTATCGAACGGACTCTGTTGGCTACGAATTGCTTCCACCTGCTGGTATCGCCATGCAGCCAGCCCAACACCACCATAGAGTCGGTCCACGCGTATGCTTTCACGTCCTTTGGTACAGTTTCCAGGACTTTCTTCATAGGTTGCGTCAGTAATAGCGCTCCGCAAAGTTCAAGTTTAGGTAAAGTTAACTTGTTCTTCAGCGGAGCTAACTTTGTTTTAGCTGTCACAAGCGTCGATGTGAACTCGCCTTTACTATCTTGAGTGACGCGTAAATAGCACAGGCGTATGCCTTTTCTGACGCGTCGCAGAAACCATGAAGTGTGTAATAGTTTCTATCTTCCTCGTCCATGGCAAGCTGTTTTAATGTGCGCATTGCAAGGTAGGGTGCCGCCTTAGTACCATATGTGACAGTAGTAAGCTGGTACTCTTTCAGGGGCTCGTCTGGCGTGCTTCTCCAAATAATGCATTGCAGATGTTGGCTCTCGAATCATTATTTGTCGGAACATCTTCTCAATGTCGGCGGTTATCACGTACTTGTGTTGTCGCCATACTAGAATAAGATGTAGTAGGTCTTTTTGCAGATTAGGACCACGCTCCATCAGATCATTGAGGCTATATCCCGATGATGTCTTTGATGATGCATTGAAGACAGTTCGCAGCTTTGTAGTCGTAGAATCAGCTTTCAATACACCATGATGAGGGAGATAGCACGATGGTTCCGTATGTTGCGTAATTGTAGACATGTGTCCTTGCTGTTCGTAATCGCGTATAAACTGTTTGTAGTTCTCGGCAAATTCTTTGTTTCTTAACATCTTGTTCTCTAAGTTGTAGAATTGTGCAGTTGATTTCGACTTTGAAGACCTAGATCTTGTTCGAATCCAGGTTTCATCGGGAGCGCTACTTCGTATCTCCCAGTAGCTAGTCGTCTTGTTGTTGACTGGTAGTATTGCTCACAGTACTGCTCCTCTTGTGTCAGTTCGAGGCTTGAGTCAGTAATGTCTTTGAGTTCCCAGTATTGTGATAGCTCAGATAAGTTGTTGATAACAACGTGACATTGAAACGTTTTCACGCTGCCTGATAGTATCCAACCCATTCTTGTTTGTTGTGCAATGGGCGCGATGGTTGGGCCTTTGATTAGACCATTCATGATGATGTCTGAGTAAATGCTTGCATCCAGTAGCAGATCTATTGGTCTTGAAAGATTGTACTCTGGATCAGCCAATTGTATATATTGCAGATGAGGCCACGACTGCTTCTTGAATGATGACATGTTTGATGACCAATGCTTGAGTTGAAAATTGATAATCATCGTAGATAGATTGGCATTTCAGTGTGATTATTCCTTTTCCTTGTTTAGCTCCTTGGCCAATGCCTGATACTGATGCGTGATACCGTTGAATCGTCTTATACCGTAGAATCGTCTTATTTCATGTGCCGACTGTTTGTGTACAACAGGTTGATTTATGAAGATCTCAATCTGCTTGGTAAACAACAGTTGCGGGTTGTTGTATCTATGAATAAGTAGCTCCCATGCGGTCTCATAGTTGTCTGCTGAGATGTGGAGATGTTGAATAAGTCGCTCAGCCTCTCTGCGTAGCTTTCCTTTTAGATGTTGCATCTTCTGAGTGTTGGTGAGAAGATTGTTGTTATGGATACTCTCAACATATAGGTCATGAAACGTAGGCCATTGTGTGTACTTTCCAGAAAAGAAAGGTATGTCGATCTGTGGCGTTGACTGCTGAAGATGAGCTGTCGATGCAAGCTTTAGATTTAGAGTTTTCTTGATGCTTTTGTATGAGTCTTCATATGCATAAAACTCGTCGTCGTAATCAGCGTCTGAGCCCTGAAGTATGTTATCGATTTGTAAATGCAAAGTGTCGATTGCATTCCAACGTGTTTGAATGTTGCGTAGCTCATCTTCCAACTCCCACTTGTCACGAATAGAGTCAACTCGTAGGCTATTCACTTGTCGGTAAAAAGCTCTGAAGTTGGTTCGTTGCAAAGATAGTAGCTCGCTTGCGTGATTTGCATCTGAGCGTGATGTCAAAATGGTCGACGTCGATGGCATAGACAACCTCGGTAGTAGCTTAGGTGGAGCCGTTTGTGCACCTAGCTCTGGTTGTATGATTGTTGGTTTTTTAGGTACCTCTGCTGGTAACGGTGTAATCGATGTTGCAGCCGCATCGATTGCAGGAGGAAATTATGAAATCTTGTTGTAGACAGTGTCGTAGTATGTCTTTGCTTGTTGAAACTGGTCTTCCACGAAGTAAGGTTCTGAGTCATTGACGTAGTCCAATAACTTGTCGTTGTTGTCTCTGAACTTGGCCCATAGTTTTTGCAGGGTCTCAAGTCGTTCGTCCAAGTATTGACGAGTCTTTCGACTTGCGGAATCCTTGCCGAAGTTGCGTTCTAGCTTCTTGATCGCTTCAACAATGTCGTGTTGATGCTGGAGTAGACTCTCCATGTTGAAAGTAAATGAAGTAGATTGAAGTTGAGTATCTAATCACTTACTGTGTGAACTTGATAGTCGTAGTCACTTCTCCGAACGTCGACGAAAAATTTGATTTTAACGTAGTAGATGATCGTGGTCCGGGTCACTCTATGTTCTTGTGAACTTAGCACGACCTTTATGCGCCTTCTCAATTAAACTGGTAGAACTCTCTTCCGGGAAGCCAGTTAACCGATTCGCAATCGTACAAAGTCACAGAAAAACACAAAGTACCGTTATAGCAGGATCACTGATACGTATGTAGTTGCACGTAGTTTCCAGACGTCGATGGAGTAACGTGGTTGTAGGTAGCTGTTGCTCTCAAACGTCGATGAGATTTTTGTAGCTGAAGTTGCAGATCACTGTTTCTCCCAAACGTCGATGAGAGATGTGGTCCACAATCACTGGTTTATCACTTTTCGAAGGACCAAAAAACTGTTGTGTGTAACAGTTTGTGAGATGAGTGCTAGGGTTGATTGTAAAGGAAAGTTAAAGTACGAAACAAACCCAATGAAAGTTGTTCTAACACTGATTTATTCAAGGTAATCATCGTAATTATAATATCGATGCCTAAGCAGACATACGGAAGCTATTGATGTGTGCGTGAATAACCTATTACCTAAACTGTCGCGAGTGTGACCTAAATAGAAAGTCATTGACATTATGCATTATTGTGCGGTAATCCGTACACGAACATTATTGTATATTTATTTATTTACAAGTATATTATTATATATTTGTGATCTCAGAAACGGCTTTAACGATTTCGCTGAAATTTGGTATGAGAGGATTAATGGGATCAAAAAATCGATCTAAATTAGTCTTATGTTTAGGAAAACGCGTGTTTTTTAATTTTCATTGGTTTTTTTTCCGACGCAGTATATGGTCGCTAATTTCGAACTGCTAAGCACGAGCGCCACGGCCGAGTGCATAAGACGTAAGACTGATAGTACTATGTATCTGGGTTTTATTATTTTTATTTTACGTATTGTTGGCAACGCTTTTAGGTTGAAGAAAGAAAGAAAAGAAAGAAGAAAGAAAGAAGCTCGTGCTCGTGTTAACAGTACAGGCTGTCTACAAGTTTTTTTATTGTTACCTATTGTGTATGCAATGAATAAATAAACGAAAACCGTGCGTAACCTTGGCGGGAATAAGATTATTCTGTGACTTACGCCAGAAGCCGCTGCTTCTTCTTCTGGTTGGTCATCACGTCGGGCATGGAGCGCGACTTCTCCAGCCGCTCGCGCTGGGCCGTCAGCAGCGCTGCACTGCGCACCGCCGGGGATACCACTGAAATTATATATATTTTTAAAATTGTTTTAACAAACACACCAATTACCTAGCCCTAAACTAAGCGTGAGCTTGTGCTATGGTAACTAGAATAACGGATAATCATACTTATATACATTTATAAACATCCATGACTTAATAAGGTACAAATGCTCGTGCTCATCACACAAACATATGCCCCTTGCGGGATTCGAACCAGCAACCGCCTGGTTTACTTCGTGACTTCGTTGGTCTAGAGTCAGAGTATGGTGCTAGTGGTGACTTCGTTGGTCTCGTGGTCAGAGTATGGTGCTAGGTAGGGGTGACTTCGTTGGTCTACTGGTCAGAGTGTGGTGTTAGTGGTAAAACTGTGGGTCTCGTGGTCAGAGTATGGTGCAGTGGTGTCTTCGTTGGTCTAGTGGTCAGAGTATGGTGCTAGGGGTGACTTCGTTGGTCTCGTGGTCAGAATGTGGTGTTAGAGGTGACTTAGTTGGTCTCGTGGTCAAAGTATCGTGTTAGTGGTGTCTTTGTTGGTCAGTGGTTTAGCTTCTGTCCAAAAGATCTCGGGAAAGCATTGTCAGGCCGATGATTGCGACAGAAGGATGGTAATGTTTGCACGAGCAATTAAATGTACACAAATAAGTTTTATGCCATTGTAATAAGATCTCAAATCGAATGCAGATGTATACATATTGATGCTCGTGACGTATATGTAAGTATGTGTGTATGCCCACTTTTTTGGCACGCTCTGCAGCCGATACGGCTGGACGGATTTTGACATGTCTGATGTCATTGAATTAGTTAAAATCGTAGTTGTGTCTACTTACATTTTCAAAATGGCGTCCGCAAATGAAAAAAGGAGGGGAGTGTAAGGTAAACCGGTAAGAATAACAATATGGGTATCATTTAAAAGCAAGTGAAAAGATCATTTCAAAAATATAACAAATTTTATAGTCTGGTATTTTGTTTTCCAAAAATTTTAGGCATTACTTGTTTTTGTATGTTAGACTGTGTCCGACCCTTTCACTCAAGACAGCATGATAGGGCGAACGATCATGATGTTAGACTCTAAAACACGAACATTATCCTTTGAATTTTCTGAAAATTTTGTAATAACTCTGAAACAACTCGGAATCAATTAGTTGGTGGTGGCAACACCCTCGTGCATCGGAAAGCACGTGAGGTCGTTGGTTTGATCATAGTGACGGCTAAGGGTGTCTTAACCGTAATGAAGAAAAATGAGAACCGATACACTGAAAAAAAAAAATGATTGGTTAACAGTAACCAACATTTAACTACTAGTAGGCCGTAACCTAGTGACTTGCAAACTTCTGGTTATCAGTAACAAACTAGTTTTCTTACTGATAACCAGAAGATTGTTCATATTTAACAAAAAATTACTCCCCTACAAGGAAACCTTCAAATAACAAAACTTGTTTATCCTTTTTTTCAGTGTACGGACGGTTAAAAGCTTTTACAATTGAAGATATCTATGTTTGTTTGAAGATATAAGTAT
Organism: Pyrausta nigrata; assembly: GCA_949316185.1. Taxonomy (NCBI): domain Eukaryota; kingdom Metazoa; phylum Arthropoda; class Insecta; order Lepidoptera; family Crambidae; genus Pyrausta; species Pyrausta nigrata. The sequence continues at coordinate 38,612,566 of OX438936.1, forward strand.
ATGTACCTGTAAAATCCCCATTGCTCCCGTTAGTCTTTTCCTCCTCGATGCTGAAGGCGTCGTTGGAATAAGCTGCAGGCGAGAAGTCCACTGAGCGCTTCTGACCAGAGCCTTTTCGTCGACTTAAGTTGCTCTGGTTAGAGCTGGTGCGGGCTACTTTGCTGGGGAACAGAGGATTTTAAAAGTAGATTAATTGGGTTCCTGGGTTAGGATCCTGGGCGGGCGCGTCACACACTGGGTGCCTAACCCACGAACCCGATTAATGATGAATTAGTCAGTACCTGATACGTTTTAAATAAATATATAACAAGTGCATTCTCTGTTCCTTCACTCTCACAATTCGGTGAGACGGCAGTCCGACATGACCTTAAAGAGATCAGGCGCAGGACCAACGGCTTAACGTGCTTTCCGAGGCACGAGGGTGCTAACACCATCAACTTCCTGACTCCGGAGCTGTGTCTGAGTAATTTTAAGACAGAAAAACCCAAACGATCTCGGCCTGACCCGGGATTCGAACCCGTGACCTAGTGGATAGTACCCAGCGCGCTGACCACTAGACCGACGAGGCAGTCGTTATAAATATATAAATAAGTATTGAAAGAAGGAAAAAAAAACATATTTTTATATTTATTACCTGACTCGCTAGGGGCATAATTTGACAACATCACATAGTTACATTGCTTTTTTGCTCATAGCAGAGCGTCGGTGGCGCAGTGGCTAGCGGGTTGCCTCTCATGCGGGAGGTACCGGTTCCATCCCACGTGCCGCCATGTACCACATGGTATGGGTTTCCGAGTTATGTACATTAGTTGTTTCACTAACCGATGCTCTTATAGTGATGGAAAACATCGTGAGGAAACCTGTACATTCAGGTGACTGCATGTGTAACCATGATCCAAACTGGTCAGGTTCCCCTGGTAACAGGGTTATGGAGGTCAGACGGCAGTCGCTCCACTGTAATTACCTGATCTGCCACATCCTGGATCATGGTCAGCGGACCCTGGGCCCTCGCGTGCGAGTGCACAACCAGGATAACGCTATAGTCCGTGCCATTTAAACTTGCATAAAAGGTCATTGACACCCCTGTACGCCGATACGGGAACGCGGCGAACCAAAACACAAGGCGTAGCGATAGAAGTCTGTGTAAACAAACGTTTATTGGTACGAGACGACCTTGACCCGAAAAATTGACATGTATTACAAACATTTGGCTACTGCATTACAAAACAAGCAACATGCTGAGGGACAGCCGACATTTTATGTAACTGGACATAAATAATGGAATAAAAATAGTTGCATCATTCATTATTAATTTAAAAAAAATGTATTTTTCTATATCCAGCGTTATTATCGCGGGAGCAGTTAGTAGGTATTATTCAAAAATACAATTTTTTAGCAGATATCTTTAACCGATTGAGCTGAAATTTTGCATACACGTTTAGTTTGGATGACAATGCATGGTAAGATGTGTGACGTCATTCTTAATTCAACATGGCGGAGCATCCAAGATGGCAGGCTCGTTATTTTCAATGCATTTCTACAATATGGGTATGAATATGAAATGAAAGGGCTTGCTGAGAGTAACTTAAAAAATAAAGTGACGTTACTAAACAACGACTTCTAAATGTACTCCTACAATATTGGTATCAAATGAAAGGGCTTGCTAAGAGTAACTCGATAAATAAGGTGACGTAATTCCAAATCCAATATGGTGGACTTCTAAAGATGGCGGACTAAGTTTTTTTTTTTGCTTTTGTACAATGTGGGTATCAATTGAAAAGGCTTGCTGAGAATACTTCAATAAATAGGGTGACGTCATTCCAAATCCAATATGGCGGACTCCTAAAGATGGCGGACTAAGTTTTTTTTATCTTTCCTGCAATATGGTAAGCAAACGAAAGGACTTGCAGAGAATAAGCATGCGAGTTTAACTCCGTTGCTCCGATCCGTTTAGTAATTTGGTGTATTGGGTTTTCTTTGCGTGAAAAAAAAGGCGTGTTAAAACCCATGCGGTGAAAACGGTGAAGGAAAACACCGTGAGGTAAAACCTGCACACTAGTAGCTAGTGTGTGAGATGGCAAACCATTCCAATAAATATTGCCAAGAAAGTCGTGTGTGTTTCATTCCACATAATGATTACGACCCTCAGTCATGAGGTAAACGAGTGTGAAGAAAAGGGGTTTTCTTGGAGTCCTCTTGAATGTTTTGAGTCTGAAGCATCGATAGGTAAACTTTGACGAGTTACATTTTGGTGAGATATGCGTCAACAGCATTGGTTTGCCTGTCTAGGAGAAGGATAACTTCAAATCAAACTGGAATTGTGTTTACGCTGCGTAAGGCTTAGCTTGAAGTTACAGTAATTAGCTTGAAGCTAACTTATGCCTTACGCGGCGCATTCCTCCTATTCTTCAACACCCAAGACAAGGTGTTGTACCCACTCGGGTTAAAGTTATGTCACAAATACTTATTGCAGCTCAATTTTAAAGCAGATATCTTAAACCGATGAGCTGAAATTTTGTATACAGGTTTAGCTTGGATGACAATGCATAGTTAGCTGTGTAAGTCGTCTAAGACGTCTTTGATGAGCCGACGACCATTTTAAAAAACTCACTATCTCGCCGAGATACCATCATTCGAAAAAGTATTTTAGCAGAGCAACGACTCGCTTTTCGCAATTCCTTCTATTAGGCTCATTTTGTGCACGTCCTAGCTCCTCGACTAACTGCATTTGACGGTCAAATGACAGATGCGGCTAGCTGTCAACATCAGCCGGCGGCAGCCGCCAATGCGTTGACAGCACGTCGACGGCATGTCGACAACTAGCCGCCAACTTCAAACGTCGGCTGCAGTTTGTTGCACTTTATACTTAAAAACATCGTTCAAACTTGTGTTCAAATGGAATTACCTACGATGATAGCAAAACATATTGTAAAGATAAATTATACAAACTAACCTGCTTGCGGTTCGAGGATTCTTTTACGCCTCTTTTTATTCTTCTCAGGTTCCATCTTCACTTATAATAAGTAAAGAATGGAGAAAACAGCAACAAAATAAAACAAACACAAACGTAACAAAGAACAATAACAGAAACTTTTCAAAAAATAATGACTGATAATAACACGTGAACACTTCCGAAATTCGTAAATAAAAAAAAATCTAATTATGCTACACCGGGTGAGCCATTACAAAAAAGCGTACAGGTGTAGCACCCCTGACCTTTTAAACCACTAACGGTTAAGTGCAATAAGTCATAATTTATCATTTTTGGAGTCAAAATTATATAATGATAAATATCTATGAATGGTCAACTACTGTTCATTCTTTATTGAAAAAATGTAATTTCTAATTATTGTGTTTATATTTGTGGTAAAAGTAATGTCAATTAACCGAGTTTTTAAATTAAAACCAAGTAACTGCTTAAAGACTTTCAATACGTAAATTAAAAGAAAATTTATTTTAATAACTAAATCTGTGTTTTATTTACAAAATTGCGAAACTATTACTTAAATTTTGATGTTTTAGAGTTGTCTCGTTCTCGGACGGGCCGTGGTATTATGAAATCAGCTATAGGTCGGGATAATGGCTATTTTATACGATGAGCGACACGTGTCGTAAAGTTTGGGCATTTTTTGGTACAGGTGGGGTCAATAACATTTTGTGCAAGTTTAAATGGCACGGACTATAGGAGGATGATGACATAGTTACATTGCTCTGATTTAAGTAGCTAAAGTATTAAAATGTGTGCTGTGGAAATCAGAAACAACGGTAGGATCACAACACTCAGACCCAAGACAATATGGAAAATATCGATCGAAAGGATCGAACCTTAAGCCGAATTCGTGTGTTGTGGTAGTAGCAAATGAATACTAACTCGTGTGTTGCGCGCGCGTCGGTTAGGTGCAGGCGAGCATGCTCTTGCTCGAAGTACTCATAAAGGCGATTGGTCCACTCGCCCACGCCGCGCACGTGAAGCCAGATGTGCTCTGTGGAATGAAATGAATAGAATAAATAAATCAAAGATCTCTGCAAAACACTTACATACGCTACTGGTAATCAAAAGGCTAGCAACTACCTAGGACCACTTCCCAATTCTTTTCTCTAATTCTTTAATAAGAATTGCTATCCAGACCGGCAATGCTGCTAGTCTATTAGACAGAAGACCAAAAAACCAAGAAACAAATTTTGAGCTGGGCGCCGAGTCGGGATCAAACTAGGGACCTCGTTGATAGAGCCAACGTGCAGACCTCTAAACTCTACTTATAACTTTAATTAATCTCTCTTATAAACTCTAATTTTTAAGAACAAGTTAAGTGTAAAAGTGTAAATCATTGTCACCTATAATTAGGTTTGCATTTATTATGCAACTGTATTGTTAGTGTTCATAGTGTGTTTTAACCTAACATTGTTGGTGATCTTATTAAATAAATAAACCAACTAGGCACAGTTGTGCACCAGTTAGTGATTATAGTGACTGCCTCGATGAATTTGTTTCTCAGTGTTTCTGTCTTAAAATAACTCAGAAACAGCTCTTGAGTCAAAAAGTTGGTGCTGTTACAACCCCCGTGCCTCGGAAAGCACGTTAAATCGTTGGTCCTGCTACTGATCTCTCTCCGGCTATGTCGGATTGCCGCCTCACTGAACTATGAGAGTGAAGGAACAGAGAGTACACCTGCATATTGCGCACACACTAAATTTCCTGCACGTACCTGGTTTATCTCTGCTAGGACCAGTCGGCGCTCGCTGTAGCAAACAATTTGTTAAGAAAATATTATTTGTATATGTTAGGACAGGCACAGAAAAAAATAGAGAGATGTAGTGCTAAACGATATGAGGGAGTGCAGAGTTTCCACCGAAGATGTCGAGGACAGGGCGAAGTAGAGGAGCAATATAAAGAAGACTGACCCCACCACCATGTGAGATATATAGCCAGGAAGAGAGAGGGAGGAAAGGCACAGAAGATGGAAGAAGACCATAAACCTCACCTGTCTGCTCAGGAGCACTGCTAATAGTAAACGGATGCCACTCGTAAGTGGCTATAGCCGGTACATTGACGAACACATAGTCGCCCGCTCGGAACTCGAAGTGTGGCGGTCGCTTCACCACTAAATGTGTCACGCGAGAGGGCAGCAGGATGCCTGAGGAGATGTAGCTTTTTCCGTGCTCCGATCTGGAAAAAGTTGGAAGGATTTGATTTAAGTACTTAGTTATCAATTTCTTAGCAAACATGTTATTTTGTCACAATGATGTTCCAAAATTTGAGGTATGGTAAGGGCCCCGAATTTTAAGAAAGAGGGTGTAATTTTAGAAAGAGTAATAGCACAGAATACTAGTACTTCGTACAGAAGTATGACTTAGCAATTGTATTCAAAGAAATGTCTACTCAATGTCGTCAACAATATGGCGTAATTTAGTTCGCCTCAGAGTCAAGCACATTTTCGTGTAGACACCTACAAAAATCCATTGCAAGATAATTTCATACTTATTGCTCTGGAATATGATTCATAATACACTAAACCTATTCAGTGACGTAATATCACGCGACGCGATAGGGTTGACTGCTACGAGAAGCTTCTAACGCCATCTAGCGCCTCTTTCTAGTACTTTATTCATTCTTGTCCAGCCAGCAACGTAGCCGCGCGGCCGCCGGTGAATAAAACGCGCGAGCGTGGCTCTGGCCGGTAGCGACACGCAACTTGTTTTAGCACCTACGTAGGTGCGCCGCGCGTAGGTACGTTTTTGCTACCTCCGCGGGGAGATACACAGGCCTGGTAATAGCTATAGCCCGACAAGTTTGTGCATGTCCCTCCTGGCGAGCGCGAGACGTGCTATGCGATTGTACTCTGTATGTGTTTTCTTGAATAAATAAATAAATATCGAGCAAACGCCGCCTAAAAATCACGTTTGTTGTATGGGACCTTAAATATTATTTTTATTCTGCTTTTAGTATTTGTTGTTATAGAAGACATTGTTACAACAGAAATACATCATCTGTGAAAATTTCAACTGTCTAGCTATTAAGGTTCATGAGATACAGCCTGTAGACAGACAGACAGACAAACAGCGGAGGCTTGTAATATGGTCTCGTTTTTACCCTTTGGGTACAGAACTCTAAAAAGAAGACAAAATCTCCAACCTGGCCCGGTATTGTACGCGGCATCTACCGAGGAGACAAAGAGGAAAAACCAACAATATATTGTTGCTTTTTAAATACCAACACACACGAACAGCTGTAAATCCTTACCTCATCCACACGAGCCTCACGATCCTCTCAACCACGTAGATGGTGCCGGGCAGCACGAACCACTTCCAGAAGTTTGGCCCGTGGAACAGAAGCAGCACCCAGAATGGAATGTACAGAAGGTGCGTCCAGTAGAACACCTGGAAATAAAATATGTAACATTATGTAAGCGGTTTCGTCTTGATTTTTAGGCATACCATAGTTGTATACCTCAAAATTAGTGACGGCTCGGAATCATTATTTCGTAAGAAACACACACAACGACTTTCTTTGCATTTTAATAAAGTGGTTTGCCATTGGCTTCTTAATTTCACACACTTTCCAAATAAGTGTGCATCAACATTACCTAAACCTCATAAATTATTGTTTTTAAGTGATAAGCATTCACTTTGCAATCTAAATATATTATTGCACTTGAAAAAATGACCGCCAGAGGCGGGAATCGAACCCGCGTTCCTCGCATGCCGGGCGATTGCCTAACCTCTCGGCCACCCTGGCGTTGGCAGAGCCTGTCGAAATTTTCAAGTGCTTCTTAACGCTGTAATGCCGCGTCACTTAAAAACAATAATTTATCGTATTTGCAAGCTTCATCTTTCGATTGTTAAATACTTGCAATAGTATTTCTTTCGAGTGTTGAGGGTGTAATCCCAATAACATAGATGAAAGCAACGCGGCATTACAGCGTTAAGAAGCACTTGAAAATTTCGACAGGCTCTGCCAACGCCAGGGTGGCCGAGAGGTTAGGCAATCGCCCGGCATGCGAGGAACGCGGGTTCGATTCCCGCCTCTAGCGGTCATTTTTTCAAGTGCAATTGTAGGTGTAGGTGAGACCGTGTGTACCTAACCTAACTAAAGCCTAACGGTCGACTAGGAACTTCAAATTAAATGTCCGTTAGAAATTAATTTTGTTGTAATATTTAGAAGTAGAATTTACAGACAAGGAATGGAGATACAGAAAGAGAAAGCACATGAAAATAGGTTTAGAGCAGAGAGGAAAAGATTAAGTAAAGATACAATGAAAGAAATAGAGAAATAAGACTTGAGCACTAGGAAATCTAAAATACGAGCTAAATATCGGGGAGCGCGCGCGCGACCTCTCTGCGTTGAACACGGAATTGGTCTGGCGAATGGGGAAAATCGATGACAGCCGAAGGCGCGCCGATGGTGCACGACGCCCGAGGATACACGGAGCTTGTCGATTGCAGCCGAAGGCGCCGCACCTAGCGCCGCGTAGTGGTGGCAATCTTCAACTCCCGGATTGATCTATATTCCATACTAAATATGGATCACCGCTACACAATAATATATTTAGATTGCAAAGTGAATACTTTACTGAAATGCATTGTCATGAGCCTGGAAATCAAGCAGTTGACTTCTCTAAGTAAACTTCTTAATTGAGTAAGTTTGCGGAGTGTTGAGGCGGTCTGCCTTTTTCATGGGTTTGTCTTGACTCTAGACCAAACCAGACTATTATGATCGTTCAGCCAGAGATATCAATCACAAACAGAAATTTGTGATTTCGTTGCCCGGAGTGGTCCACCAGGAGGTAGATCCTTCACCATCCCACCTATAGGCCTATTTATAATAACACTTGTAACTCACCTCAAAACTACCTCCTCTCCTGATACAGGGCTGGCTGCACCCAAACACGATGGCCAGTACGAAGCAAAGAGCAACCCCAGTAGGGTTAGCACACCCTGCCACCAGCCCGAACAGCCCTGGCCGAGCTGTGAGCAGCCACTCGTTTAGTGTGTAGTTGTTAGCGTTGATAACCGGGTCGTTGACTACTATTATACCTGGGGAACGAAATGGGTATTTATTGTGTTTAAATGCCATGAATACTATGGAAAATATATTGTTTGGGGGTCACCGCCATGATGGTCAATCATGGCGGTAAATATGCTAAACAAACTGTTGACTTAAAAACAAAGAGCATTATTCACAGCAATAACCCGTAGTGTCAATCAGTAGGTATGGGTTGCACAGGTCGGTTCCACAACGATTTGAAAGCAGCCATCAGGCTGCATTCTAGATACTGCAACTACGTAGATAGGTACAGTTGGCAGCACGTCAGGTTACCCATTTGAACTATGAGAACAGCTTTTATTAGGTAGGGAATAGAGGCAGTCTCAAGGTCAAAGTGGGGTAGACTGACGTGCGGCCGTCTGAACATGGCCCTAACACCAACGGCAACTAACATACACTCAGTGCCATCTGCTATCACTGCAATGAACCGAACACATGCAAGGCCATTTCTTAGTAACAGCTAACGCCATCTTCTATTGCCGCTATGAGCTGAAACACACTTCGCCTTGATACAACAAATGCCCACCTCCTAAAGTTGTATAGCTGCATAGCGCCATCTCGCTCTACCTTTAAGAACTAACTCCTTCCTAAAGAAGCGCAGTCTCTTATTGCCGCAAAGAACTATTACTCACTGAAGACACAGATTATTGTATGTACATAGCTTTAGATTAATCAATATACAGGGTGACCAAAACTGAAGGCAAACTAGATGATCTCCTATATCGTACATTGATAAGAAGTCACTGTCACTAAGCAAAATTGAACTTTTTTCAGGAAGAGCATTTTAAGTTTCGTTGCGTCAACTAGTTTGAATGCATTTAACTAAAAAACATAATCTTTTCGTAAAGTGACAGTCTTCTTATCAATGTACGATATGCCAATATTTTTTTTCAAGTAAGTTTCAGATTTAGATTTATTTATTGCGAGCTCCATCGTTACCTGTTTCAGGATGTCGTTTTTTTATTATTTTAGCCGTTATTTTGTGAGCCTCAAAGAGCTATACTCACTGAAGTTGCACAGATGCATGATCGTGTGCAATACGCTGTACCCCGCGACCAGCGCGCCGGTAAGCTTGTGCAAGTATATTATGTGGTAGACAGCGCCATCTCTCGACAACTTGGTTACTTACCAACGTTAGCTTCTCATAGTATATGATTCATAATACACCAAAACTATTTAGTGACGTACTATCATGCGACGCGATAGGGTTGACTGCTACAAGAAGCTACTACCGTCATCTAGCGCACCTTTCTAGCACTTATTCATGCTCGTCCAGCCAGCAACGTAGTGCTGCGCGTGCCGCCGGTGAATAAAACGCGCGAGCGTGTCTGCTTGCTCGCGACACCCAAGTTAACTAGCCCACTACGGTGGCTCGCCGCAGATAGGTATGTTTTTGCTACCTACGCGGGGAGATATACAGGCCTGCTATTGTTTATTTTGTGTAAATACTCACTGAAGTTACACAGATGCATGATCGTGTGCAAGACGCTGTACCCCGCAACCAGTGCACCAGTCAGCTTGTGCAAGTATATGTGGTGGTCCAGCGGCAGCACGGAGCTGAGACCGCGGACTCTTAGCTGGGTGATGCAGTGCCGCAGCATGAGGACTAGCACCCAGGCGCAGTTGAAGTTTAGGCATTGACCTGGAGAAAGAATGAGTAAATAAGGTTACTTGAACATTTTGACAAGGTGCTGTAAATAAGTTTTTTTTTCTTAAATATATATTGGACAACATCACATCATTGCTCAGATAGTAGCAAGTAGCTATAAAGCACTTGTGTGAAATCTGAAACAACGGTGGTACCACAGCACTTAGACCCCATATTAATTTCTATATTGACCCGACCGGGGATCGAACCCAGGGGACAGGAGCTGCTCTGAGCAAGAAAAGCGATTCTATTACTTCTTACCAACACATGTCTCGCTGAGCATCCTTGCACTTCCCTGTTTAAAGCGTATCCTTAGTGTGCGGTCAAAGAGGTATCTAGACAGTCGTTTATCAACGTCATAACCATACAAACTAATAACCCGCTGACAAATTACTCAGCCAAATAGTAGTTACTTTGGCTAAGTAATTTATATTCGACAAGTTTTTGTCTGATCAATGGAGCCTTACTTCGAAGACACTAGTCGTATTTTTGACTAGTCGTTACTGTCACCCATCCAGCATGACAGCGTCAACGTCCGTGATAGCAAGATTCGAAAATAAGTAAGGGCCCTCAATGAGAGACACAAACGATAAGTACATTGTACACAAATGCACTTTAAAAAAACAAATGAGTTGAGTGCCTACAAAAACGAAACAGCTGTCTAAAATCGTGGGGAGTGGAAACAGGGTTGCGAGGCCTTTACCCTGCAGTGGCACACCACAGACTCTTAATGATCAAATGCACTTACCACAAGCCCTAGCCACGATGACGAATCCATTCGACTTCTGGTACTCGATAGCTCTCGACACGAAGAGGCCGATGTTGACCAAGAAGAACACGGCCAAGTAGCCCACTAACACGTAGTTGTTCTTAAAGTAGGGCAGCGACAGCTGGTAGGGCTTCAAGCGACCGAGGCGGTGGAGGAACGACGCTGGCTTCGGCTCCGGTTTGGGAGGGACCAACCATCGATCTATACTGGATGAAATAATGGTTATTAAAAAGCCGGACTTGAAAGAAAGAAAGAAAGAAAATACCAAGAAGGCATCCGCTAAGCATTATTCGTGGCATCCGAGTAAACGGCATGCCACAATTTTCAGCGGATGCCTTGGGCCACGAGTTAACACAACACAACACAACACAGAAAAACTTCCATTTGTGCGCACACAACTATTAAAAAAAAAGTCTTAGGTCTTTATTTATGCATGTAGACCCACTGGGGGGATACTTTACACGTCCCATCAGAGACCTTACCACTACTTAGGAAATTTTTGGACTAGTGCTGAGTAGAAAATGCGGAAGAACTGAGTCACTATTTTTAAAGCCGATTTTAAAATGATTGTATTCGGAAATTGTGCTGGTGCAAGCTGGTCCACACATTTTCTTTATTAAAATAATCATCTTCTTGATAATAACCTATTGTCTAGCGGCTGTCAAAGTACTTGGGATTACTACAGCTGTGGTGCCAAAATAATCATGCTGTCGATTGTGTCATGTATCAACGACGTCATGGATTTTGATGACCATTTTGGGACATGAATATAATTATTTCAGGACATGTATCAGTACCCCCGCAGGTAACTACAAATAAATGACTTTTATGATTGTAACACCCGTAGCATATCTTCGCCGCGGAACCGTGACAGTAGACCCAAAATAGTATTCATGGTGGTGGGCTAAGGGCTTAAAGAAGAGGGATGGCCACTTACCTAATGGACAAGTTCTCTAACAGCCCATCGTGCTTAGACAGCTGATGCCTCAGAGCTTCAAAGGTGATGGCGCCCCTGTCCTCAATATCCGCGTCTTCGAACATGGCGCCCGTCAGCTCCAGCAGCTGTTCGTCGCTGAACTGCATGCCATTCTCCTCCATGCACGCTCGCATTACGTGCTGTAGTTCTCTATGTTGGATGAGGCCGTCGCCTGTACGGGAGAGGATATTGAATCGTTGCATTAAACTAGTTATATTTTACGGTGTCACCGTCCAACGGCCATCAGGATGCATTTTTAGCAAAACTTCATTTACCTAGCCTCGCTTAGCGTAGCTCCTGTAGAATCGGCATAGCGGAGCGACATTTTCGTACGTACAAAACAAGGTACCCATAAATTTGTGTCAGGAATGTGTACTAAGATTGGACGTGAGTAACAAAAAGAGCAACTTAGAAGAGCCGTACACATCGTCACACCGCTAAGATATACAATTCTGGTGGAAAAGTAGCCAAAAGCCGCTTTTAGACTAGCAAAAACATTTTGAAGATATACCTACTGAGCTTTCAAATTAGAACCTCAGAACCTTCTTCCTTCTCCCTCCCTCGCCTACATTTGCCAATGAAAGCTCTCTAGAATGTACTCACCATCCAAGTCATACACCTCGAACAAGAACCGCATCTTGTCATCCAGCGTCTGTCCTGCGTACTTGTGAACAGCTGCTATGAACTCCTGGAGGGAAATAGTGCCAGAATCATCTTCATCGATGATTTGGAACACGCGCTCGGTGAAGAACGGCTGAAAATATGTTTATAACATGAATTTAAATTTGTGGGTTACGTTCACGAGGAATAGCAGAGCATTTGGATATAGACCAATTTATCGATTGGTTCTGATTTATGTAATATTCAATTGCTAAATCTAATGATTTAAGGTTTGTGGGAAGTACTAAGATTTTGCGAAATGTTAGAAAATAAATCCTAAGTGGCCATATCTCTGGATCGCGTTGACTTAGACTCTTAATTTTTTACAGCTTCAATGTACCGCAGACATGAATTTGAACAATTGTAACCCTCCTCGCGTTCTTGAAAGGGTCGTGGCAGACAGACGGATAGCACAATCATCGAAATTAAATTGAATTTCGCTCACAAAAATTAATCGACTGTGTCATCCGGTGGGACTCGAATCCACGTCCCTTCGCTATCCGGGCAAATGCTCTTACCAACTGAGCAACGAAGGACGTTAGTCAGTCGACGAATTTTTGTAAGTGCTTGTTTCGCCAGTGAGCCAGCGTTCGATTTCATCAATACTTGAGGAATGTACCGAATGTACCGCATGTATCCGATGGAAATATTTTTACATACGAGTATATTTAACCATCAGTGAATATGAAATCAGCTCAACTTATAATTATTTTTATAACTTAAGCAGTTATTTTGCAAGTTTTTGCGAAACTTGAGCCATCTGACCTCTGTAACCCTGTTTACAGGGGAACATGAGCCATCTGACCTCAGTGACCCTGTTAACGAGAGAGTCTGAGCCATCTGACCACTTTTACCCTGTTTAAAGGGAATCTGAGCCAGCTGACCTCCGTGACCCTGTTTACAGGGGAACCTGAGCCACCTGACCCCCATGACCCTGGTAATAAGGAAACCTAAGCCATCTGACCTCCGTGATCCAGTTTACAGGGGAACCTGAAACGAATAACACAGTGATCCCATAATAAAGGTTCCTTGTTCCATTTGAGGATTGGAACCACGAAAAATTACTTACGTTTTTAGACACCAGTATCTTTCTGAACTGGTCCCTTGTGATTTCCTTCTCCTCACCAACAGTCTCCTTGAAGAGTTGCTCCAGCCGGTCCACGCTGTGCTTATCGAAGCCCACTCGTGGCCTGGAAGATGCAGGGTCTTTGGTTAGATGGTGGAAAGAAACGATTGTGAAAGTTAAGCAACTTTTGGCGAGGTAAGAACTTGGATGGGTGACCAGGAAATTCCGAGGGTTTCGCTTGTTTTGTTTTGGCATTTCTCTTTAGCAATCTTTGAGGTTTGTTTTTGTTAGCATTTCAAATTTATGAGAATCTGCTGCTGGATAGTATAGGCTGTTAAATTTATTTTAATTTTGCATAGTTAAAATACTATATAAGTTTAAATAAGAAATTAAAAATTCGCACACGGCTAGGTTTAGAACATTTAACCTTTGGCTAAAAACCCATTAAATTTCTAATTTAATGTTTTCCTAACTTAGGAATCCTAGCCGAATTTCTCAACAAAGATTAGCCAACTGCGCGGGACATATTATAGTGCACAAGTGTGAGCGCAATACACAGGTGCACTCTCTGTTCCTTCACTGTCATAAGTGAGAGACGGCAGTCCGACATGACCGTAGTGATATCAGGCGCAGGACCAACGGCTTAACGTGCTTTCCGAGGCACTTAGGAACTTAGGCATACTTCTACTTTAAACAAAGTCATAGCGGACAATTTCTAAACCATATTAGCAGCATGTTCCAAATATCAGTTAAGGTTGGATGATTTCCATTGTAACTTTAAATAAACTGCTTTTAAGCCTTAAAGGAAAACGGTCTCCCTTTAAAGGAGCCAATCTGTACAACATACCAAACTTAATTTCAAGCTTAACATAAATCTGCATTTGATGAATAAAATTACGAATGCCTGCATGATGGCCCTAGGCATCGAGCATATAACATATAGAGACGAAATGGCAGTAATTTTGGTGGCAATAAATTCCTTGGTCTTATCTCCATCACATTTTGTTAAATAAAAATCACTTAAAATAGTACATTATTTAAAAAATAAACTTACATACTTCTTAATCTTCAATTACGTAATCTAAAATCAAAATATCTTATATTTTATAACATCGATAAATATATGCACGCGCAGGTGGACACTTATCGTTAGTCAAGTGGTTAACACGCTGGTTACTATCCACGAGGTTCGAATCCCGGGTCAGGCCAAAATTCGGTTCTGGTTTTTTCTGAATTGAAACTATTCAGAAACAGCTCCGGAGTCAGGAAGTTGGTGGTATTATCAACCCCGTGCCTGGGAGAGCACGTTAAGCCGTTGGTCCTGCGCCTGATCTCACTCCGGTCATGACGGATTGCCGTCTCACCGAACCATGAGAGTGAAGGAACGGAGAGTGCACTTGTGTATTGTGCACATACCTGTGCACTATAAAATCTCCCGCGCAGTTAGCTGATATGATTGACTCTGTTAAGATTGACAGCCGTGAAGAAAAGAAAGAAAGAAAGAAAAAGCATTTATTCGGTGATCGGTGAACAATGGAACAGTTTTGTAGTCGAAATTCGGCTAGTAGGACATTATTTCTTATAACTTATCGTTGATAAGTTTCGGAGAAACATCACCCTAGTTTTGTCTCTATAGGTTATGTACTCAATGGCTCTAGAATTCTACGAACACATGTTTCTCAATTACACAAAAACGCTAGACACATTTATTATACCACTGTCATCTAAATGCAAATGGATGTTCTCAGTTTTGAGGGAAAAACTTGCTTATACGAGAAGGTTTACACTACACAAGACGAGGGCTTAGCTAAGTTTAAGGTATACTAAGCAAGCAGATTATGTAATAAATTGTATTTTTTTAAATCGTAGCCAATCGTAGCCAATTTGGGCCAGAGCAGTGGCTCTGGCCCAAATTCTAGCAACATTGATCTTCAGAACTTAGAATAGTTTGCTGGACTTTTTCCTTTACTTGTGCTGTACTTCTTGACCTCCTTTCTTGCCAAATTTCATGATTCTAGGTCTATAGGAAGTGCCCTATAGGTTTTGATTCCTCTGGGTAATGTTAGAAAATACGACGAACTAGGACGGACGGACGGACGGACGGACGGACTGAACGATCTTATAAGGGTTCCTTGTCGGACTACGGAACCTTAAAAATGCCGTATCAATTGATTGCGTTAACTTAGAAACTTGATTTTCTTAAGTTTAAAGGGGCCGTAGTCATAACTATTTGATGTTTATTTCAACTAGATATGTCCACGCATTCCTGAGAAAAAGGACGTTGACAGACAGACTGACAACGAAGTGATCCTATAAGGGTTCTTTTTTTCCTTTTGAAGTACGTAACCCTAAATATAACTTTCTACGCTGCAATCCCGTAGCAAACTATTTAAGGTCCTGGTGCTAAAGTTTAACTTTGATAGATTTTGGGCCTGGGATCTTTTTCTTGTGGTGTACACAAATGTTAAAAACGATGTAATATCCAGAAGGACACCAAGAGATATATTTCAGTGTCCAAGTGTGTCTACGTAGCGAAAGCTTTAGACCACGTTCTATTTTGCATAAAGCTCTGGCGAGGCGGGTTCTCGACATGCTAGAATGTAAATTTGCGGGCACCTCGCGTGCGAGATGTTTTTGTTGGGTTCCGGACACAGGATAGCAAGAAGAGCCAGGTCGTATATTTATTTCTTCTATTATCGTGTTTCCAGGCACAATAGGCAACCAATTGTTTTCGGGACGTCGGAGTTCTCATGAGACTCGATGCTTTAAAGCGTCAATTCATAATTCAATTTGCTAAGCATTTCTATTACCACGTTAGTATAATGGTCAGCACCTTGCCACCTGTCATGACGTACCGCGTTTTTTGATGAATCGTCAGTGACGGATCTCGTGTGAATGAGCCCTTATATCTTTATTTTCTTTACGCATACTTTTGGCTTGTGTCCTAAAGGTCCCTGAAATTTGTTTCTGGGCTTTCTGTCTTGATATAACTCCGAAACAGCTCGGAGTCATGTAGTTGGTGGTGTTAATACCCCCGTGTCTCGGAAAACTAATTACGTCATTGGTATTTTAGCCTGATATCTCTAATCCTATACCTGATCTGCACTATCCTGGATCACGTGCCAAAGCGGATCCTGGGCCTTCGCGTGCTAGTTGCACAACCGGGATAACGCTAGAGGATGATAATCTCTGACTGGTCATATAGGATTGCCGTTTTACCGAACTTTGAGAGGAAAGGAACAGCGAGTGCATCTGTATATTGCGCACATACTTGAGCACTATAATATCTCCCGCGCAGTTGGCTAATCTCTGTTGAGACACGCTGCTGTAGTCGAAACTCGGCTAGGAGGACACTATCTCCAGCGCAGTTGGCTTATCTCAGTTGAGATTGGCCGCTGCAGTCCAAATTTGTCTAGGAGGACATTATAGTCCCTATTTATCATCGTCATTCATCAAGAAGAACAACAATAGCATTTAAAATATACATCCTGGCGTTTCTCCCGACTCTGTGGCATTAACCCAACTTGTCTCTGTCAGGCGCGTGCCACTAGAATACTCTGTTGATCTAAACAAGTCCTGCGCGCGCAGCCAAGTCACTAGCGTGTTTGGTTCGCATTCCCAGTACTGGGTGTTTATCTTTAAATCGATATCTTAAGATCTAACGTGTTGATCTGTGATAAGGATCGATACGTTGAATAAACAAGATGAAGTAAGCTCTTTTGAGAGATCCAATCAGCTCGGAATTGTAGTAGAAAGATGTTAGTGATTGGGTTTAAGTATGTTGTTTCGGGTTTGCTTCTTAAATGATTTCATCTTCTCAGTGACGTGTAGCCAAGAATTCAGACGTCTTTAGAATATGTAGTGCACCTGATGCTAAAGCCACCAACCCACGGCGCAGTCGTGATTGGATGGGTGACCATTCTGACCATTAGGTGACGTCTATAACAAGCATCTCCATGCTTCGGAAGGCAATTTAAGCAGTTGGTCCCAGCTATATTAGACGTTAAGCCAAGTCAGCGGTCCTAGGGCGGCTTGATGACATCTGACAGTAAGGGCGGTCACTTGCCTTACAGACACTCCTCATACCTCCTCATAGTTGGGGTGAGGCCTTTACCCAGCTGTAAGATGTATACATGGTGTAAGTGCAAACAGTCTTATGCTTTAAGGGGGTAAATATGGCCATCAATACCTACTACAAATTCTACTATGAAGACATTTACAGAAATTATGAAAAATGGCTCTCCAAATATTGTCATCCAGTTAGCGGCATTATTTGTATGAAGGACCAGAGACACGATTCACGTGCAGTGGACAAAAGTTTACACTCGTAAAAATGCATTATTATTTTTTTAGATTTCGATCAACGATTGTAAAAGTTGTAAGTATTGATTGACAGTCATAAGGTACACTTCCGAGCAATTCGGCTTGCGGCTCCAGCCGGCGGCAAGCTGCATAGCTTCGAAGAAGGACAAGGAACATAAGTCAGCCATATTCACGCTCTGGAAAGGATCAGACTGTTGACACTAAAGCTCTGTATAAGCTAACTTTACCTGACCTGACGCCAGGGTTTGAGAGCCCACACAAAATAAGTGAAAGCAAGTCTTACCTACTGCTGGACACTCCTGAGAGGAACTCCATGACTTCATCGGCAGTCGCGTATCCGTCACCATCGGTGTCTAGCACTCGGAATAGTTTGTTCGTCACCTGTAAGATTAGTTAAGATTTAGGAGCAAGCAGTTCAAAAAGCAGAAAAGAGATGGCGCTGCCTGTATGTAAAATCGCGATAAGTTTAAAAACAGAGTTGATTTTAGAAACTGTTGGCAACAAACACGTGAGCTTGTGTCTTTAAGCGTTTATTTTTTTAAAGCAGCTATATTGACATAATGCTTATATCTTAAACAATACGACGAGAAACTAAATAGACTGTCCATGTTTTGGGTAATATTAATACAATTAAACTTAGTAACAGTCAAAAAATTAGCTCTACATTCCAAAAATATGTATGGTATCTTAAACAAAGATATACCTTTGTTAATGATGATGCATTTAAAAAGAGGCAGATATGTCATTACCGCGCGGAAATTGATTGCCTCAAATTGAGCAATTGGCTCAATTGTGCATTCAAATTTCGTAAACATATGACACTTAAAACGAACGTGTGCTCGGCGCATCAAATTCGAATCGCTGTTCAGTACGAGATTATATGTCTACTTATTTTGAATACACTGTCATTGATATTTGTTATCACAATAAAACCTGTTTCTTCATTGTCGATGATGGTAAGAAATAAAAAGTTTACCACTTTATTCTGCAATATCTGCCGAAAAGCTTGCAACGTGATGTCCCCACTCCCGACCAGGACGTACGCCACACTCTCAACTTGCTCTATAAAGTCCAGCTGCTTATCCTCTCTGAAACAAATGAAGATATTGATCAGTTTGCCTGAAGATGTTTACAAGGCGTAATCAAATTGAATTTCGCTTACAAAAATTAATTTCCATCGGATACATGCGGGTACATTCCCCAAGTATTGATGAAATCAAACGCCGGCTCACTGGCGTAGCAAGCGCTTGCAAAAATTCGTCGGCTGACTAACGTCCTCCGCAGCTTAGTTGGTAAGAGCACTCGCCCGGATAGCGATGTGACGTGGGTTCGAGTCCCACCGGATGACACAGTCGATTAATTTTTGTAAGCAAAATTCAATTTGATTTTGTAAAAACTTGCAAAATAATTGCTTAAGTTATAAAAATAATTATATTTACAAGGCGTTCTCAGCATGTTTCAAGAGATTCGAAGATCGTCATGTGTACACACTACATGTGTTCCGCGCTCCGGACTACAAAACTAGAGGTTGCGGGTTTAAATCCCGCAAGGTGCAAATGTTTGTGTAATAAGCACAAGCATATGTAAAGTCATGGATGTTTATAATTGTATATGTCTGTCCGTTATCCTAGTCGCCATATCAGAAGCTCACTCTTAGTTTGGTGGTTTGTGGCTAGGTGATGGCTGTGTTTTTTTTAAAAGGGTTTCTGCGTATCCATTGACAAGTCCAGCACAGCAGTCTATTCTAAATTCAAATTGCCGATCGCTCAAAACACTCGCTCATAGCCTTTCGCTTATAGCTTAATTCGTTTTTAGTTTCAACTCTTCCCACTCATCGGTGCCGGTCGGACAACTGCCTTAGCTCAAATTCTCGAAAGTTAAATTGCCTGTCGTTTTAACTATCACTGCATGCAGAAAAAACATTAAAACATCTTACTCACGTCAACCGTCCCTTCAAGTACTCGATCCAGTCCTGTTGAACCAGATAATCCTTCTTCTCAGTGTCGAAAAGGCGAAATATCCTCTCCAGAAGATCCTGCAACGATTAAAAACAACACTAATTTTAATATTTTAACATTCACAGTGTTATTTTATTTTTATAAGTCTACTAGTCGCTGGGAACCATCCCCGCGACTTCGCACGCAAGAGTTGGATTTTCCATATATCTTTCATCCCCCATTTCACCCTCTTAATTTTTATCGCGACAAAATGTAGCCTATGCCTTTCCAAGGTCTCGAACTGTCTCCATACTAAATTTGATATCAATCGGTTCAGTGGTTTAAGCGTCAAGAGGTAACAAAGAGACAGACACACTTTCGCATTTATAATATTAATATGAATATAAGAAACTAAAAATTTGCACACGGGTAGGGTTTTGAACCACGGCCAACCGGGCCAACGCTCTTACCACCCGAGCTACCGTGTAGTTACCCTACCCGTGTGCGCAATTTTGGTTTCTTATTTAAACTTATAAAAAACAATACCTTTATAAGAGTAATACATTAACAATTCCCAATACCTATTAAAACATCCATACTTAATATTATAAATGCGAAAGTGTGTATGTCTGTCTGTTACCTCTTGACGCTTAAACCATTGAACCAATTGAGAAGAAATTTGGTATGGAGACAGTTCGAGGCCCAAAAGAAGGAAGAAAGGACATAGGCTACACTTTATCGCGATATAAAAACATTAAGGGGGTGAAATGGGGGATGAAAGTTTATATGGAAAATCCAACTCTTGCGGGCGAAGTCGCGGGGAACCACTAGTCATTTATATTGCACACAGCACTATGCCATGTACAGTGGCCAGCATCAACTTACCTAAATCTGCCAAAATATCTCAAATGCTAGGGAACTCTATGTGATCAACATAAGGTTGAAATACGGTTGTGGTAATTTGACAGATCGGGGAAGGTTACACCAACCTTCCCTGATCTGTCAAATTACCGGGGCCGCGTATACATACCTACACAAACAAACAATAACAGGATAGTTTCGTTTCAAATTAAAATGTAATTCGCTTGTTATTTTGGGAATAACGCTATCTACATGAAGGCACATCGCCCCAGTCAGGCAGTCTAGCACCCTCATCAGAGGTCTGGTAGTCCATTGGAACGGATATTGTCAGATGGTCGATCTCATGGGCATGGATAATCGGGCGCGAAAAATAAGACATTTTACATCTAAGTCAGGAATCGGTTTACTAGTCTTGTAAATACAACATGGATCACATTCACAGTATTTTAATCATCAGAGAACCAATGACACTCCGCCGAACACGTAACGCGCAACCCACGATGCAATCGGATATCGCGGTCAGACTTCAAGTACGTCTTCCATCATGGCCGCCTCAACTCGACTGCTCGCGCACGCTAGTGTCGCAGTTGTGTCAGAGCGATGACATCCCTCCTAGATGGAACATCGCTCTAGGTTCTTTGACAATACGAGGGTCAAACTGAAAGTTCTTAGAAAATCAAAAACTGATTACATTAGCCAGTTATTAGTTTTATTATATATTTTCAAAATATTGTCCATTGACGTCAATACACCGCTGCATGCGATGGAACCACTGGGAAAAGCACTTTGCCCACTCGTCCTTAGGGGTCTCTTCAATGGCATCGCGATACGCAGTCACCGCTTCTTCAGCATTCATAAACCGCTTTCCTTTAAGTTTTTCTTAAATTTTTGGAAATAAATAAAAATCACAAGGCGCGAGGTCGGGGCTATACGGCGGGTGACCCAGTAATTCAACGTTTGATGTCGCCAAATAGTCGATCGTTCGCTTGGCGGTGTGCGACGAGGCGTTGTCGTGGTGAAGGAGGATCCTACTGCGAGGTCGTTTCTCTCGAACTTTTTCCAAGACAAGTGGCAAACAATTGGTAGTGTACCATTCTGCAGAAACTGTTTTTTGATCCTCTAACACAATTGTTGCGAAATGACCTATCCTTCCAAAGAACGAGGCCACCATTTTTTTTCCCGCACTTCGATCTCTCTTCACTTTAGTTGGCAACTCCTCGAAAGGAAACACCCACTGAGCAGATTGTCTTTTGGTTTCAGGATCATAACAGTAAATCCAGCTTTCGTCACCTGTTAGTATGTCGAACACAGCATTTGAGTCACCTCCGTTAAATCTTTCAATCATTTTACGGCACCAATCCACACGATGGAGTTTTTGAGCCTTAGTCAAATTATGAGGTATCCACCGGGCGCAAAGCTTCCTGACCGCTAAATGTTCGTGGAGGATTTTGTGCACTTGACTCATACCGATGCCTAAGCTTGTCCGAATCTGCTGATAGGTCACTCTTTTGTCAGTCTCTATCATACGCCGCACAACACAGATGTTATTTTCAGTCGTCGCCGTAGAAGGCCGTCCCTCACGTACATCATCAGTGAGATTAGTGCGACCACGTTTAAACTAAAAAATCATTGCACGAAAATTTTCTCGTGTTAAATTCATTTTGACGTGACACAGACAATTTTCAATTTGCCGCCAAGTCGTAAAACAAATGACAAATGAATGAAATATATACTCAGTAATATTGGCAAAGAGTTCTATTTTCAAATTTTAGAATATTTTTTTTATTATATTGTTTATAAGTGGCCAGTTCTAAGAACTTTCAGTTTGACCCTCGTATAAGCGAAGCGCCGTCATACATATTTTGCGCTTATTATTATTACCTACAACGCGAAAGTTATTTTCACAACATAAGTCCATAAAAACTGCAATTTTTTACCTATGAGTACTCGTGCTGAGCGAAGTCTGAAGAGCGACAGTCATTTATGAGAGGGTAGGCGCATTCTGTGATGGGAGTTTACCTATATTCTTTTTAAAAGAGGCTATGACAATAGTGACTGAGTTTCTTGCGCTGCTTTTTCTCAGCACTATACCTATAGCCTACAATTTGTCCCGAAGCAGTGGTAGGGCTTCAATAATATGTGTTGGGTTACCGCGGTAAAGTACTTTACCATGAAATTACCTTCGAAATAGGGAACAATAAGGTGGTTTAAGGAGATAATGAAATATGGTTCATCGTCATATTATTAATGTTGCAACTATTTTGTTTGGTTGTCCCGTTAATGAAGGATAATCCTTTAGGTATAGATTATTTACATCGTGCTCTATTATAATATGCCATAAAAATTATAATTCGGCACATATCAAGGTATAAAAAACTTAAAAAGTGCGTCGGTGGCGCAGTGGCTAGCTGGTTGCTTCTCATGCGGGAGGTGCCGGTTCGATCCCACATGTCGCCATGTACCAATGACTTTTTCTGAGTTATGTACATTAGTTGTTTCACTAACCGATGAGGAAAACATCGTGAGGAAACCTGCACATTCAGGCGACTGCATGTGGAACCATGATCCAAAACTGGTCAGGTTCCCTTGGTAACAGTGTCACGGAGGTCAGATGGCAGTCGCTCCACTGTAATTACCTGATCTGCCACAACCTGGATCATGGTCAGCGGACCTTGGGCCCTCGTGTGCACAAACCGGGATAACGCTAGGAGGATGATGATGATCAAGGTATAAGAAACTGGTTAATAAGAGCGTTGCCCCGGTTAGCCAAAGGACGGGGGTTCAAATCCTACCTGTGTTAAAGTTAAGTCAGCCTATTAGATCCCACTGCTGGGAAAAGGGCTCACCTCAACTATTAGGGGGAACGAGCCATACTCCACCTCGCGGGCTCAGTGCGGATTGGTGGAGGGGTGTCTGTAAGGCAAGTGACAAACCTTACTGTTAGATGTTATCAAGCCGCCCTAGGGCCTCTGACTAGGCTTAACGACTAATACCAAGAGATATTAGCCGGGATCAACTGCTTAACGTCCCTTTCGAAGCACGGAGATGCTTGTCATGGTCGTCACTTTAATGGTCGGAATGGTCACCCATCCAATCACGACCGCGTCGTGGTTGCTTAACTTTTGGTATCACTACCAAAGCGCTGCCGCCACTGCGCCACAAGCACCTCGACCTCTACCTGTGTGCGAATTTTAATAAATAAGAATGTTGAGACTTTATAATATGCTAAGCTGAAACATGAATTCAAACAGACTATTTAACAAATTCTGAATACAATTGCATGAACTATCAAGAAACTAAACTTGTATTGAAGAGTCAAAGTTCGTATTTCAAATCTATCATTTCATGCGCGGGGAATAATATAATAATGTCCTCCTAGCCGAATTTCTACAAAAGTGGCCAATCTCAACAGACATTAAGCCAACTGCGCGGGAGATATTATAGTGCACAACTGTGTGCGCAATGACGACCGTCTTGATGTAGTCGTTCGCGCACCGGACTTCTGACCAGGCGGTAGCGGGTTCGAATCCCGCAAGGGGCAAATGTTTGTGTGATGAGCACGAGCATGTGTACCTAAGTCATGGATGTTTATATGTAGTTAAGTATTTCTATCCGTTATCGTAGTCACCATAACACAAGCTTACGCTTAGTTTGGGGCTAGGTAATTTGTGTGTTTGTTGAAACAATTTATTTATTTATTTAATACACAGATGCACTCTTTGTTCCTTCACTCTCATAATTAGGTGAGACGCCGGTCCGACATGACCGTAAAGAGATCAGGCGCAGGACCAACGGCTTAACGTGCTTTCAGCACTTACAACACTTTAAGGCATGCGGGTTTTAACACCAACAAATCCCTGACTCCGGAGCTGTATCTCACAGAAAAACCCAACACTTTCGGCCCGACCCGGGATTCGTACCAGGGTCCTCGTGAATAGTATTCAGCTTGCTGACCACTAGACCAAGGAGGCAGTTAATGAATTATAAGTAACACTCATGGCAATGATCATGCTCTCTCCATCACCGATAGCCCCACAGGGCGTTGCTATCGGTCTGAATCTGTCACTGGCCGCCCACGAGCTGTCAAACCAATGTCACGATGACAGCTGACAGGTGCCGCGGCGACAGCGCGCTCGATCTGATAAACCACTCAGTGTTTCTGTGATTAATTGAATAGTTAATTGGAGATTATCGCGTTATTGGAAACGTGGGATAAAGTGGCAATTAAATGTTATCTTCGTAGGCATTTCAATTTTAAGTAGGTATAAGAACAGTATCTAATTTACACTTATTAAATTCTTTAGATTTCTATCTTACATTGACAATAACGAGTTATTATAAAATAACTGACCCATTGACTGAATTAACTAAATACTAAAGATGACACATTTTGTTAATTGCTATTTTTATCACGAAATCAATCGGTTACATTTTTATTCTTTACGAATGTAGGTATATTTTATGATTAAATAATTAGTCTTAGTCATCATAGTACATCATAGCGAGAGATAAGTTAATGTTACACATTCTTATAATAATAAATCATTTATTTCAGATTTGCATCCATAAGTGTTAGTAACAAGGTGTTTTTATCTTAATGTTAGTAATATAATAAATTAATACAATTCACAATGATAATAAAAATAAATCAAAAACATAATAATATTGGTGAGGCTCGCGCCTGGGCTATAGGCATTCATAGCTTGTAGCTGGGGCATGAAGCTGCAGCCATCGGCGTATCAGCGAGGAGCGGGGGAAGCTGTTCGAGCTGCCCCGCACACGAGCCCACAGCGAGGCGCAACGCTTGCGGATGATTGAGTAAAAGCTATCCATGTGCACCTCAGCAAACATGGTTGAAGCGCTGCAGTGACGGGGCAGGCCAAACAACATCCTGAACGCGTTGTTATACCTTTTGTACGCGGAGGGCGCTGTATGTCCTCTGCGTAAAACACACCTACATACTATGATATCTTTATTAAAATTATCGCCAAAATCAGAGCCGTAATTCTATAGCCGTATTTAAATTGAAGTCAGTGTTTTGCAAACACGGATCAGGCAACTAAAGTTAGCATTTAGAGGCGAAATTGTTATTACTGTCAAAAATACCAATCAAAATAATGAACATAGGCTAAGTCAATTAGTAAAATTTTAATAAGACTTCTGTTTAAGCTTGTATGCGATTTGGTTTTCGTACTGTAAGCTACAAGTGTGCTGATGAAATAAATAAATAAATTAAAAAAAACACATATCAAGTTTTAGCCAGTAAAATCACTATGGGATTGACGCCCCAGTGGTATAGATGCCCTGATTGTAATTACTCTAGTTTCGCAAATACATAGAGCGTTATTTTATTTATCTATCGAGAAGCTCCAACTACCTCCAAATGAAACGTGTCTCATGTCTCTGTGCTTCTGCATGAGACGCCTAGGTGCGGTAAAAGTCTTTTCGGGATAGATGGCCTATTTCTTAGCAGGTTGTCTATCCTTAACGTTATTTAAATGGACTTGGCAACTACCCCCTATATGGGATAGATGTCTCAAAATTTAGAGGTTAGCAATAATCGGTTATAC
Organism: Pyrausta nigrata; assembly: GCA_949316185.1. NCBI lineage: Eukaryota > Metazoa > Arthropoda > Insecta > Lepidoptera > Crambidae > Pyrausta > Pyrausta nigrata. The sequence goes on from OX438936.1 coordinate 38,638,420, forward strand.
TCTGTCAATGTCAAAGGAAATATTTTTTCTTTTCATAAATTCTTAGATAAAATACCAAAGTACTTGCCAGTTTTACAAATAAAATAATGAAATAATTGTACATGGAAATATAACATATTTTTAAAAAATGTGGCATCCATCCCGGTTTTATCCTAATTTACTATTTTAATATTTCCTAAATCAATAGCTAATAATGTTATTACCTTATTGCTCACGAACACACGTACAGATCGTGCCGGAAACTTACGAGATCAAGTGTGTTATTACAGAATTATAGTTAAAAGGTAATGCTTACGCCTGGAGGCAAGTATGACGGAGTGGTCGAGACACACGGGTGGAAAGCTTATGTAAATGTTAATTATTTCTAAAGAAACTATTTATTTATTTATTCATTTATTTATAAAGGTACACCAACAGCAAATTACACTATACACAATACAATATCCTGACAAACTAAGCTGTCATAAGTTAAAAAAAGTTGTTTATTTCTTTCTACTCTCATCATGTTTACTTTATTGCTAAAATTGCACTTGAAATCGATCTGAGATAGTATTGAGGTGTCGAAAAAACTGAGTGTTTGATTGGTCATGGCAGTCGCCTGGTATGCAAAAGACGCGGGTTCAATACCCGCCCCAGGCGGTAATTTTTCAAGTACAAGAAATATGAAATCTTTAGATGGAAAGTGAATAAGAAATGAATCTATTTTTTATGGAGGATTTATTCTCTCTATTCTCGTAGAATTAATTTTATTGTTTCAGCTTGGCGTCGCTAAATGACTGTGTAGTAAACTTATTGAACCATTTAAAATGATATTTAACTATAATCGTATAATGATATAAAGCGGTAACTAAAATTCTGAGAAAGATCAAAAATGACCTGAATTTAAATCTTATTTTTTGAATCTCAATTTTGAATTAAACATCAAGTTAGTAAGTAAAATAATTAAAATACCTACACACTTACAATATTATTAATCTCAATATTCGCCAACCCTGGCGGCCGTATTCTCGCACTTACATAAGTTGTTATAATCTAAAGAGAGGGGCGTGAGAAGTAAGCTAATATAAATTACCGGCTAATGTTATAACCGCTAATATACCGGCCGGATATTGGTCTAGTTGTGCAGCTTGTACTTACTTAAGGTCACTTGGATGATAAATAAAAGCTGATAAATAGTCTGTGGTTAGGTGTGACCCGATATAATAACTGTCGCCCGTAGATATTTATATTATGAAAAAGAATACAGTTTGCTTGTAAGAATTTGCTAATCTGAGGTCCTCCTAGCCGAATTTCGACTAAGGACTATCTCAACAGAGATTAGCCAACTGCGCGGGACAGTATTTTATAGTGCACAAGTGTGTGCGCAATACACAGATGCACTCTCTGTTCCTTCACTCTCATAATTCGGTGAGACGGCAGTCCGACATGACCGTAGAGAGATCAGGCGCAGGACCAACGGCTTAACGGGCTTTCCGAGGCACGGGGGTGTTAACACCACCAACTTCCTGACTCCGGAGCTGTGTCTGAGTAGTTTCAGGACAGAAAAACCCAAATACTGTCGACTTGACCCGGGATTCGAACTCTAATGGATAGTACCCAGCGTGCTGACCACTAGACTAACGAGGCAGTCAAGAATTTGCTAATAGATCTTCAAGATCCTACCGTTACCATGTATAAGAGTAAAATCGCCATAATTTGTTAGTTATTTACGTTTCTAAGTTGTTCTATGTCCCGTGCGTCTTGCTATTGTCATGATAAACAACTATGTGCAAGTGTCTTTTGCATACCATACATATTGTAACAACATAAGGGAAATAACTTTAATTTGTATTCGATTTATGATTTATTTAAGCTTTATTACGCAATTTCATTGACTGCCTCGTTGGTCTAGTGGTCAGCACGCTGGGTACTATCCACGAGGTCCCGGGTTCGAATCCCGGGTCGGGCCGAGAGTGTTTGGGTTTTTCTGCCTTGAAATTACTCAGACACAGCTCCGGAGTCAGGAAGTTGGTTGTGTTAACACCCCCGTGCCTCGAAAAGCACGTTTAGACATTGGTCCTGCGCCTGATCTCTCTACGGTCATGTCGGACTGCCGTCTCACCGATTTTGAGAGTGAAGGAACTGAGAATGCACCTGTGTATTGCGCACACACTTGTGCACGATAATATGTCCTGCGCAGTTGGCCAATCTCTGTTGAGATAGGCCGCCGTAGCCGAAATTCGTCTAGGAGGTTATATTACACAATTACAACTTCGTTTAAAAGGCAGACTTAATGCCAAGTGTCATCCTCTACCAGACAAACCGATAAATGTAATTTGTGTGCAAAATTGAATTTCGTAATCCAATAAAGTTTTTAGTTAGTTGCAATAATAATTAAATAAATCTGGGTCACCGTTCTAAACTTTTGCTACATCAATAATGTAGTCTGCATTGCCCGACTGCTTTTATTTGTAAAAAGGAAGTGGTTGACAGATATCAATTTAGTTAGTTAGTACTTACGAGTACTAACAAGGCTGCCACACAGGATGTTTTGGAAGCTAAGTTTTTGTCTATACTAAATTTATTGAGCTAACGAGTTTGTTCGTTTGTTGAACGCGCTAATGAGAGGAACTGGTTTGAATTGATAATTATATTTGTGTTGGATAGACCATTATGAGGAAGGTTATAGGCTATATATCACGCTACGACCAATAGGCTCAGAACATCAACGAAAAATATTGCAAAAACGAGAAATATATTTTTGGGAGCTACCATTGCATGCGTAAAAGTTTAAACTTGGCAAAAATCATGTATGACGGAACTCACTGACCTCATCAACCTTGTTTATTACTAGTGCACGAGTGCAATTTTATAAAATAAACATAGTTCATGTCACTCAGGAATTGTAGCTTCGACTGGTAAAAGAATTTTCAGACTTGGTTTAGTAGTTTTAGAGATTGCTTCTTGAGATTCCAAACATACCTGCCTACTTATTAAAAACTTACAAAATCCAATGCCCATCTTGTACCGATGAGTGGACAGTGGATAGCATAATAAATTTTTATGAAGTCGTGGAATTAATTACATTCAAAGCAATATATTTTTAACAATTCTTAAAAATATGCTACTTAGAATCCTATCTGGGAAGGTAGGTAGGAACATTCCGATCCTAAGTAGGCTACAATACGAGACCCGATTGGTTCCTACCTTCCTAATTCGGATCTCAAGTAGGATGCTACCTACTTTCCTAGTTAGGGTCCTAAGATCCCAGTTCACCAATCCTTAAACAGCTGGAAAACGTCGATTGACGGTTGATTTGACAGAATTCCCCTATAAAATATGTCAAATAATTCTAAACCGACGACATGTGTTGATGAACACCAGGCTAAGTAGGATGATCTTAGGTAGGATGCTACAAATAGGATGGTGTAATAAGTTAATGGGCTATCTGCAACAAACGTGCGACATTCACACGTCCTGATAGTGATATGCGCACACGCACGCACGCGACGCTTGCGCAACGCTGACACCGGCGTGATCTGATGATTAGCGATCTCAGCTTAGATATAATAGTTATTGAGAAGCACACGAGCGACGGAGTCCAAAATACTGTTAGTGATATCAGAAGCGGGTTTTTGTTTGAAGCAATAAAACATAAAAGAAAATTCGACTTTTATGTAAAGTTAAATAATACAAGGCATTGGCTCAACAGTGAGATGATTCGGGCTAACCAAAAAAAATCCTAAGTTTAAAAGTCTTCAGTCTTAAAATTACATAGTAATTTATAGATAAAATGTAACTCTTGCTAGAAAATTAGTCCTGAAAGTACTTCATAGAATTTTTGGTGATTCAATGGTTGAACCTTCATATTCCATTAAAAAATAAATATTTATCTGTTAATTATGCCTAAATGTAATATTGTTTGCTTACAAACTGATGCTTAGGTGTTTAAATATTAGGTTGACTATCGAATGGCAGGGTACGGAGTGCAACGAAGAATACGTGTGGTTTGGACGATGAATTTATTGCGACTGTTTTTACACGGACTTTGAATGAATGAATGCATAAAGCTTACTACAAACATAACACAAACTTAATAAGACATCACACCAAACACGTTCTAATCCCAAAGGAATTGCTACAATATGTATTTTTGTGTATGGATTGTGTTATGAAAATCAAAAGCAACTGTGGGCTACAGCACCCAGACCCGAGACAATATAGAATATAAATAATATAATTATCTAGATTACCACGTCTTATTTATTTAACATTTTTCATCGCACACAGCCGTAACATCAAATAAAATACCTCGACGCGACAAATCGCAAGTGTGCGACCATATTAAAACAATTGCCTCATTCTCGATTAAGTTTTTCAACGATCTGTCGTGAGGTCGCGATCGCGAATAAAGTTCCGATCAGCGACCTTGTAGATGTCACGTGACTTGTCGCTTTGAGTGTGTGAACGGATGTGACGACAGCACATCGAGCTTAACACTGCGGCATCTTATGTAGTTGTCAAGCGATTTTACAGCACTTAGCGCTTTTTTCTGAAAGTCTATGTTTTCACGCCGCTTTTTATCCGATTGCGGAAGGAGGCTTAAGTTTTCGAGAGTATGTATTTATAATTGTTTGGCACGCCCTACAGCTCAATTGGCTGGACAGTTTTTGACATATGAGATGTCGTTAAATTCATCAGAATTGTAGTTAAGTGTTTGGTTTTTCTGTCTTTAAATAAATTGGACACAGCTCCGGAGTCAGGAAGTCGGTCGTGCCTACACCACCCCCGTGCCTCGGAAAGCACGTTAAACTGTTGGTTCTGCGCCTGATCTCTGTTTAGGAAGGATTTATCGATTTGAGCTTATTTGTCCCTTTCTTGCTTGGACGGCCACCAGAGATCGCATCGAGACAGCAACATTTTATTCAAATACCTATTCTTCAAATACCACATGACCGCGTTTCCTCTTAAGTACTTACACAGAACCACGACTATGCTTGCTATTCGAAGCGCCATTATCATACACACACAAGAAACCGCAGCATTCAACCCTTTATTTAAATAGCCCCATAAGTGATTTAGAAAGCTATTACCCAGCTTCTCCGTAAGGCCTAATGCTCGACATGTTAAGTGTATTTTCCTTTGATATACTATACCAGAGGATATAGGAGGATTTTCATTCGAAAACTTTACCCAAAGGCATACCGCGGTATACAAAAAAAATATCTAAACATGTGCTACGTTTCAACTGACAATTCAAGTAACAATTTGTTATTCAAAGTGCCAATTTGTTATTAATTACTGCTTAACCAACGATGCATTTTATAAAGTGGAAAATTAATCGGCAATGTAACACTTGATGAGCACTTATAGGCACATGGTAGGTGCAATTGACAACCTTAAAACACAGCCAAATTCTAGCGTTAGTTTGACAAATAGAAAATCCAATGTTATCGAGAATTAAGTGTAAGAAAATAGGATAATAGAGCCTAAACCGTTGGACTTGAACAGTTTTAAGCTATATCCACAGGTGCAGTTTACCGAAGGAATGTTTGTATAGCAATGCGCTTATAACGTGCGCGTGCGACTCTATAAGGTGAAATGGCTTGTCAGATGTCACTGTGTAATTCAGTCATAGAAATATTTTGTCCTAGGCGCAGAGATCTGAATAGGCAGTCTTGTGGAGCAAGTTAGCGGTAGTAAAGAGGTACGAAAACTATAGGCTGGTACTTTTAAGTATAGTTAAGCTTGTCGCAGACGCATTACTCAAAGTGTAGATGATTTCGGGAGATAAGGCTATTGATGAACTACTTGATGTAGGTAGTGGTGCGCGCTCCGGACTACGAAACTAGCGGTTGTGGGTTGGGACCCCGCAAGGGGCAAGTGTTTTTATAATAAGCACGATTTTTTTTAACTAAGTAATGTCTAATAGCTTAAACGAGTATATCTATCCGTATCTAGGACACCTTAAAAAAACGCTCACGCTTGATTATTGTAACCAAAAAAATATACTTAACGAACTAGAATGGTGTGAGACATTTGCGTTAAATGAAAAATTATATAAGTGTTAAGTGGCGCCAGCAAAAGCCTTTTGACATCTTTATGACACGTACAACATTAAAATGCAATTATTGCGTGACTTAAAATTATGTACAAACAGATAATTAAATGAAGCTTACTCCAAGCTAAATTCACACAGCTCAACCATTTCTACAAGCGTAAAGAAAATTATTTCATTCCTATCAGCTTCTTTCGTCGCATTTCTTTTCATTTATGGGCATCATTAGTGCTCACAAAATGTCTGCTCACATGCGTGTAGTTTTTCCACTTCTTAATTTCCTTATTTAGTAACTATTTATCCGGAAACCTGCAGGGGGTCGGCCGGGCTTAATTACTAATTAAAACTATGGGAAAACGGGATTGATTTGTAGATAAGTGTTAGTGGAAGACTTTATTGAGGTGGGTAACGAGCAAAAAGGTTAAGTTGAGCATTTATACAACGCCTAAGGACTCATAAACAGTACCGCTGTTACTGAGAACCATTAATCGGTCTTTTAGGATCTTTAGATTATGGTACTGTAAGGCACTTTCGACTCCTTCATAATGTTTCTTACTTTTCCTAAAGGGTCTATCCACAATATTATTTTATTTATTGTTTTTATTGTATAGTATACGACGACCGTCTTAGTGTAGTGGTTCGGGCCTCGGACTTCTAAACCAGGCGGTTGCGGGTTTGAATCCCGCAAGGGGCAAATGTTTGTGTGATGAGCATAAGCATTTGTACCTATGTCGTGGATGCTTATAAATGTATATAAGTATGTCTATCCGTTATCCTAGTCACCATAGCACAAGCTCGCGCTTAGTTTGGGGCTAGGTAATTAGTGTGTTTGTTGAAATAATTTATTTCTTTATTCAGTTTATTAGGTGTGACATCGGCACATTGCTTATTCAATACCTACTTACAACTAGACTAGTAGCTACATACAAGTGTTCCTACAAGCTTCCTTGTAAATGCTCTCCTTAACTTATCAGCAACTTTACGATAAGTGCATTTCAGGCCTTACTATCTAGACTAACTGTCTCAACCGCGTATATTTATTCCGTCGTACCGCGTGTCTACATGGTCTAACGAGGCTATATCTCGTGGTACTATTATCCACCGTGTGTTTAAATATCAGTTTTTTAGATAATTGATTTTTTCCTAGTGAAGGATTGGCAAATGCTAGATGTATTTCGATGACTCTTTTTGGTGGGTAGGCGAGTTTGCGATTTTTGTAGCATCTTAAATGTCTATCATAATGTGTGCCCCACATAGGAATAGAATCTAAGACTTAGGTCAAGGAATCTAAACCACGAATCTTTTGACTACTACAATGGCTCTGCGCAGATGAGCCACTTTGGTGTCCGCTACATGCTACCAGTGGCCGGTAGCGACCACTCGCCACTCGCCATTTTGACAAAACGTCTGTCAAAGGATATTGGTGGTAGATCACCACAACCGACCACTGGTAGCGGCCACTTACCACTTTTGTTTACGCGGTACTAAGGCTGGGCCATCGACCACAGACACCGGTGGCTAGCGACAATCTCTTTACATTATTTTTAATGCGTTGCCGCACAAGTGAAGCGAGTGGCGGTCACTCGCCATTTTGATAAAACATCTGTCAAAGGATCTAGCAGATGAGTGTCAATTGAAGCGGCCACCGACCACCTTCGTTTGCGCGGTACTGAAAAACGTGGCGCGCGACAGCCACCTGTAGCTGTTGTGTGGCCTATCTGCGCGGAGCCGGCAGGGAGAAACTATAAACAAATCAGCTAGGTAATCAACTGTAATTTGGTTGATAAGTAATTATATTTATATAACTTTTTATTTCACACCATAAAAGAAATAACAAAGAAATAATCACAGAAACATGTACAATGTAGGCGATCTTATCGCTTAAAGCTATCTTTTTCAGACAACGTTTGGATAAACGAACATTCTCTTCTATCTTAATATTAATATGAATTATAGTACACACGTGTTTATACTTATTTCCTTTATAACTTTTTTCCCAAGCTGTGGTAGGGCTTAAAAATATGTTGGGACGTGTATAAGTGTCTAATAAGACCCTGTGGGTCTAATGCATAAATAAATGAATTTTATGATATTTACTGAAAAAAAAAATTGCCAATTATCATCAAATAGAGAACTGTCTATTGCCTAAGCACGGCTGTCAGCCTACCATTACTGCGTCGTCTGCGCGCGCGCAGCGTGCATCGATCACCGCGTCATTACCATACGAATGGTGATTTTGACAAATGACTTGTGTAGGCCTGGAGATGGGTTACTATTTGTGGTATGTGTCTAGTTGTTTTTTTTATATTAAAATGAGTTTGCTCTTGACTCTAGACAATGCCGAACGTGGCGTTGACAGAGTCGACGATGGAGGGAGCTCACACAGAAGTTTCTGTCACTTCCACTCACCGAAGGACAGCAAGCTGCTTGGCGCTGGGCTCCGGTAGGAGGGTAGTAAATACCAGGCGGCACCGAACGGAGCCTATCACGGCTAAAAGAATCGTTCAGCTGACATCACTAGCTAGGGTTTATGATGCCGTTGCCCGAGGTGAATCTCCAGGAGGTAGATACTTCACCACCCCATTATATTATAATTTCATGATACTTCCTGCGGGCTCATGTTTTGGTGCAATCGATGTGGCAAGAAATGTCGCGCAGCTGTGGGCTCTATGTTCATCAACGGCGTTGCGGGAACCCGTAGGAAACACCACTTCGTTCTGGTTTTTTAATCGTATTTTTGTATGAAATCCCAAGCTATGATCTGGATTCCTTTAGGAAAAGAGTTTCTAACTAACTAGTCAAACATGACCCATCTTTGGCTACATCGTCACTTGTACCACCAGGTGAGATTGCGGTCAAATGTCTGCCTATTAATAAAAAAAGCAGCGCCACTACCGTCGTTTAAGGAACTAAAATTCCATATGCTAATGCCAATGGTGGACTTTGATTTGACACGCTGTCTCTTAGCCTACTAGTGCGTCCACACGTTAGATCGCACCCGCTCGGTAATTGCTCGGGAGTCCGATTTTAATCAGACATTTCTCCTATCGTTATTGATGGTCGCCTTTGTCCTGTCACACACTTGATGTATGGCTACCGTGTTTTGAAACTGTGCCCTTAATAAGGTCAAGAGTTGATCTGAGTGGAGCGTAATGGAATATGATTTTTATGATGGCTATTTAGATATGTATTTTGAGATGTGATGAACGATATGTTGTAGGTCTGGTTGTTTGTTTTCTTCTCCAAAAGGTTATGCAATTTGATTCCGAGTATCGTTGGAATACAAATCAGTACATTTTTAGCCCAAAATATTGACTGGCATGAAGTCACACCTAGATTCTCAAATGTGCCAAATTATCCCAAATGATTTGATCTCCTGTGATCACCGTTAGGTTAGATGCAAAGACAGTTATTAGTAGATCGATATGCTGTTGTCCTGTGTAGCTAGCTTTAACAATAATATGCATTTCATCTAAGCCTCGCGTATTGTATGTAAATAAAATATATCAATGTACTTAAATAAGGATTTAGGCTTCGCGCCAATGGGCCACCGACCATAGCCACTGGTGGCTAGCGACAAGCCGTTTACATTACATACATTTTGAATACGCCACCCCACACGTTTGGCGAGTGGCGGCCACTCGCGATTCAGTGGTCGCCACACGCTGCCGGTGGCCACTCGCCATTTTGACAAAACATCTGTGTCAAACGAATTAGCTTATAAGTGTAAATTGTAGCGGCAAACGACCACCTTCAAGACTATCTTGATGACGAGAATCCAGTCCAGCTTGCACCAAACTGATGTACCTACCTTTTTATTGTAACCTTTTTCACTTTTTTATGGCAGCTTGTGGTGACTGAGTTTGTTCCGGTGCTTCTTCTTAGCACTTGCCTGATTGTCTGTGTCTTGTCTCGAAGCACTAGTAGGGCCCAAAATATAAGGAGACATGTCCGGGCCCCCTAAGGGCCAATATTACTGATTTTTAAATTTTTGACATTCATAAGTGGCAATTTCTGTCCTAAATTGAGTAAATTATTTTTGACTTTGACTTCGTTTGCGCGGGACGAAATTGCGTGGCGTGCGACAGCCACCAGCGGTGCTCGGTGGCCCATCTGCGCGGAGCCTTAGGCTTACAATTCTCAACATAAAAGTCGCACTCATATTGCATATCTATCTAAAGCAATTAAATCGTACACACTATATCGTAGTTCAAATGGGTAACCTGATGTGCTGAATGTACAATAGACATGCGCAAAATCGTTCACTGAAGTGAAATGAGTGATATAGTTTAGTGGGAGCTAAAGATATGTATCACTCATCTAGTTCAATTAGTTCATTTAGTTCAGCAGATCTACTATCAAAATCTCACTCACTACTTCATTCAGTTTAAATGTATCGTGTACTACAGAGAATTCTAATGACTAAAAAATAACATTTATAATATTTAGGCAGTCTAGAATTACGAATTAAAAACATTTTCATTAATTTCGAAGATATTGTTACACGCATTAACAAAGGATGAAAAGTGTTATTTATGTACGTAATGTACGTACGTTACGTATTAAAAACGTATTAATTAATACCGAAAATTTTACATAGAAAACTGCAATACAGTAGCAGAATACTGCAGTCTCGCTCTTGCAGTATTAACAAATATATCCGTACGTTTTACTCTCATATCACTGAGTTACTGAACTAAATGAACTGCTTTGGACTATAGTGAGTGAGTAATACATATGAACTAGATAGGTGAAGTAATTCAATTGTATCATTCATTCATTCAGGAACTACACACGTCTAATGTACAACCGATTGACAGCTGCTGAATTAAATTCTTTCATTGTCCGTTTCAAGGAGACCCACTTTATACACTAATGATTGGTCAGAAATAACGATCAAATCATTTTATTGGTCGCTTTTACAACAATGCTGACCAATGGGGCCGGAGCTGTCAATCATTACACTGATTGGCAATCAGTATTCAGTACAATTAAATAAACTGTATACGCAAAAGGAATATTCTAGACAGGACTTGATGTCGCAAACCGTATGATGTTTTCAGAGATTCCGATTTTGACGACCGTCTTGGTGTAGTGGTTCGCGCTACGGACTTCTAAACCAGGCGGTTGCGGGTTCGAATCCCGCAAGGGGCAAATGTTTGTGTGATGAGCACGAGCTTCGTACCTAAGTCATGGATGTTTATAAAAGTATTTAAGTATGTCTATCCGTTATTCTAGTCACCATAGCACAAGCTCACGCTTAGTATGAGGCTAGGTAATTGGTGTGTTTGTTGAAACAATTTATTTATTATTTATTATTATTCCGATACTTACTGCTTAGGTTGTATTCGTCAAGTAGAAGAATGATCAAAACTAAATAGAAAAATATTACAATGCCCCGTTGCTCACTGGATTAACATATCGTTTTTACAGGATATAGGAAATGTCCTAGTTTAGTCAACTAACTCTAGATTAAAACTAAGCTGAATCCACATATTTAGCGGCACTGTTTTAACAATAGTAATAAATTATAGAAAAAAAGTACGCAAATCCACCCACTTTAATTTATGAACATTTCGCGACCAAATTTCATCTTTCATGTCAACAAATAGAGTCCTATATCATTTGGAATACTTTCACAGATTTTGGTAAGTCTATGTGCCGCCGACTGTACACTAGAAGGCCTAAACTATTAATTACCACGTCTCTAGGAATAACACATCAGCACCTCATCTAGTATTACATACAGCTAGTTATTAATAGTAATACACACTCTTGGTTTTGCCCGAAGGCAAATATTTTATAGAAATCATGTCAGGGCGTAAGTTATGATACGTTTAACTTTTATGACTTAATTAATGTACAATCAGTCGACCTTCCTTTAAGTTTCACTTTCATAGTCCTGCTTTAGGCTAGAAATTGTTTTAAGTTTATGGTTACATAGCATTAGGTGTCAGTAAAAAATAAAAGTAAGAAAGCCTCAATATTAAAATTATTTTAATCTTGTGTTTAAAATTATTTTGTGTACATGAATACCCAATACGGAACCTTGTAGCAGTACACTCACGATATTGTTGTTCAAATAAAAAAATACACATACTAAAACAATATTTTAGTAAATTTTTGAAACGGTGCTTAGAAAAAAACAAAAAATCTTGTCTCATTACGTAATAGGGGCTAAGGGAAATCAAATGCTGCTTTGATAAATCAAAATTTGATTCTAAGCTTACTTTGATCACTTAAATTGTGATCAACAACATAGAAGCAGTCGCATAGCGATGGGCGATTCTTCGAAAAAAAAATCGAATGAATCGACAATCGATCATTCGAACTATCGAATGTCGATTTAGTAATTGGGAAAAAAAATATTCGAATCATAATCGACAACCGAATGATAATCTATGCCCTTCAGTGCATTCGATTGAATTGCCGCGACAGGACAGGCAGAGAACGAATGATTAATCGATGCGACGAATGACGATTCATTCGTTAGTAGTACGGCCTGCGCACCGCGCGCTCCGATATTGCTCGCCGCATAATCGAATGACTGCGGTTGCTTATCGAATACATTCGATTACAGAGACCATTCGAATAATTCGATTCATTTAGTAATAATCGCCCATCGCTAGTCCCGCACAAGGTATTTATTGCAAGAGTCAAATTATAGCTTTAAACGTCAAAGATATGTATATTCCTCCCATTCCTTACGGTTAGGAACATATAGATAAAACAGCAAAGAACTACTAATATCAAGAATTGAGTGAAATAAAATAACCTCTGATTGTCTGTCGTACAAAATCACCCTTTATCGACTGAAACGACCTTACTAATAGTCATATTAACTTGACCTATTCAAATAACCTAGTGCGCAACCTGATCTAGCTTAAAGCGTTCGACGTAAATAATGGCGGCTAATCGTGCACCGCATATAGGTGACGTGCCGATATTTACATGTGTGTTATTATCGCGAAATCTGATACTTAACGAGACTGGATACGAGGGTGCGGTGCCATTGCAAGATATGCGATAATAAAAGATTTTGCTATTGTAGAAATAGGAGAGGTCTTAGAATGTAGCCTTGTGAAAGCCCAAGCCTTTAAAAACGTTTTCAACTCTCTTCTATTCTAGCTCAGTTAATGAGCCAAATAAACTAACGGTACTAAAACACAATTTTACGGATTACTTCGCGATTTATTTACATTTTATTTTAAACACATAGCTGACGTAAAACATAGACGGAACACGAAATCTGCAGTGTGTGAACATGCCTTAGACAAACCCAACCACTTCATTCGTTTTGACCAACCTAAAATACTTGCAAAAGAACGGCGTTTTATTCCTCGAATGCTACGTGAAGCCATTGAAATTATAAAACATCCAGACAATAGAGAAGATGGTTGGAAAGTTCCACCGGCATGGGATCCTATTCTAGCAAAAACCAAAGCAACACCTAGCACTGCAAGATCTCAAGACACAGTTAGCTCTTTCTGCGTAAATAGGAACGTCAATTTATATTATTAAGTGACGGTAGTTACAATTTTTCAAAACTTTGTAATGACAAATAATACCTTAGTCTCCCTGTGACCACGATCGCTGTAAAGTGTTCGAAACGTCAGGTTGAAAATAAAATGTAAATAAATCGCGAAGTAATCCGTAAAATTGTGTTTTAATGAGTTCAACAATTCGCGTAAACGTAAGAAACAAATAAACTAACGGTAGATGATATATAATTGAAGATTACCATATCTTCTAGCCTAGCCTAGCAGTTTTCTTACATCTAGGTATGAGGCAGGCCTATGTTCAGCAATGGACATCCTGTGGCTAATACTCGTAATGATGATGATATCAATGATAATAAGCATTGAAATTAAATGTCAACACACTAACTCAACTAACAAAATATACAGGTTCATTTACTAAGTAATTGTTACTAACACAATAGATACAACGCAGCACAACTTTTGACCACAAATTAGGGTTTCTACATTAACTACAATAAGAAGCACCGCATAGCCCGAGCTGGGCATCAAACCCATACTTTTAACACACCCTGCACTGAGCTCTTGCAACCTTGCGTTCACTCCACACGATTGGCCGTCGACGACCAATAGCAACATTCAGGTGCATTTCAAAACATTTATCTTAACGCAAACTTATCACACATGTCTGTCACGCTAAAAGATTTATCGATGTGGTTGGTGTTGTTTACGGGTTAAATAAACTTTGAAAACAATAATGAAATGGTTATACAGGGTGACTTAATCACCATCCAATTTCTAGGCATTTGGTATCGTTTAGACCCCATTTATAGAGAGATTTGGTCTCTGCTCAAAATATCAATCAATTCAAAAACCGACTTGACGCTCATCTAAACTCGCTTAACTTAATATGAAAAACTGGATATAGGCAGCTATCAGTTGTCTCAACTGCCTTCCTGATAACAAATAATCCATACTATAATATTATAAATGCGAAAGTGTGTCTGTCTGTCTATCTGTTACCTCTTGACGCTTAAACCACTGAACCGATTGAGATGAAATTTGGTATGGAGACAGCGAGACCCTGGAAAGAACATAGGCTACATTTTGTCGCGATATAAAAACGTTAAGGGGGTGAATTGGGGTGAAATGGGGGATGAAAGTTTATATGGAAAATCCAACTCTTGCGGGCGAAGTCGCGGGGAACCACTAGTAATAATAATAATTTATAAAATAGCTAAGTCAAGCTGTCACTATAAAATATTTTCCCAAATTTAATGTTCAATTTTGCGTGAAAGTCAACCGAAATGGATGGTTAGAACATCAATAAAATACGAGGCGTTGTGTATTTTGCGTCCCGTGTTCGTTTTTTTTAGACACTTTCTAGAAGTTTTATCTTTTGTACTGGGAAAAAGATAAAGTTTTTGACGTGTTTTGTTTTTTACCTCAAGGATGGTGATTCAAAAGTCACTTGTATTAGCCCACCTGACAAAACAACATGGCCAATTTTTTTTTGTGTGCAAAAAAAATTACACCTGTATATAAGTTTAAGCAATGGGGACTTTGAACAGGACCGGCAGTGCTACCACCTATCAAGCTAGAGAAGCTATCGCGATTACGATTACAATGTCAAAGCAATGATATAAAAATAAAAATAAATCCATTACTGAACGCTATATATTGCTTTCCTGATGTTTGTTTGAAAGTTATTATTGCTTTGCTAAAAGCTTGCAATTTAAAAGCAATCGAATTACGTATTGGGCTGGCCGATATGGAAAGATAACTTTCGATCATAAAGAAATTGTAGTGGTTTACAAAATTGTACTAAACAAAACTGAATTCAGTATCGTAACCATAAACTACTAGACGTTAAGAGTTTTCTAATAAAGAAAGCCGTATTAATGAAATAATAGAAAGTAATCTCGTGATGCTATTATTACGAACAAAATAAGACTAATAATAAAGAAGCAAGTACAGTAACAGTAATATATGAGTGATTCTCCGGAAAGAATTCTCCACGTTACCTTCGTGGCGATTTTTAGTTTAAGTTTTTTTGAAAATTGAATAAAATATTACACTAAAGAAGGCCCTAAATTATATTGAATTCTGTTGGAATCAAATAAATCGATTTGTTATTTATTCCGATATTTCATTTTGAAGTTTTTGTACCCACGAAAGTTATTTATGACTCCACGAAAGTTACGAAACGTATTTTTCACAGCGAAGTTCTATTTTATTACATAAAAATATTTCAAATAAAACCTAAATAATTAAAAGTATACTTGTTTTTACGACAATTAATAGTTTTTTTATAGTACAGATCATAAAAAGCATTAATAATTAAATCTCTTAACCTTTAAATAGTTCTGCTTTGACAACGAAGTAAAGTTTATTGTTGTTAGCTTATGTACTAAATGCTTTTGCACACATGCATATCAACGACATTATCTGACGCAGGACGTCTACTGATAAACATATGCCTACCCCAAATACTTCCAACGTGACCGGCTACAAGCGGCCTGTATCCAGTGCGATCATGCGACCTTTGCAGGGTCGTCTGTCAATCTTGCTGGTGGACGCCCTACGCTACGTTCTTAGCCAAATGGTATCTTATCAAGAACCTTTCTGCACTGTGGCCTGACCATTGCTACTTGAGCTTAGTGATCTTCAGGGCTATATTTCTTACTGTAACCTTAGTTCGTCTACGTAACTCTTCAATTCAATCCAGTGGACAAACACCGAACATAGCTCATTGTTCGTCTGAAGTATGTGGGTCATAATGCTCTCGCGAGCAGCTCTGCAAACAACACCAGGGGCAGCGGTGAATGCACTGCTAGACCTTATACAAAAGAAAGCCAAGCAGTGTATATACAGAATTTGCACCTACACAAGAACCAGATGGGCCTCTCAGACACTAACAAAACTTAAGGAAGCATTCTTTAAACACATACCCTTTAGCATGCCCAGCGACTACATGCACACAGAATACAACTTCCATAAGATGTATTCAGTAAACATTCCGTCAAGGGACAAATGGCTAGGGGGCCAAATGATCTTCAAAGAAGAAAGTCACGTCTGGTATACAGATGGATCCAAGAAAGGATCTGATGTAGGGTGTGGTGTATACGGAGAGAGGCCCAAGCTCAAGGTTAGCGTTAACCTGGGCACGGAGTCCTCTATCTTCCAAGCCGAAGTCTTTGCAATCAATAAATGCGCGGATAAATTTGGAAAGGAGGCATCGTAACCAAGACATCTACATCAACTCGGATAGCCAAGCAGCACTGCTGGCTCTAGAATTCTTTGAACTAAACTCAAAACTAGTTCAAACATGCGACAGAAACCTAAATAAGGGGAAACTTCAATAAAGCAACACTTACATGGGCGCCAGGGCATTCTAAAATATTCAGTAGGGAAGTAGCAGACGAGCTCGCCAGAGAAGGAGCCGACGACCCACAAATCGGCCCAGAACCGTTCTGTGGTATTACCAAGCAAAGAGCCACTACACTTCTTACTACCCTTTGTAAACAAGAGACTATTGAGTTGTGGAAGTCCGTACCAGGACAAGAACACTCTAAAGCACTCATACAAGGGAATAATAACAAAGTATCTGAAGAACTGCTAAAGCTGAAAAGATACAAAACATGTGCTGTGACCAGAATACTGACGGATCACTGCAAACTCAACAAACACATGACAACCCTGAAGTTGACGACGAGGACGCAATGTGCCGTTTCTGCCACTCAGCAGAAGAAACGGCTATGCACATACTCTGCTCGTGCGGACCGCTTATGAGCCAAACAAGTATCCCTTTAGGGCAGCATATAATGCACCCGGAAGAGATAACAGAACTCACTCCCCGAAAAACCTGGCAATTCGGATTCAACAGGTATAAGTAGTGAGCTATAATCAAAAGGGCTGCCACAATAGACCAATCACTGGTCGAGCTGGCTTATACTTGGCCCAAAATTTTAAATAATAAATGCCCTCGCGTAGTTTTTCGGATCCTATCCAGCTAAGGTAAATCTACCGAAAAAAATCACTTGTTTCAAGTAAACGTACTCCTGTCGTCTAAAACTGTAGATCACAGTTTCGGTGTGGTGTATTGGTTATGCCAAATCCTTTTTATTCCACCTGTGCATACATTAAATCAAGGGCAGTGTTTTATCAAGTTATTTGTATATGAATTTTATGTTGAACTTTTCTTATTGATGTCGATAAATTGATAAGCCAACCATTTATTTAGTAGAACATCAGGGTTCAGTCAATTAGACATATCAACCATGTTTGACTAAAATAGATAAATATATGAAAAAGTCATGCTTATACCTACTCAAACTATCGTTTGTTAATAATTTTGGGAGAAAACGTTAACATGGTTATTTAAAAAAAATTAACAGACTGATAGAGAAGTAAATTAAGACTGCATAAATAGACCTTAGTAACCTTACGTGGAGTGAAAGATAACTTTCGTGGTCAAATGTCCACGAAAACCATGCCACAAAAGTTACGAAAATTTTGCATTTTTAAAAATTTACTAGTTGTTCCTTGACTAATATAAAAACTAAAAAGCGGTCAAAGAAATTGAAAAAGGGTTTTATATTGAATATTTAACACTTTCATCTAAATCATTCTATTGTCTTCAATATTTAACCATGAAGGGTTTCTTCAAAAGGTTGCCAGAAAAAAGTTGATGAATTTGAGTGCCTATATTTTCTGAATCATAGCGATAAGAAAGGCATTTGTCCTCCAATGATGCTGTAATGAAACTAAAGTTTCCGTAGGGCCATTAAGCGTGCCTAAAAGTTAAGGCTCTTTGAAGCTATGGACCTTTTTATGTCGCGTTCACGAATCTACCACAATCGTGTAACCGAGCCAATTTTTTTTAACACTTTCTGTTTAAGCGATATCAATACTAGTTTTTTAAATAATCAATCTTGACTTATTTACAATTTTTTTGACATATAGTATGTGTACATAACACTACAGACAATAAAGATATTAGTGGTTGAATTGAGCGCGAGGTCGTTGGGACGCGCGGAGAACACCGGTTTTGCTCCCGTTTTTGGCGGTAAAATATTATTTAAAAAATATCTGTAAGCCCTATTTTATATTTAAAACTATGTCTGTATAGATTAATAAACAGAGAATCATTCAAAGTTAATTCCAAAGCTGTTTATTGAATTGGTTAGGAATTATGAACGTGTGACCGCCAAAAAACCGCCCTCGGAGAATCACTCATATCGCTTCGTAACTTTATGTATTGATTTATGTCGATCAATTAAAATACCTATATCACGAATTACCCTACAAGTAAGCCTTACATAAATAGGCTTTGCCACAAATATGTGGTTCCGAAGCTAGTTTAAAATATCTGCCTGTATTTAAATTAATTGCGGGCACATACCCACTTAGCGTGCCCGATCACCTGCCTACATCGATTTCTAGATCGCGCCATGACTGCTACTATTGGTTTTCACACCTATATTTTACATACTGAATAGCTTCGAAATAGACTAAGATTATTTTAAAGAAAATTTTCAGTGTCTGGTTAAAATTTTCATAAATTTTTCTCTACTCTTTTGGTTAAGAGAAAAAAAAGTCGTTAGTTTTTAATATTTTTAACACTTACAGTGTTCTTTCTTATTTATATAGGTTTTAATAAGAAAACAAAAATTCGCACACAGGTAGGATTTGAACCCACGTCCTTTGGCTCTTTGAGCCGTGAGCCGAAAAAAGTCGTATTCAAAAAAATGCTTCCGAAAGGGGTAAAAAGGAGAGGTAATATTATATGTAACTTCATCAGTTATTGAGCTAAATCTATAAAAAATAATATTTAGCTATTTATTTAAAAATTACGAATGACGTTTTTTAGGAAAATTAAAATTCAACCTTTAAAAGGGTAAAAAGAGAGGTTAAACTTTGCATAGGAAACTCGACATTTCGACGAAGTCCGCAACCGCTAGTCAACTACGCTAAGCTAGCTTTTACCCACGTCTGCGTGGAATTAATTATTTGGTTAGCTTTTGTCTATGCAAAGTCACTTTGTAAGTTTATGCAGAACAGAAAATGTGCCTTATGAATGTCATTATTAACATCCTATTTGCCTTTTCATCAATATGCTTACAATTTTAATAATAAAAAAGTGGTTGTGATTTGAAAACTAAAATTAAATACTGTGTACACCAGAATTAAAGTCAACAGAAGTAAAGCGCAAATAAAATTTACACCTATTAATCCATTGTCTGATCTAGTAATTATAGTATTCTAGTACTAATAGTAAGTGATCCAGGTATCGGCACTTAACCAGCCAGTTGCGCGCGCGCCGGTCTGCGATCGTAATTGACGCGTCGCCTTCGGTCCAAATATCGCTAACCAGTGTGTCGGATTGGAAGTATGTTTGGAATTGCTTGGTCGAGCTTGAATACGAAATTAATAACATGAACTCTGGTTTTGAGTATTTGTGTAAATGAAGCTTTAAAAGTAACCTACTGTTATACTCTCTGCCTCGTTGGTCTAGTGGTCAGCACCAGGTCCCGGGTGCGAGTCCTGGGTCGGACCGAGAGTGTTGGGTTTTTCTGTCTTGAAATAACTCAGACACAACTCCGGAGTCAGGAAGTTGGTGGTGTTAACACCCCCGTACCCCGGCAAGCACGTTGAGCCTTGGTCCTGCGCCTGATCTCTCTACGGTCATGTCGGACTGCCGTCTCACCGAATTATTATCGATAATTCTCACCGATTATATGCTCAGTGACGAACGCTGTAAAGTGTTCGAAACGTCAGGTTTTAAATAAAATGTAAATAAATCGCAAAGTAATCCGTAAAATTGTGTTTTAATGAAATACAATCTAACAATATAATACACAAATATCACCTAAATCCTTAACTATTTACAAAAGGCGCTGCAACCTAACTGATTTAAAGGTCTCTATAATAATGCCAGCTGTATTGCCACGCTGAATGGCAACAGAGACCTGTTTGACCTAATAGAATTACCTACTGTGTTATCTTCAACTTTATAGCAATTATAAGCTATAACAATAGTGACTGAGTTTCTTGCCCTGCTTCTTCTAAACACTAGATCACAATTTTCCCTAACCACGATAGGATCAATATTGGAACATGTATAAGTGCTCCTTATTGGGTCTATATGAATTTTATACATACTACCCGACCAAGCTTACTAGACAAATATCAAACGACTTTCGACAACGAATACAACGAAAGTTTCGATGGAAATCAAAAAGCGATAGTGTTAAAATATACTTAAGCATTTTATCTAAATTGAAACAATATCGTTGTTCTAATTGCCTTCGGTAACTTCGTTGTATTCTTCATCGTAAGTCGTTCGACATCTAGGCAGATGTAGTTAGCTTGGTCTAGTAGTATTACTGCCAAATGAGAAATTAAAACAATATAATTTTTATTCTAACAAGATAAAAGTCGCTTACTGGACTCAGATTCAGAATTAACAAAGGCTCTAAAGAGCTTATCATTTTATTAGTTCAGAAAACTAAACCTTTTTTTTCTACAGTTGGCTACTTGACACCACTAATCGTTGACGTACTTTTTATGAACTGTCAAAACGTTTTTCTTCTTTAGATTTTGTATAGGAATAGTGAACAGTGACGTCACATTATACTACACTCAACTAACTTATTATTTTTTGAGTTTAACTTGATTAAAAATTGAATTTAATTTCGTTAAAACTTGCAAAATAATTGCTTAAGTTATAAAAATAAATTATAGATAAAAAATCAAATATTGCAGATGATTAAAAAGTATGAACGAATGCTCGTTTGAAATGTGTTATTATTTTAAAGAAATATTGTTCAAGAATCATTTGTGAATAGTGTCAAGTACCTTGTTAATGCCAAATATTTATAAAATTCAACGATGCGTGTTGTAAAAACGTAATTGAACGCGGGCCTTTGCGGTCATTCATCAAACGCCAACAAGCAGTGACGACCGCGCTAACAAATGCGCCATTGTCCAGTAGCCGTATCGATAGGGTTGGTACTTCTACACTATAATATAATAAACTATACTAATATAAGTTTAGATGAGCAAGAACACTGTGAGTGTTAAAAAATATTAAAAACTATCTACACTAATATTATGAAAAGGAAAGATTTTATTGTTTGTTTGTTTGTATTAATTAGGCTCCGAAATTACTAGACCAATTCAAATCAAATTTAATACAGAGATAGTTTGAAACCCTGGTAAGGACAAAGGCTACTTTTTGTCACGATATAAAATCGTCGAGGAGGGGAGGGAGTTGAAATGGAGGATGAAAGTTTATATGGAAAATCCGACTTTTGACCCAGGCAAAGTCGCCGTGAACTGCTAGTGTAAAAGTAGCTTAGGTTTTACGTAACAAATATTGTCCTTATCACCTAATTTTGACTACAGCAGCCAATCTTAACAAAGATTAGCCAATTGCACGGGAAATACTAAAGATCAGAAGTGCGAATATTTAACAAAATATAATAACCATAAAACATCAGAAACTTGCAGATGAAAGGGGTAAAAGAAGCTATGACAATAGTGACCGAGATTCTTCGCTGCTTCTTTTTAGCACTAGCCCACAATTTTCCTGAAGCAGTGGTAGGGTTTTATTTCTGTTGGGACAGCACTTTTACACATAAGTGCTCCTTGCGAGCCTATGTACAGAAATAAATGAATTTTATGAACTTTATTTCATGAAATGGGGGATGAAAGTTTGTATGTGACATATGACATTTGTGCAGAAAAACTCACAGGGACCTAGTTTTGAATTAGCAAACACTAAACAACATTTAGATTTGAACTTGAATCTTGAAAATGTTGTTCTAACGCGTTGATGTCTTTTACATGGGTTGAGTAAAAAAGTTTTAGAAAAGCTTTATTTGTATTAAACTACTGGATATAATCTATAGTTCCGATACTCATTTTAAACAACTGCGCTTCATGATTTGATATATATTTTTTAATTTGGGTAAACAAAAGTTATTTAAATATTTTTAGTATAGGTGACAACCCTGTAATTCTTGACATATGTTCGATCGGCAGTTTTGCGGCGTGGTTCGCAGCTTTGACTTACTTTTAACAAAGTTGGACTCAGCTTAATAGAAAAAAAGCTTTTTGAATTTCCAAAAATAAGAAAAATGTAAATACGAGTCCGAACGATAACTTCTTAAAGAAATAATCATAGCAGCTTTACGAAGGTAGCTTTTAAACCTAGCTTTCACAAAGTACATGACATCAATATACATATTAACCCTTCATTGCTGACTGTGTTACTGTGGACAGACAGACAATGTACAAAATTGAACTAAATTTCGCTCACGAAAATTAATCGACTGTGTCATCCGGTGGGAAAAACTTGCAAAATAATTGCTCAAGTTATTGAAATAATCATAAGACAACGTACAGCCGAAAATTCTAGTTCTAGAAAGCTAAACTAGGGAACCTCCTTGGGGTATATAGGGGAGCAATATATCGACTGCCTCGTTGGTCTAGTGGTCAGGACGCTGGGCACATTCACGAGATTTCGGGTTCGAACCCCGGGTCGGGTTGCAATTTGTTTCTGAGTTTCTCTGTCTTGAAATAACTCAGACACGATCCGAAGTCAGGATATTGATGGTGTTAACACCCCTGCCTCGAAAAGCACGTTAACGTCACCGAGCTATGAGAGTGGAGGAACAGAGAGTGCACCTGTGTATTGCGCACACACTTGTGCATTATAATCTCTCCCACGCAGTTGGCTAATCTCTGTTTAGAGTACAATTGATATTATTTCATGATCCTCTGAGGACATGATATTGATTTCCGAATACTTTTAAGAAAACTGCTACAAAGACACATACAAAATCCAGTAACCACAATTAAATAAATAAAAATAAATTGTTTCAACAAACACACCAATAACTCGTACCTAGCCCCAAACTAAGCGTGAGCTTGGGCTATGATGACTAGGATAACGGATAGACATACTTATATACATTTATAAACATCCATGACTTAGGTACAAATGCTCGTGCTCATCACACAAACATTTGCCCCTTACGGGATTCGAACTCGCAACCGCCTGGTTTAGAAGTCCGGGGCGCGAACCACTACACCAAGACGGTCGTCAAATAGGCAAGTTTTCTAAAAAATCAAGACAGACAAAGCTAATGACAAAAAAATTCAACAACAACAACAGTAGCATAAATTCATTTATTTAGATTTTATCTAAGTCGTGGAAAAAAATAAATAATTAGAATATTACTTTAAGACATTCCATCAAGCCACACCAGACAGTATATTAGACTATGTCGACAGCGAAATATATCATCATATGTGCCAGGGTGTGGACAGCAAACTGGTTTGAAAGTCACGCTAGAGGCAACAATGCCAGACTGGAACTATTTGAATCGATGTTAGTACATTTTGGTATAGGTGTAGCCTTAAAGGTTCTCGAATAGAGAATGTTTCTACCCAACTGCGGAAGGAGGGTTATGTTTTTCGAGAGTATGTATGTATGTATGTATGTATGTATGTATGTATGTATAATTGTTTGGCACGCCCTACAGCCCAAACGGCTGGACAGTTTTTGACATATGAGGTGTCGTTAAATTCGTCAAGATTGTGAGAGTGACATAGGCTATATGTATACACTTAAAAGTGGTGTCCGCAAATTGAAATAAAAGGGGAAGGGGGGATTGATTTCTTCCTTACCATATCAATATGGGTATCAAATAAAAGCCAGTAAAAATACCATTTCAAAAATATATTAATTTTGCAGTCGGGTGTTCTGTTTTTTCAAAAATTATGTTTGCTTGTTTATTGGTAAGAATTGATATTGGTTGTTGACGGCAATTGGTTAGGAACACGTTTTTTTATACAAAAATCTTTAATACGTAACTTAGTAGGTACGTATTACAAATTAGAGCGGGAGAGTCTGCTTGTGTGAGGAAACAACGCTCTTCCTTAACAGATCATGAAAGAAAAGAAGAATAAATAAAGAAAGAAAAAGTATTTATTTAGCACCAAACACATAAAACAACGGCGACTCATTTTGGTACCAAAAATGAAGTAACTAATTCCTATGAAGTCAATTGTTGTGTGAACTTAGATTAACTTACTACAGTTACAGTTAGTATGTAGTTTAAGTATATACAACAATTTAACAATTTAACAATAGAATATTGTGAATATGATTTTAGTACTTAATTGATACACTGCGGTTTTTTGCTTAGCTTGAAAAGTAAAGATTATTGTCTCATTCAAGCTTATTTTAATGATAAGTTTAAATTATGTGCATTTACACTAAGTTATGAATGTTTATAAAAGTACGTGGGTGAATTTCCCAACAGCAAATTTTACGCGGCATAAGTGAAATCGGCAGTGCAGGGTGATACAATGAGGCTTATTTTTTTTTAATTGATAGAAGGCGTTATCCCTTATACGAGACCATAAATATTTTTTGATTAGAACTGCGACAAATTTGGAATAAAAAATGATAAAGCACCATATTTTTCATTTCGGTTGCGCGGTCAAATCCATCTTTCTGTTTAATTTCCCTTATATAGTAAAAACTTTTGGTTATTTAGTATTATTGCTTATTTCATTTTAATTGTGAATAGTAATAGCACGTAATAGTTATGTGATACATAATAATTTCATAATTAAATCTATTTAATTAAATGACTTATAAGTTAAAATGCATGTGGTCAAGTAAGACTTTTCATATCGGTGAATTTTAGTTTGTCGAGAATATTTTTGCGTGGGGCTACTCTACCTCCTTCCCCCCACGCTAAAACTAACTACATACCAGTGACACCTCAGTGCTTAAAGTGAATAGTCGTGGGCCGCTTGCTCCGTGTTCCCGCCAAAAAAAGTAAGTAGTTGGTTTTGGTGACATGGGAATTTTTTTTTTTCATTTCCGCAGGTTAGAATATATTGTCATCCAATGCGCCATAAAATGTATTAAATATTTATCAGTGTCCTTCCCGAAGTACGATTATTAGAGTGGTATTAATAACGTTATGACTTTAAAACTTTTATTGTTATATTAAATTTTGTTATTGATTTTAATATCGGTGTTTTCATTTCGGTTGATTCGGTGGCCTAAATTGACCACCGAAATGATAAAAAATTTCATTTCTGTGAATATTATTAATTTCGGTGCAGAATTGTTCATATCGGTGATTGTTTTTCTCATTTCAATGGCTTCATTATATCATTTCGGTGAAATCTAAACACCTCAAAAGGAACAAAAAAATATGTAGAAACCTTTTGGTTGTTCGTTATTTTGTTTGACCTAAAATTATAAATCTTGGCAAAAACCAATCTTACAGCACCCTTAAATGACAAAATCTGAAAACAGTACAATAACTCATTTACTTCGTTACATAAACTTGTACGGACCCCCGGGACACGAGCCTAACTCGCACCAGATCGGTTTTATAATAATAATAATGATTTATTGCAGATACAGAACCCATATTTATAATTACAATAAAAGATATAAAAAAAGTTTTAAAAAGTTAAATAATAAAATTAAAAATAAAATTAAGGATAGGTTGCTCCAAGACCACATCCAATACTAAATGCCGTTAGCGGCCTTTACTTAGGTGGCGGTAGCCAACCAGTGTCCATACATACTGGTTCCGACTGACCTGTCTTTTAGCTCCCTAATAATTGTGTTCTTACACCTACCAACTCTGTCCATGAAAGACGCTATTCTATGCCTCATGATTACATCGAATGAGTTAACTGCAGCAGTTGTAAACATCTCTGAGGCACTGCAACAACGCCTTAACCCCATGAGCTGCCTGAAGATTTTGTTATACTGCACTCGCATGCAATCACGCGACTTCCGCGTGTAGCTTGTCCAGAGCTGACAGGTGTAAAACGATTGATAATACGTTTTGAACAATAGGGTTTTAACTTCAATATTACACTTGAAGAACCGTCTCGAAATCATGTTACCGACCACACATAGTGCTCTTCTTTGTCACTCAATATCGGCATCGTCTTTTTGATCTGTTGTATTAATGTGGCCGAGGTACTTAAAAGTTTTCGTTATTTTAACTGCTTGTCCTCCCAAAGAAACCCCGGGAATATTTTCTAGACCCTTTCCCGACCTAAAAACCATTAACTCGGTCTTCTTGACATTATAAATCAAGTTATGTTTGGAGGCATACTGTTCACAAATGGAAAGCAGTTTTCTCAACTCTTTGATGGAGGGACTAATCAGCGCCATATCGTCAGCGTAGCTCAGATTATTAACATATTTGTTACCTAATCTAAGCCCCTCACAGGTGCTGCTCAGTTCCTCGATCAAACCTTTGATATACAAGTTAAAAAGGTCAGGGGATGTCAACCCCCCTGTCTCACTCCACAAGACAGGGTATAGCTATCCGATAAGGTAATACCCCATTTGACATGATTCCTCTGGGCACTATTACCCGTATGACAAAAGGTCAACAACTATACTGCTGACTGACTAACTGGTCAACTACCTGTTTGAGTGAAAAAACAGCCAAGTCAGTAGACATTTGCGGCCTAAATCAAAATTGGGCATCATCTATTTTTAGATAAGGGGCCATTTTTTGTTGCAATATTCTTTTAAGTACCTTAGCCACAACCGTAGCCAGGGACATTGGTCGGTAATTGGCAACACTCGATAAATTATCTGTCTTGTTCTTTACAGTAGGGACAACGATTGTTTTTGAGAGGTCACCTGGTAGGTAAGAATGCCGCAAACAGAAACCAAAAAATCGAGCAAGCACATCACCGACAAGTGGGCACGCACACAGAAGGTGCTCAATACTGAGGCCGTCGTGACCCGGGGACCTGCCACGTTTCATCCTTCTTAATATTATCATAATATCATCGGAGAAGACGCCGGAGCCCCCCGTTTCACGACGATCCTCTTTTGATTTATTGTCATTTACAAAAATATTTTCATTCGGGTTAGAAATAGGGGCTTCTATTTTAAAAAATGTCCCAAAAATATTATAATAAAAAACATTTTTTTGGGTCCATTTTTCCCTCAACAGATACGGGTAAGAGAATGTGGGTGTTGGGTGGGAATGGGTTTTAGAATTATCATTTTTAATTGATTTCTAAAATTTCACGAAATTTTAACACATATATTCACTGAGAACTTGATATTGATATTTTTTCTAGTATAGAAGTAATTTTGTTGAAGGTTTTTAGTGGGTGGATAAGTGTTTTCATTTCGATGGCGAGTTATTTCATTTCGGTGAATCGATTTTTTCATTTCGGTGGCATCAAAACTTTGAGCTTCTGTAGCTTTTTATTTTATTAAAATATTTTGATGGCTTTATGTATGGATATAAACAACATCAAGAAATATCATAAACCATAGTTTGAATTCGAAAATTGATAAAAATAAAAAAGTTCACCGAAATGATAAAAAAATCAACCTTGTTGAAATTCACCCACGTAAGTGTGTCTATCCGTTGTCCTTGTCACTATGGCACAAGAAAACGCTTTATTTGCGACTTTATTGAGAGCAGGCGAGGGAAACTATTGGGACACCATATATGTCATGTCATACTCATAAAAAAATACTTGTTAGGCAAAATAGAAGGGAGAAGAGGATGAGAAAGGCTAAGAAGAACATACACACAGCAGTTGAAGGAAAAAGCTGATGCCGTGACGTATACGGAGTTGAAGGTACTGGCAGAGTCCAGAGAAGCGTGGAAATAGCTCCACTGACAAGAACGCAGCTCTTAAGTTATAAATGAATGAATTGGTTTATTTATTGAATTAAATATATCTATCAGCTTTTTAACATGTGAGCTTTAGCATAGCAAAATTACAGTAAATAACACATGGAGTGGTCTTAAGTATTTTTTTGCTGTTGGATTTTTTCATCCCTGAATCGAACAAAATATAGTTCAAAATGTATTCTGAAAGTGATGAGGTTTTATAATAGTTTGATAAGCTAGCGGTGTACCTGCCAAACTTCTACCTTAAGTACCACTTTCAACTAATGGATACACCGCACACCTTGTTATTTTTAACTGGATACTGTCAATCAATGATATCAAACTATAATAAGTACATCTGCGCTTCGATCTCAGATCTCTATCTACTAACAAGCTTGATTCCGTTAAAAGTATAATTAATTCCATAGATCATTCGTTAGCTTTTTATTGTTTTAAGTACAGTTAGCAAGAAGATTGATGTGATCGCAAATATTGACAACTCTTGACAAGCTTTATAGCAACTTGTTATAGCAAACTCACTGAATTGTTTATATTTCCAGATGTAATGTATGCCTATTGCCTTGATTTGATAAATCGTATTGTATTTTGTATTCCAATTTTACACAACTATCATTTTTCTGGCGTTACTTAAAATAATCGTGTCCATGCTTTTAAAAAAAAAAATCTTAGAGTAAAAATACTTTGATTGTGTATTATAAAAGTAAAAGCCAAAAAAGCTACAATTTATCATACTGTTAATTTAGGTAATTTTATGAGACAGAAGTAAGAGCGGTTTTTGCACTACGTCCGATCTGAATCCCTCAAAAAACGTACGACGAATACACCGGACGGCACTTACATGGATTCGGTTCATACTCAAATCGGAGTAGTGAGAAACCGTTATAAGTCTCAAGAACTTTCTTGCCACAATAGTTTTAAATATTTTTCATACTCACAGTGTTCTTTCTTATTTATATAAGTTTAAATAAGAAACCAAAAATTCGCACACAGGTAGGATTTGAACGTCCTTTGGCTAACCGGGCCTACGCTCTTACCAACTGAGCTACTGTGCAGTCAATCCAGCCGTATGAAATTCTTGGTTTGACGTCACGCAATGACGTATTCAAAAGAGACCAAGAATTTCACACGGCTGGATAGACTGCACAGTAGCTCAGTTGGTAAGAGCGTTGGCCCGGTTAGCGAAAGGACGTTGGTTCAAATTTTCCCTGTGTGCGAATTTTTGGTTTCTTATTTAAACTTTCTTGCCACATTTATGATGCTGACTGTACTTATTCAATGTTCATACACGATGGTTCCGTAGCGGCCTCGCTGAGTTTTTGCCTGGATTATCAGTTATGATGTATGGGGTTTTAACAAAGATATATGGGCATTAAGTTAAATGCGTCCTGCAGTACTTGATGTTAACACTAATGGGTTCAGACATTAATCATAATCATTACTTGCAATTACAATTCTGTTTATACGAGTAACACTTACTTGCGTAATAGAAACTTTTAATTATTTACTTAGATTAATTAGTTTTGACGTGCTAATAGAGCATGACAGTTCTTCAAAGGTTAAATAGGATAAATCAGTACCGGCAAAATCAATAAAAAGTTCTGTAATTATTCGTCTCTCATAATAATATTCCAAAGTTATTGATGCTGTTGATTTTCTATTGAGCTTTTACGAAATATCTCTTGCTAACTATACCTACTCTAAGAATTATTTTGCAAGATTTTACACAACTGTTTTCCTCGCATGAATAACGAAAAATAAAGCTATCTAGTATCGAGAATATTAAGGTATTTTTGTAGACTTCCGAACTTTTATTTTTTTTTAACTCACGCTTATTTAGGCAGATCGAATTGCTTAATTTTGTACTACGCGTATGTTTATAAAAACCGACAATCTTTTTTAATTTTCATTTGAAAATTGGGGGAAAGTAAGAAGCTATTTTATTTTTCTGTAACTTCTAGTTAAATTCAGCTTTTAATACCAGCAATAAAAAATGCAATTACAGAGTAGGAAAATTAATCACAAAGTAACAAGTCACTTTTAATTACCGTCGCTTAGTTAGTACCACAGCCGTCGGCTCAAAACTTAATTAAAACCTTGTCATGTCTGTGGTAATGTTTGGAATTGATAACCAAGATTACTGACTAGGATAATGATTCTCGTATTTTACGTAAAGTAAAATTTGGAAGAGAAAAAAAAGGAAGTTTTGAATTTAACAAAATACAATATATATTTTTTATATTCCATAACTAAAGATATTCGTTCTTCTACTTAAATGCATTAACTTTTCTATAGAACCAATGTGTCGCGATCAAAAAAAAAACCCATAAAAACTATGTTAACTTATCTGTGGGTGCAGTTGACCGCACCATATTGGTTCCGTAGAAAAAGTTTTTGCATTTAGGCAAATTATTTTTTTAAGTAATGCAGTATCCCAAGAAACACATTATAAGTGTTGTCAATCCAAGTCATTTTTAAATCTATGAATGATTATTGTTGTACCTAAATCATCATCATCCTCCAAGCGTTATCCTGGTTGTGCTCTCGCACGCGAGGGCCCAGGGTCCGCTGACCATGATCCAGGTTGTGGCAGATCAGGTAATTACAGTGGAGCGACTGCTATCTGACCTCCGGGACCCTGTTGCCAGGGAAACCTGACCTGAAATTGTTGTAACTAAATACATTTATATACAATTTGTCCCGGCACCGGTGTCGGAGCCTTCATGTGGTGACTAAGAAGCAAAATTGTTACCATTTTCTTTAGGATCAACTTTGAAATCCCAAATTACTTTTTCACTTACCCATACTATTCAGTAATCGGGTAGGTACATTGGTATGGAAAGGTGATAATCTTTTGGTCTGTTTTCGAGGTTTTTGTAATAGAGAAAAATGTTGCAGGGGAACTCATCTATCACCTCTTGAAGGCTCCGACATCGGTGACGGGACACACTGTATTACTAAACAAATGAAAAGTAGCTTAATTTCAATACCAATAAGGTTTTTCAGCTTATCCACGACACGACATTTAAGCAAGTTAGTGGAATGCCGAATTAACATAATCCGAGTATAGTATTAAAATTATTTTGTACGGGAAGTACTCTCAGGCTCGTGAATCATACTATTTATGACATGAAAAATAGCAAAACTTGAATTCTAAATATGTTCGCGGTTATGAGAATAAGCCCTCATTTATGATATGAGTCGTGTATGAGATTGTTTAATGTATTCCAATTATCGGCGGAATTTAGCCATAAGCTTGCGCAAACGGTCGCACGTTGACAACTAAATTCGAGTTGTTAACCATGTTTATGGTTCCGTGATAATTTAGTAGAATAATATGCCCTACTTAAAAAGCTTATTTCCAGTATACACGGAGTTTTTAAGGGTCAGAATTTGTTTTAAATCAACGTGTTTCCACGTGTAAATGCAGAGCGCCGATGAACACTCAAAAATATTCATGAATTATAAGTAAATAATACTTTTTATAATTGTGTTTTTAAAACTTGTTAAAAAAAAGCTTAAAACAGCTTGTATTTATCAAAGTTGGTGTTTTATTTCTAAAAGAAAGAGTCAGATTTTTGTGATTGAATTAATATTTCAAAGGTCCCCATCTTTTTAATATACACGAATAAAATATAAATAAGAAAATATGAACACTTTTCAGTTTTTAACACAAATGTCTGATGTTTTTGCGCATTGCGCAGAATAAAACTATTGTTCTAATTAAATCATCAAATCTAAAACTTAAAGCAAATGGATCTAATTACTAATATTAATAAGTTCGAATCTGTTTCAAAATCGTTTAGACTTACTTGCTTCGCGCTGCACCCCCTTAATATTAGGTAGTGAGGCCCACTTGGCTTAGGCCCGTGAGTCTCATACTCCACCGAGGCAGATAAAAGAGCTCCATTTTGTCTGGCTCGAGAAAAAATACCTTTAAATAATAATAATAAATCTTTATTGCAGGCATAAAATACCTATATACAATTTAAAAATTTCATGATGAATAATTAAGAGGAAATAATATATATTTATTTTTTATTGTTAATAAATATATTGTGTTATTGCCGTTTATTGGTTAAAAAAATATCTGATATACATTTTACAACTTATCTCTATCTGATAATATACAATGCTTTATATAAAACTACCTACTAATATAATAAAGAGGAAAGATTTGATTGTTTGTTTGTATTAAATAGGCTCAGAAACTGCTGGACCGATTCAAATGAAATTTGCTACAGAGTGACCTTAGAAAGGACTAGGCATTTTTGCCGCGATATAATATCATCAAAGTTGTGAATTGGGGGATAAAAGTTTGTATAGATAATCCAACTTTTGGTGCGGGCAAAGTCGCGAGGAACTGCTAGTTTAAAATAAATTTGAACCATCATCATCTTCCTAGCGCTATCCCGGTTGTGCACTCGCACGCGAAGGCCCAGGGTCCGCTGACCATGATCCAGGATATAGCAGATCAGGTAATTACAGTGGAGCGACTGCCATCTGACCTCCGTGACCCTGTTAACAGGGGAACCTGACCAGGTTTGGATCATGGTTACACATGCAGTCGCCTGAGTGTGCAGGTTTCCTCACAAGGTTTTCCGTAAGAGCATCGGTTAGTGAAACAAATAATGTAATAACTTAGAAAAGGTCATTGGTACATGGCGGCATGTGGGATCGAGCCCAGTACCTCCCGCATGAGAGGCAACCCGCTAGCCACTGCGCCACCGACGCTCCTTCATTAAACAGTCATTTGTTTAAAATAAATTAGAACTACTAAAAAAGATTTAAGTTAGCCTTAATCTTTTCAACGTGTACTCATAGCTATGGCAAGCTGCCACTAGTGTCGCAACAGCCGCGACAAAACGACGGTGTAGTCGCTAACACCGAGCTGGATTAATTACTCGATTATCAAATCGAGACGCATTAGCATAGCGAGTATTTGTGTATGTACGGGGTGTTTATATTGAAGTGGCAAGAGGTCATGTTATTAGAGAGAGCAATTTTATAATATTTTTTTTTAACTTAAGCAAATATTTTGCTAGTTTCTACGAAATCAAATTGAATTTCGCTCACAAAAATTAATCGACTGTGTCATCCGGTGGGACTTGAACCCGCTATACGGGCGATAGCTCTTACCAACTGAGCTACGGAGGACGTTAGTCAGCCGACGAATTTTTGTAAGTGCTTGCTCAGTTGGTAAGAGCACTCGCCCGGATAGCGAAGGGACGTGGGTTCGAGTCCCACCAGATGACTCAGTCGATTAATTTTTGAGAGCGAAATTCAATTTGATAATGCAATTTTAACAAATAACATACAGATGAACAGTCGGCAGCACGACAGGTTACCCATGTGAACTGCATCCAGTTGAAGTAAAGTATATTGATTAGAGGCGGTCTCCAGGCCAAAGTTTGATAGTCTAAGTTGCGACCGTGTGAACAAAGCAGGCGGTCTTATCACTAAGAGCGATCCCTTCCAGACAACTTTAATGAGGTCGCTGCTTCGAAGTTTTTAGTTTACAAACTGCAATATATATTTATGAAGATGATTAAATCCCGTGCACATTAGGAGCATTCTTTTTTTCCCTCTTTTTATGGCATGCACGATTTGTGAGGAGCATATGTACTTATAAGCACATTTTTTCAAAAGCTTTTCAGGAAAATAGTAACTTTTTCAATGGAAATATATAATCATTTATCAATTTCTGTCAATAGTTTTTGTCTAATTTAAATAATAAATAAATAAATTGTTTCAACAAACACACCAATTACCTAGCCCCAAATTAAGCGTAAGCTTGTGCTATGGTGACTAGGATAACGGATAGAAATACTTAAATACAAATAAACATCCATGACTTAGGTACAAATGGTCGTGCTCATCACACAAACATTTGACAAAACAAAAATTTGCTACAAGGAAACTGATAAGAACAAATAACAAATCAACAAATTGCTTAAAATCCTGTTGATGATGATGATGTGGCGAAACAAGAAAAACAAAACTACTTCAAGCTAAAATGAATTCTTTATCTATGCTTATCTTATGTCAAAACATTTTGATTGTTATCGCAACACCCTGTACACCGATCGATATAAATCAATACCGGTCCGATTTTATCGGTCCACTTTCGTGGTATGATTTAAAGAGAGCCGATTGTCGTATTTAGAGTTTAAGTAATCACTAAGACTTGTTACAATTTGTATAACGGCTCATGGCTGCATTGTATCGATAAATAAAGGTGCCCAAATAAGGTATGATATCGAATCTGAAATTAGGAATACGTTGAAGAACTAAAGTAATCGTATTAATAATAGGTAAATCTAAATCATATCTACTTTGGTATAATATTGCAGACGAGATTGTCATGTTTTTGCTAAGGTGTTGTGCGGATCCGTGAGCTCAAGTGGCATGGGCAGGCACTTGCGCGAAGAACTGATGGAGCTTGGAGCAGAAAGGTTCTGGATTGAGAACCGTTCGACAAACGCGTAGCGTAGGACGTCCATCGGCAAGATGGACAGACAAAATTAAAAAGGGCGCATGATTGCACTGGATGCAGGCCGCTTGAAAGAGGTCACTTTGGAAATCTATGGGCGAGGCCTATGTTCAACAGTGGACGTCCTGTGACTTGAGATTAGGCTAGCGTAACGATGCTCATGATTCATGCTTACAGGATCAAAAGGTCTATGATACCATTTTAAATAGATAATGGCTCTAAAGTACTCAAAGCCGCGGTGTAAGACTTCACTACTGATACGTGAGATCGTGAGTTCCCCCGCGTGCCACTGAATTTGTACTCAACTAAAGTACTATCTTTCCGAAGATATTGCTGGCTAACAGTTAGAACAGTTAGAAAACAGAGGAAATCTGAGTGGTAATAAAATTAATTTTTGTGATCGAAATTGAATTTGATTTAGTAATAAAATGAGAAATCGCAGCATTTAATTTGACTTTTCTAATTTAGTGTAGTCTGTTCTTCTCTTTAGTTTAGTTTGGCAGAGAAGTACAGATAAAAAATAAATTTAGCCCGTCCCATAGCAACCAAAACGAGAATAAAGGCACTATGGGTCTGTTGTATAATCAGTCAAAACATTTTCTTAGCACTGATGATTTCATCTGTTCCCTTCGAGACGAACCAGAATAACTCTGAGCTAATCGTTCACGCGTCAAAACACGCCTAAAAACTTTGGGGTTCCGTATAGAAATAAAAGTCTTACTTGTAAAAAGTACTTACTGATACGATACCGACCTATGTCGTAAATGTTGAAAACTCTGAAAAATACGTAACATAAATAATATGAGTGCAGTATTTACTTTGGGAGAAACTTGAAAAGCAAAATGCTTGAATTCTAAAATAGCCTTGGTGAGCATATAATAATCAATAGAAAGCCGTAAAACTAAAAAATAACGAATACAAATAATAAATATTTGACTGATCAATTGTTGACAGTCCTAGATGAAACAATATTTATGGAAACACTATCCGATACTAAAAAAAAGCCCGAACATGGAACAACTCTTATCTGACTCTCCAAGTGATACTTAGTCAGTCGGTGATCATTACTGGTTAACTACAGATGATTTAATACAAAGATTGGAGTGTTACCACAGAATAAGTACTAGAACTTCGTACAGAAGTATGACTTAGCAATTGTATTCAAAGAAATGTCTACTCAATGTCGTCAACAATATGGCGTAATTTAGTTCGCCTCAGAATCAAGCACATTTTCGTGTAGACACATACAAAAAACCATTGTTAGATCATTTCATACTTATTGCTCTGGAATATGATTCATAATACACTAAACCTATTCAGTGACGTGAGTCACGCGACGCGATAGGGTTGACTGCTACGAAAAGCTTCTAACGCCTTCTAGAGCCTCTTTCTAGTACTTTATTCATTCTCGTCCAGCCAGCAACATAGCCGCGCGGCCGCCGGTGAATAAAACGCGCGAGCGTGTCGCTGGCCGGTAGCGACACGCAACTTGTTTTAGCCCCTAAGTAAGGGTCGCCGCGCGTAGGTACGTTTTTGCTACCTACGCGGGGAGATACACAGGCCTGGTGTTACCGACAATTTGAATGTATAAAAAAACAAAAAACATTTATTGGCATACTCAATTCAAAATACATCATTATTTAAATGTATTAGTATGGTTGATGTAAGTTGACTGTGCTTAACTGTCGAAAGTTTTTCTACAAAACTCCGCTCACACTTGCCCAAGTTTTTCTTAAACCCGCCTATGTGATCAATCAACAGACAGACAGCCGACGGATAATTATATCATATCTGCCAGATTGATCGATGTGCTTCGGCGCGGGCGCAGAATTTGTTAACCTATTCGTTACTTACGACGCGCTTTTTGTTAGGGCTCATTCACACGGGATCCGTAATTGACGATTCGTCAAAATACAGGATACGTCATGACGGATAACGCTCACATTGCATACGGAATCGTGTTTTTTCACAATTCGTCAAAATATCCGAATTGGTGGCATCAGCGGATCCGTCACAATAAATTAACGATTCGTGTATTTTGACGAAACGTGATTTATAAAAACACATTACTAGATTTAAGACGTATCGTAATGAGCTCTAAGAGCTCGTTCACACGAGGACGACTCGTGATTTTTGACGATGCGTCTTTTTCCATTCGTTTATTTTTTTGACGGCGGCAATGCTTTATGAATGCCCATCACACGTATCACGAATCGTGAATTTATTGTGTCAGATCCGTTGATGCCACCAATTCGGATATTTTGACGAATCGTGAAAAAACATGATTCCGTATGCAATGTGTACGTCCATCCGTCAAGACGTATCCTGTATTTTGACGAATCGTCAATGACGGATCCCGTGTGAATGAGCCCTTAGATCGTGACTTTGACGACTTAGCAATATGAACAATAATTTTAATTTTACAAACACGGAGAATAAGCTTTCAAAAATTTTTGCTTTTTATTGAAATAATGATTGATGAGTTATTCTTGATGCATTATTTTGTATTCGTATAGTAAACGGAAAAGTAACATAATTAATTTGTTTGTTAATGCAAATTTTATAAAAGTGTTTAAAAAGATATGTTCAATTTTAACTTATTTTTGTAAACGTAAATTAGATCAAATTCAAACAAAATTTATAAATAAATTGTTTCAACAAACACACCAATTACCTAGCCTCAAACTAAGCGTGAGCTTGTGCTATGGCGACTTTGATAACAGATAGACATACTCATACGTTTATAAATGGCCAAGACTTAGGCACAAATGCTCGTGCTCATCATACAAACATTAGCAAATATTTGTGTGTTGCGGGAATTCTAACCCGATAAAACAATATTTCATATCCATCGTCTGACTAATATTCAATTAAGCCTTTGACTGCCACGGAACTAGACCCAATAGAATTATATTGTTTGGGGGTCACCAGTGACCACCATGGCGCTCAATGTGTTAATCGGTTTCAGCTGAACTATAGTTAAGAGCCAATTTCACTGTATAAATAATTAAACAACTGGTTTCAGCTCACTGAACCGGGTCCAACGCTTAAACGCGTTTAAATCACTTTTGGACTTATTTGACAGGACTGACAGCTGCTTAACCACGGTTCAGAAGCAAAACGCGTTTCGTTACAGGTAACCACAGGAGTATTAATTACTCCAAGTAATTATTAAAAAACAATGAAACCCATAGCTTTAGGATTTTTTAAAACTCACTCCCCGTTATTACAAAAACTTAGTACGGGGTTTAAGCCAGGACTAAGCTATTAGCTAGCCAATTAGAAAAGCGTTTCTTTATTAGGTTATGTCACGAATGTGTCATTCATTCCTCTGCTGTCGGCTAATATTTAGACCTATTTAAAACCTGGTCTATTTTTTTGTAACAACACCGACAGTGTCATTTTTGTAACTAACAAGCTAAGCTATCTCCAGTGTCATTTTTTTGAAAAAAAAACGATCTTAAAAAAAAAAAAAAAAATGGTTTTACAATGCACATAGAAATCGGTGAACATACATAAAAACATACATACAGTATTAAAGAAAATGACCACTGGTGCACCAATTCAGTCGAACATAGAACTCCCTTTTTAAAGTCGGTTAAAAATACAAAAAGGTCATCCGAAGTAAGCACTTATGATAAAGATGCAATTGCTAAGCAGTCTGGTCTTTAACAATCAACGTTGAAATGGCGGCAAGCGGACTTAAAGATAACAGGCAATTTATTTAGTGCCTTCTAAGGCACGCGTCCTGCGAAATGTTCCCTTAAAGGGACAAGTATCTCACTCCTGAGCTATGCCGCTTACGGAGCCTGGGAAGGGGCTAATTACGAGATGGACGGAGCGTAGGGTGGCAATGCATGCTGTTCAAGTATTTTTGTTCTGATTGCTAAACAACATTGTCTAATAATAACCGTTGCAAATATTTGCCACTGCCTTAACACTTGTATAAAAAACCGACCAAGTGCGAGTCGGACTCGAGCACGAAGGGTTCCGTACCATTAACTTACAACATTATATATATACATATACCCTTAAAAAGGGGTATTTTTTTGTATTTTAAAAATGAGATCTATATGTGAAGTATCCTCGAACCAAGTTACATGCAAATCAGTCCATAAACGTAGAAGACAGACTAGGACGGACGGACTGAACGATCTTATAAGGGTTCCTTGTCAGACTACGGAACCCTAATAAAAGACGGCTACTTTGGAATTGACAGATAGGTCAGATAACATTTCAAAATAACCATCTGATATTTATTCAAGTGTTTTAGCTATGGCATAGTCATTATTAGGAATAATAAATGTAAACCCTAAATACATACTGTATTTAGGGTATAGGTACGTTTATCATGTCTTACCTGCATTTATTTACAGTGGCATTTAATGACACGAGCGTGAAGTTTAATATTACGTTTTATTATACAGGATTAAATCAAATTTTGCTCACAAAAATTAACCGAATGTGTCATCCGGTGGGACTCGAACCCACGTTCCTTCGCTATCCGGGCGAATGCTCTTACCAACTGAGCTACGGAGGACGTTAGTCAGTCGACGAATTTTTGTTTGATTTAATTTCGTAAGAACTTGCAAAATAATTGCTTAAGTTATAAAAATAATTACACAGGATGTTAAAAAGTTGGAACTTAAGGGTGTGGTTCAGCCAGATAGGAGACTTTAAAATACCTACAGAATAAATAAAAATTAAACTCGATGTACGAAACCAGTCCTAAAAACGAAAGGCTTTTACTACGCCAGTGCAGTTTCAGGCCTAAGAAAGTACCAAGAAACTACGCAATATTTCTTACTTTATCAAACAAGACTTAACGTTCTCTCATCGTATATCAATTACGGCGTCCTCAAAAAATTATAGTTCCTGGTGACACTGGCGTTCCGATGCAAAAACAAATAATAGTAAATACTTCCCAGAGGTGTTCTGATGCTCGCGGTGGCGCGCCTGCGTATCGGTGGTATCGGCATTCGATTTTCTTGACGATATTTTTTTTTTATTTTAAGTAACCCTAAAAAAGTCAACAAGGAGTTATACTTATGCCATGTCTGTTTGTTCATCTGTTTGTCCGCGCCTGCCACAGATGCCTTAGTACTAGAAATTTGTACTTTAGCATAAAATATGTATAATCGCCCAAAAAAACACTAAAAATAAAAATCTTGAAAAATAATTTATAGAGTTCCTAACCGACTCTTTCTCTTTATGTGGGATATTTATTGTTGAATTAGTCTTTTAAAATTAACATCCCATTATAGGTTTGTAAAGACAGTTCTAAATTCAAAGATCCATTTAATTATGCTAAATGATTAAAAAAATATATAATAAGCATGCTAAATTATGGCTATGATTTTAACCCAAAAGTCAAAACATAAGTTTATTCATTTAATTCACGAATATTTATGAAACCAAATCCTTCACAATATTTCTACGTTATCTAAGAGGAAAGGTCGTGGGTACAAAAAGTGATTCTGCAATTAGATTTGGCATTTAATTCCAACAATCGAAATTGAATGATGGCGGTTTTATAAGATCCGTGAACTGACAGACATTGGAATTAATAATGACCAATGTCTGAGAGAAACGTGTTTGTTTTTTTGACACGATTATCCATCTGTTCATGAGGTATCCATTGCCTAATATGAGGTGCACTATGTGCTTCACATTTCCTTAAAACACTGCCTTTAACTTTTTGTCACAATATTTGTTTAAAACCTATTGATTGTTTTACTATAATTAGTATATCTTGTAATACAGCCTTACATAGATAATATCCAACAAAAATTATATTGATGAATAATAACAATTTTATAAGTAGGTACTAAGGATCAGCGATAGCTTACTATCTGAATAGTTAATAGAAGATATGAAAAGTTCATTTCTTAATCAACCAATGAGAAAAATGTCTGCTCCATATCACGTACGTAATTCAAAACTACAAATTTGGTACGATTCTAAGCGAAGGTCTAGCGCGGAAGGAAAATGAAATCTAACCAATAACAATCACAAAAATAAAAAAATATGTATTGTTATTTTTAATAATGTTTGGCGTATCAGTCCGTGACCTCACTCGGCTAGGGTCTACTGAAAACCAGCGTCTGGGCCCCTAGCGGGTCACGACTTAAGC
Source organism: Pyrausta nigrata (assembly GCA_949316185.1). NCBI lineage: Eukaryota > Metazoa > Arthropoda > Insecta > Lepidoptera > Crambidae > Pyrausta > Pyrausta nigrata. Next base: position 38,679,284 of record OX438936.1, read on the forward strand.
TGAGTGGGGCCCTTTTAATATGGACATCACAGACGCACAACTGCACAGTCCGACTGGCTTACCCACATATATTGTATTTTTTTTTGTGTTTCTTGTTTTATAACTTTTTCGTGTGTTATGTGATGTCCATTCATTAATAAATGTATTTTCTTTCTTTCTTTATTTCAAAAAAATATTTATCCTTTCTCTATTTAGCCCCTACCACAAGTCACAACCCTACTAAATAGTAAAAGAGCGTCGGTGGCGAAGTGGCTAGCGGGTTGCCTCTCATGCGGGAGGTACCGTGTTTGATCGCACGTGCTGCAATGTACCAATGACTTTTTCCGAGTTATGTACATTAGTTCTTTCACTAATCGATGCTCTTACGGTGAGGGAAAACATCGTGAGGAAACCTGCACATCCACTGAATGAAACCATGATCCAACCAACATCATCAATCCATGGTCAGGTTTATTTATTTATTTATTTATTTGTTCATAGCACACAAAACAGACTACAATCGATACAAGCATTAGACATTTGATGTCGGCTCGTTGGGACATCACGGACTCTCCTGTATTAAAAGTGCAGGCCGCTTTTTGCGTCATGCCAGCATCAACGACATCATCCGTCGATCTCTTGCCTCTATCAACGTGCCGGCTTTACTCGAGCCGAACGGTATCGCGCGTGATGATGGCAAGAGACCAGACGGGATGTCACTTGTTCCTTGGCGGATGGGTCGGGCTCTTGTGTGGGACGCTACCTGTGTCGACACACTTGCAGCCTCTCATCTGCCCGGGACAAGCCGTGATGCTGGTTTGGCTGCGAGGGGTGCCGAAAACTTTAAAAAGAACAAGTACAGGCAGATCGACTCCCGGTACCACTTTGTACCGTTTGGAGTCGAAACACTGGGTTCGTGGGGTCCCAACGCTATCTCTTTTTTCAAAGAGATTTCCAAGAGGCTAGTTGACATCAGTGGTGACCTAAGAGCTGGCAGCTACCTTGCTCAGCGTATAAGCATCGCTATCCAGCGCGGTAATGCTGCCAGCATCCTAGGAACCTTACCACAAGGACCCTTTTTATAATTTTTGTTTTTGTGTTGTATTAAGTAATTTATCTTAATTTTTATTAATAAGTTGTATATATAGTTAATTACACAGAAATATGTGAGTAAGTATTATGTTAGTAGTATGTTTCTTAATGTGTCTTAGTCTTACTCATTCTGCATATTAGCATTAAAACGTATTACACATTGTACAGAACTAGATCACAATCCAATAATATGTATGCCTAAAAGCTTAAAAATTATCAATACAATTTATATTCTAAAGAACGCTACAGGTGCAAACTGAAGAGAGAGAAAAAATAATAATACAAAGTGAGTTTAATTATAACCATTACATTTTTCAAAAATTTATAGTTAGCAAAGGAAACAAAGTATATAAAGAATTTAAAATGATAAAATATATTTATTACAAGAAGCCAGTATCATTAAAATGTGTGTTTAATTGCCTCCGGAACTGTTGCAATGTTTGGTGAAATATATCTATTTTTCCGTTTCCGGCGAGAATTTCATTATATTGGCGGCACATTCGCACTATAGGGTTGTAGTATGAAGTGTTGTTCAAAAATATTTGAATAGAGAAAATGTTATAATTGCGGTTGCGGGATGTAAATCTAGTGTTAAAATTAAGTAGAGAGAGAAGATTAGGGGAATCTATTTGATAGTGAAGTATTTTATAGAGCAGGATGAGGTCATTCATTTGCCGACGCAGGGATAGCGGATTCATGTTAAAATAGCTCAGGCGTTCGTTGTAAGATGTTAGTTTTCGCCCCATGCCGCATCTATAGCTAAGGATTTTCAGGCAACGCCTCTGAATACCCTCTATACGATTACTATGGACTTTGTAAAAGGGAGACCATATGGCAGCATTATATTCAACAACACTACGAACAAGCGCGCAATATAGATAAATAAAGCTCTTACATCGACGAAATCGTTTGGTAGACCTGGCGATGAAGCCCAGTAGGCGATTGCTTCGCTCGACGATGTAATTGTAGTGATCTTTGAAGGTCAGTTTGTCATCAAAAATGACACCCAAATCTTTTGCAACGTTATTTCGGGCAAGGACCTCGCCTCTAAGGGTATAGTCGAATAAAAGCTTTTGTGTTTTCATGGTGAAAGTTATAACGAAGCATTTACTAATTTTGAGTTGCATAATGTTTCGGTCACACCAGTCGGATAGGATGTTTAAATCCGATTGTAACCTGGAGGCATCTGTACTACTGCTTACTGTGGTGAATGCGTTAAGGTCATCCGCGTAAAGAAGGCATGGACAAGACAGGGCGTCAATCAAGTCGTTTATGAAAACAACAAACAGTAAAGGTCCTAAATGGCTGCCCTGGGGCACACTGGATGTGACCACGATTAGTTTAGAAATATGACCTTTTAATGCGACAAGTTGACTTCTACGACTTAAATAAGATTGGAACCAGCGGAGAAGTGAGCCATGTGCACCGAAATTAGCCAGTTTTCTAGAAAGTGTTGTATGATTCACCTTATCAAAAGCTTTGGCGAAATCAGTATAAATGGAGTCAACCTGCAATCTCTTAGCAAAACCACTACATAGGTAGTTTTTATATTCGAGAAGATTAGATGTAGTGGACCTGCCAGATACAAATCCGTGTTGTTGTGGGCACAAAAAGGGTTTTACATGAGCATAGAGAATATCATATACCACGCATTCAAATAGTTTAGCCAGACAAGACAGTATACTTATTGGCCTATAATAGCTACAGTCAGACTTATCTCCTGATTTAAAAATAGGGATGATATGTGCAACTTTCCAGAAGGTCGGGAAAATTCCCGATTTAATGAACTTATTAAAAATTATTTTGAGAAGTAAACAGAGTTCACTGGCACAGTTCTTAACAAAAAGGGCAGGTATATTATCAGGCCCTGAACCATTATTCTTATCTAGCTTATTTATTTTTCTTAATATCATGTCACTAGTAACTTTAATGCTACATAAGACGTCGGTAGTGTACTTACAGTCAACAGTTGCATCGACAGTTGGTGGTGAAGTAGGACTTTCAAAAACCGAACCAAAATATTTTGAGAACAGCTCACAAACCTCAGAGGGGTTGGTCGAAGAAACACCCTCAAACCTCATGGTTAGAGGAATAGAGTTCGCGTTTTTTTTACTGTTGACAAATCGCCAAAATGCTTTTATGTCGTTGCCTAGAGAGTTCTCTACCGATGTCAAAAAATGTTTATAGCAGCTGTTTATTAAGTGCTTACTTTTTGCTCTATAATGGGCAAATTCATCATAGTCGCAAGGATTTCTTAATTTCTTAAAGCGCTTATGATATTTAGTCTTCATTTCGATACTATGTTTAAGAGCAGGAATGAACCAGGCCGGATATTTGTTATTGGCTTTCTTTGATAGAGGCGTATTCCTGCTAATAGTGTCATTTAATACAGTGTAAAATTTATTAAGATCTATGTCAATGTCAGACGATGATAGCACTTTGTGCCAATCTACTTTCGCCAATTCAGATTGAACTTCAAGAAATTTACATTTGTTAAAATTATATTTCCTTCGAGGATTACACTTTAAGTATTTAGAATTTAGACTAGCGTCGATTTCTAAATCCATAGCTAATGTAGGATGATGATTATCTAAACAGCTAAGAGGGTCAACTCCGTATACTTCAATGTCGATCGTAGATAGCACAAGGTCAAGAAGGCGACCATTCCTATTTAATATACTGTTAAATTGTTTCAGATGACAGAGTGACATAGTTTCAAGTAAAAGACGAGATTTATTATCCAATTGTGAACTAATCGAGCAAATTCTTAAGTCAGTAGAGTCGGGTTCTTTTAGCCAGCGCAGATAAGGATAGTTATAGTCGCCAATACAAACAAATTCGTCCGTAGAACTAGAGTTTAAGATTATTTTATGACAATTTACGTAAAAGGATTTCAGTAAATCAATCGGTAGATCCGGGGGCAAATAACATAAACATATATTTATTCTCTTGCCACTGCGAGACAAAATGGTAATCCATAGGTCTTCCACAACACTGTCCCACGTCAACTGTCTAATAACCTCAATATCTTTTTTAACAGCGACAACAGAACCGCCACCATCAGTCTTTAGTAGAGCGATCGCGTCGGTAGATATTGTATCTAGAGTCCAATAATTCAGCGTCTAACACACCAGTATTAAGATTAGTTTCCGTGAGACAGATTATGTCGTAGTTGCAAGTCAATACATCAAGATACACATCATCAAGTTTTGAGCGAATTCCGTTGACATTCTGATAAAATACTAACATAATGAACCTACAAGGGAATCAAAGCTAAAACATTGAAGCAAGATATTTAATTTTTAATATAAAGAAAGGATATGAATATTTAGGGTAAATTATCTAAAGTATCCAGGTTCCTCTATTAATAGGGTCACGGAGGTCAAATGGCAGTTGCTCCACTGCAATTACCTGATCTGCCACATCCTGGATCATGATCAGTGGAACCTGGGCCCTCGCGTGCGAGTGCACAACCGGGATAACGCTAGGATCGCTTCACCATAGACGTATTTATATCTTTGCTTTCGGGCAAAGATGAAGATCAAGAGTAGGCCCATTGCTTATACAGGGTGTTAGGGTAAGCAGTCTTATCCTTTAAGGGGCTTAATATGACCATCAATATTTAAAACTTTTACTATGGGACCATGGTCGAAATCTTTATAAAAACTGATGCTCAATACAAATAATTCTGCTGCGAGAGCTAAAATTTTTTTTCACGATTTCAGTGTTGACTTCAGAGAAAAAGTTGTAGGTATTGATGGTCATATTCAGCCCCTTATGATGATGATGACAACCCTACTAAATAGTGTCGTCCTATTGGCAAAACTGTCACGCGCGTGTGCCCGCGCACCGGCGCAGGGCATTTGTTAGCGCGCCCTTACAAGGGCACGTCATAAACTGGCTGGACCAAGCAGTGGTTTATACCCCAACTTTCTTATGAAAGTTGGGGCATTTTTTATGTGGTGGAGAGTGTTAAAAAATGTGATAGGTTCTAAAGATATTTTCTCTAGAAAAATAATAATTTTATAGGACTATCTGTCTATTGAACTGTTTATACAAAAATATACAATGTGTCCCGGCACCGGTGTCGGAGCCTTTATGTAGTGACTAAGAAGCAAAATTGCTACCACTTTCTTAATAGGATCAACTTTGAAATCCCAAATGATTTTTTCACTTCCCCATACTATTTAGTAGATCAGCTGGGTACATTTGTATGGAAAGGTGACATTGGTTTGGTCTGTTTTCGAGGTTCTTGTAATAGAGAAAAATGTTGCAGAGGACGAAAGTCATAGATATCGTTCAGAGGTGCAGTAAGCTGAAGTGGCAGTGGGCTGGTCATGTCTGTCGCAGAACCGACGGGCGTTGGAGTAGGAAGGTTCTCGAATGGAGACCACGTCTCGGGAAACGTAGTGTTGGACGCCCCCCTGCTAGGTGGACCGATGACCTGAGGAAGGTGGCCGGTGGTGGCTGGATGCGAGAAGCGGAGGACCGTGAAAGTTGGCGCCGTCTTGGAGAGGCCTATGTCCAGCAGTGGACTGCAATAGGCTGATATGTTGCAGAGTAACTCATCTATCACCTCTTGAAGGCTCCAACATCGTTGGTGGGACAAACTGTAATAATTTGAAACAATCAAACTAAACCAATTTTAAACTAAGATAAGAGGCATTACAGCGTTAAGAAGCACTTGAAAAATTCGACAGGCTCTGCCAACGCCAGGGTGGCCGAGAGGTTAGGCAATCGCCCGGTATGCGAGGAACGCGGGTTCGATTCCCACCTCTGGTGGTCGTTTTTTTCAAGTGCAATACTATATTTAGATTGCATTGTGAATGCTTATCACTTAAAAACAATAATTATCTTAAACTAAGATATAAAAGGGAAAGTTTGAATATGTATTTATTTGAAATTTATCGCGAATTCTATAAAAATATATTAACTTCTTCTTTGTGTTACATTACCCTATACTCGTATGTAATACAAAAAGCATGTAAAGCCCATTATGTACATTCCCTGAGTTATTGGCGATCATTTACGACCGTATTTAGTTATCATTAGGCGCCGCTACGGACTTGGAAATGATAAGAATCTATATTCATTATACTAGTTTTGACCGGATCAAGTATGTGAAATGTCTAAATAACAGTTAACGGGTTCTATTCGCCTATTTTTGTTATACTTAATTCTATTAAGAGTCGATTTTACCAACGTTAGATAAGATAAATTATTGTTTTTAAGTGATAAGCATTCACTTTGCAATCTAAGTATATGAGTATTATTGCTCTTGCAAAAAATGACTACCAGAGGCGGGAGGATCGAACCCACGTTCTTAACATACCGGGCGATTGCCTAACCTCTCGGCCACCTTGGTGTTGGCAGAGCCTGTCGAAATTTTCAAGTGCGTCTTAACGCTGTAATGCCGCGTTGCTTTCATCAATGTAAGTAAGGAATATTCGTCGAATAGAATACAAAACGCCTTATTTGAAAACGTCACCTAATTGTCAGCAATCATTTAAGTAAATGTCATTTTAAAATAGGTTGTTTTATACTTATTCAGTCGGATAAGTATTATCTGACGTTGGTAAAATCGACTCTTAATCGTATAACCATATAACTGCATTTCGTGTATATGTCGCAGCCAACTAGCTTAGTTAGCCGTTCAATGAACAGCCTAGCCTCTTTACTAAACAGCGTCGTTCAAGTTGCGGCTTAAATGATATTCAGCCGTAGCGTTGTTACAGCATTTAATAAACTGGCTGGCTAAAGCTTAGGCCATACAAAACTTTACCTTGATGCTGTTCCTCATATTCAACAACTTTTCGATCGAAAGTCATTAATATTATGATACTGACAAATGTCACAGAAATGCTGGGAATGTTTACAATCTCTAAATAATTTCCAAAATTGACAATTGACATAAAAAAAAAAAGTTTATTCATCGGACTACTTAAAATCCTTATCAGTGTTAATAAAATTAAGAAAAGCTTATTAAACTAATGTTAGCACTTAATAACTAAAAGGGAGCGAGTGACAACACATAAGTGCGCGACAAGTGAACAGTCCCCAATGTCGGCAATGACCTGTAGGACATTGTTGCGGCTGTTGCATCCGTTGGTTGACATTTTTAGCTGAGAAATGTAACTGACATATGTCAGTTTGGTGAAATAGGGCCCTGGTGGCGGAGGCCAAGATCCACTTTGGGTCGCTGCGCCAGCGATTGTAGTTTTTACTGCAGACTATGTCGAAAGACTGTTTAGATAATTTCATTACTCAGAAATGGCTTATTTAAATTAAGGTAATTACACCAGAAAGATGCAGTCATCTAAATATACCGCGCGTCTGCAATGACCATACCGGATGCTCTTCCGCTCGATCGGTCATTATTACCGGCTGTTTTGGTAAGATATGTCGTTATGTCATCAATTAACTGTTCCTAATGTACATTTAAGTAAGTATTAGATGTTTTTCCAAAGAGCGTAAGTAGCGCAGCGATCCCAAGTGCCGCCACATACCAATGACTTTTTCTGAGTTATATACATTAGTTGTTTCTCTAACCAATGCTCTTATGGTGAGGGAAAACACTGTGAGGAAACCTGCACATTCAGGCGACTAAATGTGTAGCCACGATCCAAACTTTAGATTCCCCTGTTAACAGGATCATGGAGGTCAGATGGCAGTCGCTCCACTGTGCTTACCTGATCTGGATCATGGTCTAAAGCGGATACTGGGCCCTCGCGTACGAGTGCACAACAACAACATGTTTTTTCCAATGTTTCATACGAGTACTTTTGTTTTTCAGCACTTTATGCAAGGTTCTTAATACGGGACGCATTGATAAGAATTGCGGGTACTTTCACGTTCAAAAGTATTTAATAAGTAAGTTCATTGTATGGGCAAAAAGGTGTTAAATATAAAATAAAAATATTGGATAACATCACATAGTACAGTACTCTGATCCCAAAGTAGGTAGCTATATCACTTTTAGTAAAATTGTTATGAAAATATGAAACAACGGTGGTACCACAACATCCAGATCCGTGACAATATGGTTCCCTTGATTAACCAGATTGAGCATCGAACCCGGGTCCTCGAGATGTCGATATCTCGGAGGAAGTTTAGGTAGATGTAGAATTCTTAAACAAGATTTAATCTTTCTACACCGAACTTCGCTATCGCCACTGTATGCAAAAGTCACGTGGTGTTTCTATGGCTGATGTCAGTTTCATATATTTTGTTAGCGATAGTGGCGATAGCGAACCTCGCCTAAGAATAGATTGCATAGCCTATGGTCCTAAAGGTGTTAACTTTATTGAATTTCTATTACGTTACATATTTATAAGTAGTTCCTCCATTAAAAATCTTAAAATATCATAAAGCCCCAAGTTACTAAAAGAAGGATGTATTATCCCTAACAATAAAAGATGCCTTCGAACTACGATAAAAAAGTCGATCAAACCGTGAATGATTGACAAGTTTCAAACACAAAAACGCTTTCAAATCCAATCATGGTTCAATTTAAAAACTGATTAACCGAACTGTATCACAGCGTCAAGCTACGATAAAGCTTTCGAGTAATTAGAATGCTAACCATTCGCTTCGATAAACTGAGTTTAAATACGTGATTAGTGTCAGAAGGCCTGCTTGTTCTGTCTGTTAGTTGAGCTGGGTAGAGCACATTAGCATTATACGAGCTTAATTATGTTAATCGTACGTGAAAGCTCTCTATCCTCGTTACATTGTTGTGCTATTGATATTACACAGGAAAAATGTATGGTAAGGTCATTTGTGTAACGTAATTATTGGGTTGGTTATATCAATAATATTAGGTATAATCTTATAATATAATTAATAACAAGTATGGCAAATTATTGTTTTTAAGTGATAAACATTTACTTTAAAATCTAAAGCTTATCCTAATCTACTTTTTAAGTGCGATTTCTTATCATTAGGTTAACCGTTCATGGTCTACTTTTATCAGTAAGTAAGTGAGAAATTCATAACTCACATTCAGGTTTAAAGAATAACAATAAAAAAGTAGACTTTTGGTCATAAGTTCATGACTAAAATTAGCCGGTGAAAGACGGGTCTAAAATCATTATGGATTTTTAGTTATTCCGTAATCATAGCACTTGTAACAGTTGAAATATTAGAAACTCACAAATAAAAAGATACATGAAAGCAAACCTGTGGCAAACTATCCTTTTAATAAGATTTTAATTTAAAAATTTAGGATTTTGAGACACTGAATTATATGAACGCCTGGAAGTGCCATACACGATTTAATTGAGTAGATTATTGAAAGCTTTGATAACTTTTTAGAAACTTGAAATAAATCCTGAAATATATCAACCATTGAAACACTTTATTGAAAAAATCAAGCAACCATCCTGAAAGGAAAACCTACAAGATAAGAAAAGAGAAGATAAGATAGCGACTGGCAAAAATGACTTTTTTTAAAAGCATTTTAGACTGGCAAGACGTTTTAAGAAACTTCCAAAATGGCAACCTATGTATCAACAGACGTCCTGATTATGTTTTTTGTTATGGAAAAAATAAATAAATACCTCCAGTTATCAAAGCAGTAATTGAACTAATAAATTATGCTATTGCACCACCTATGCGTGAATAGAAAACAAACCCAATGTCAGCCACCCGATCACCTTATCACACATGAGTTTAGATATCACTGAAACTGGGTCAGGATCAGATATGCTGGCTTCTGATTGGTTAATACAAGATGTGGGCTAGCCAATCGTGATGTGTTGTCAGTTTGTGCTCAATGACTTTAGGTGGGTTACGCTGAAAGCCTTAGAGCTGCGATTGATTGTGGATAAGACAGTGGAAAAATCTAGACACATGGTAGTGTGCCCGCCAAGTACGCGGAGTATATGTTACCATAACTATACCAACACTAAATGTTTAATAAGATTAGTCGAATAGTGAGAACATTTCAAATCAAATCAATCATTTATTTGCGAGAATACAATAATATCACGCAAGTTTTACATTGCGGATCTTAAGGCTAGTATTCCCTTGTATTGCATGCATGTAATTTAAATGCATGCAAATTAATTAATACATTATACCAATTAAACACGATGTCAATAATATAATATTATAAGGACTTAAATAAATAAGGATTTAATAAATAAATATTTTACTATGTCATGTACAGAGGTCGGAATTAGGTAGAGGGTTTTATGTACTTGCATCGAAATGTTGATATTAATGTGGACCTTCCCGGGATTTCTAATGGACAATCCCGTCTCCGGTATTAAGTAGGGTCCAGAATTCAGTAAACAAGCCAGGGTCAAACAGGATTCACCACACAAAACACAATAGGAAACAAGTGAGCGCATTTGACGAACCGAGGTAAGCAAATGAGCTGTGTGAATGAGTAATCCGATTTATTGCTAATAGATAGTATGAATGCGGTAAAAAGAGACAAAATTCTCCGCATTTCTGCTATTGTATTCTTTTGTTCTCACAAGCTACGTTGTGCGAACTACAACTCTGGCAACATCGCGCGTATTAAAATTTTGCAACTTCGGACATCCGATGTCATTGATGTAAGTTTGGCAACGTCGCGCGCGCAGTAGTTTAAATTGTGTAAAAGTAAATAACTTTTTATTTAAAATATCACGGGATTTTTCTGCTCTTTAAAATTAATCTCGGGATTTGCGGCATATCCACTTTATTATCTCTCTGTATGAAATCAGTGTAAGTACATGAATAACTCTACCTAATTTCGACCTCTGGATGTACCTTCTTCTGATTCCAAAGAAAGTAGCTAAAGTACTTGTGTAATGGAAATCAGAAACAAAGGTGGTAAACAACACCCAGAGTCCCAGACCAGAGACAACATAGAAAATATGGTTTTCTATACTAACCCGACGAAAATCGAACCCGGGAACTCAGAGATGGCGACACTTTGAAAACCGCTGTGCGAGCAACTCGGCCACGGAAGTCGTCAAGGTCGTTGTAACAAAACTAACCATTTGTATATGAATCTACACAAAAAAACAATTGACATCAATCGTGTATGGAAAAGCGGCATACTTATACGACTGGTAAACTAATTATTGGTATAGATATTTTTTACAAACCTATTGTTTGCATTCAGCGTTACAATGTCGTACACATTAATGACAGCAGACAAGCAGTTGCTACAAGCTACGTTGCCGAACATTATCCGAATTGTTACTTAGGTTGCAAACACTTAGAAGAAGAAAAGGCCTAAGATTCCAGATGAATGTGAGTTAAAATATAACTCAGACAGACACGACTGAATTTGAAAATTTAACTTGAAATAAAATCTTACCAAGAAGATACACGTGGAAATAGGAATTAGGGCTCATTCACGCGGGATCCGTCATTGACGATTCGTCAAAATACAGGCTACGTCATGACGGATGGACGTTCACATTGCATGCGGAACGTGTTTTTTCACGATTCGTCAAAATATCCTTATTAAATTTGATAAAAAATCCGTGTTTATTGACGATTCGTGTTTTTTAAAAACACAATACAGATTTAAGACGTATCGTCATTTTTCACGATTCGTGACACGTGTGAACATGGGCATTCAAAAAGCATTGCGCCGTTAACAAAAAGAACTAATCGTGAAAAAAGACAAATAGTCAAAAATCACGAATCGTTCTGGTGTAAATGAGCTCTTATGAAAATGTAAACGATACCTTTTTTGTTGACGTTTCAATCTTGTCAAAGAATATATGGTATACACTTGCACCGATCGTGGTCACAGGTTAACTGAGTTCTAGAACTGAAAATATGTAACCAGCTTATGCTCAGTAGCTTTTTATGGAAGCTGTTAGTAGTCAGATGTTTTTATTATTCTTTATTACCTTTATAGATACTAAAGGTACTCTTAGCGTAGTGGCGGCGGCGCGGCGCTTTGGTAGTAAAACCAAAAGTTAAGCAACCAATGGCGCGGTCGTGATTGGATGGGTGACCATTCCGACCATTTAAGTGACGTCTATCGCAAGCATCTTCGTGCTTCGAAAGGCACGGGCTAATATCGATTGATATTAATCGTAAGGCCTAGTCACAGGCCCTAGGGCGGCTTGATAACATCTGCATTTGACAATAAGGTTGGTCACTTGCCTTACAGACCTTCCTCCACCAATCCGCACTGAGTCCTCATAGTTGAGGCATGAGGTGAAGCCTTTGCCAAACAGTGAGATCTAATACTAAGTCCAACTTTACTTTTACTTTTAAGGGGGAGCCGCGCGAACGAAGAATTAGTTCGAGTAAGTCTAAACGATCTTCAAAGAGAATCGAACTTACTAATATTAGTAATTAGATCCATTTGCTTTAAAGTATTAGACTTGATGATTTAATTAGAACAATAGTTTTATTCTGCGCAATGCGCAAAACCATCAGATATTTGTGATAAAAACTGAAAAGTATTCATATTTTCTTATTTATATTTTATTCGTGTATATTAAAAAAGAGGGGATCTGCGGAATATTAATTCAATCATTTTCATGTACAAATTATTGTTTCATGCGTAAAAATCACCAAGTTTTCGAAACAAAATGCTCTTAGATATCATTAGCTACAAGTCATGTTTACTATATCATAAAGAATCTTTTTCAAATTTCAACAATACCATGACCTTGTGCAATGATTAGGCTAACGTATATAAGTTGTTTTAATGTATTTAACTAATTCAGCTCATCGTACAAGTGACTTAGAAATACCTTAATTTTCTCAATTTTGTGCAGGACCGCCTTAAAGGTACTCAGACAGGCAGATGTTAGATATACCCGATCTTAGTTAGTAGTACTTATTCTGTGGTTTAGGTCAGTGAAGCGAATTAATTCATTCTTGAGAAAATGTGTCAAATTTTTCATTAATTTATTATTATGGGTATTATTTTTATCTTTACTCTATCCTGTGTGTTGTGAAAAATAAATATTTTCTATTTCTATTAATATATACCTCATAATGTTATCAAACTTCCTATGAATAAATTTAAGTTACATGTCAAAACTACCCTAATTTCAAAGGGGTATTATAAAATTCAAGACTATCTTAATGGCGAGAATGTATGGACAGTCCAGCCTGCACCAAACTGATGTATTTATCTGTTAATTTTGATTTGTATCATTTTTGTGGCAGCTAGTGGTACTGAGTTTGTTCCGGCGTTTCTTCTCAGCACTTGCCAGATTGTCTGTGTCTTGTCTTGAAGTGCTAGTAGGGCCCAAAGGAGACATGTTCTGGCCCTATATGGGCCATAATTTATTGATATGAATTATTGACGTTCATAAGTGGCATTTTGTGTCCTAAATTGAATAAATGATTTTTTTTTACTTTTGACCTTTTACTTTTGAACCGTCAAATCTAAGATACAGGGTAACCACTCTTAATCATACCATAAAGGTCCTTAGTTGCTAAGGATCCGTACCTAATTACTGAACGGCTTTTGGTGATTAACAATACATAGTTCTAACCCGCGACTTCGTCTTGCGTGGACAATTGAACATGATAAAAAGTATAGTTAAATCAGCTTCTAAACTACCTGTACGCCAAATTTCAATCAATCCGTTCAGTAGTTTTTGCGTGCAAGAATAACATTATATTTACAAACTTCTGCGTTTGTAATATTAGGTAGCATCTGGAGGAAGAAGTGACTGCCTCGTTGGTCTAGTCAGTACAGTAGTCAGTACGTTGGGGTCACGAGGTCCCAGGGTCGAATCCCGAGTTAGTCGAAAGTATTGCGTTTTTCTGTCTTGAAATAACTCCAACACAGCTCTGGAGTCAGGCAGTTGATGATGTTAAAACCCCTGTGCCTCGGAAATCATGTTAAGCCGTTGGTCCTGCGCCTGATCGCTCTACGGCCATGTCGAACTGCCTTCTCACCGAATTATGAGAGTGAAAGAACAGAGAGTGCCCCTGTGTATTGCGCACACACTTGAGCACTATAATATCTCCAGCGCAGTCGGCTTATCTCTGTTGAGATTGGCCACTGTAGTTGAATTTCGGCTAGGAGGACATTATTATTATTATCAGCGAGTTTCCGCAAACAAAGTTGCGGGCAACAGCTAGTACGCTATGAAGGTCAAAAGCCACTTTATTTTTTGTTACGTTAAATAAACTGCTACTCTTTTAACACTTTCAAAGTTTTGATACAATCCAAATGATAGCCGCCAACAGCGGTGCACGCCACAAACACACCTTACTGACGCAATCAGAACATTTGGCCCAAATCTTAATTGTCAATCAAAGCTACACCTCTCAATTCGATCTTCCATCTCTTTTACTCGCCCTAACAACCCACCTAAATCATGAGACAGCATGAATAATGGATGCGCGCGCGTCGTATCGATCAGGCCTAATGATCTACTATCGATCAGTGATCTACGGCGTGAGCGAACATGAATTATAGTGATCGTACTTGCGCTGGGGATTTTTTTGTCGACTGTCAGTCTCTAATGGGTTAGCTACTTAGAAATAGTACATTGACAGTTACATGATGAAAAAAAAGGTGCAGTGTTATGGTAAAAATAGGCGTTTTGATAAAAAGTGGGTTCGTCTTGGTAGATTGATTGACCGTCTTGGTGTAGTCTTACGCACCCCGGACTTCTTAACCAGCGATTGCGGGTTCGAGTCCCGCAAGGGGCAAGTGTTTGTGTGATGAGCACGAGCATTAGTCAGTCAACAGCAACAGTCATGGATGTTTATAAAAATGTATATAAGTATGTCTATTCGTTATTCTAGTCACCATAGCACAATCTCACGCTAAGTTTGGGGCTAGGTAATTGGTGTGTTTGTTGAAACAATTTATTTATTTTATTTTATTTATTAAAATCTGCGGACCATTATGATTTCCGCAATTATTCAATGAATTATTAGCAAGATAAAAAGTACGTTTACATGATGACTAAAAGGCTTCTTGCAGTTAACTTATAAGATCCATCTTTTGCGTCAGGACTTTAACGCTAACCCCAATTTAACAATAATATTCATAAAACTTATCAGACCTCAAACTTATAAGTGGTTAGTTGTCCCTTTCTGAAGAAACAAATTCAAATATGACAAACGAAGACATACGAACTTTAGTGTCAAACCCGCTATAACAGTCATGTCGGACGTTTATGAATAAGACTATAAGCCCGGAGTTCACCAAAACATGGTTAATTTTTTATCAGCCGATTAGGCATTATTTGACACATTTATTTGTATGGGAATTCTGTCAAATTCACCGTCAATTGATGTTCACCTGCTGTTTAAAAATTGGTGCACTCGGGTCTTAGTATTAAAAAGTGTAGACCTCCAGCATTATCTTACTAACTCATCATCATATTGTCATTCCGGTTGTGCACTCGCACGTGAAGGCCCAGGGTCTGCTGCCCATGATCCAGGATATGGCAGATAAGGTATATTTCTTACTAATTAACTGAAGGAAAAACATGAAATTACCAGTTTTTCACTAAATTTATAATCGATGAAACTCGAGAATTGCTGGTCCAATTCGACAATGTTCTTTTCAAATATTGTTTTGGGAAAGAAAAAAATCATAAATTGCAAGAAAAATAGAAAAACACTGAAAACTGTTCTCTGTATCAGCTATTCTCAATTTTTTTTCGTTATCACAAGCTGACATCATTGAATCAGACTCTCGCTTACATCTCCGTGTTGTACATTGTAATTGATCGTACGACAAACCTCGGCGACGGATCAAGGTCCCCCAACAATGGGTAACGAGCATAACTTAGTGTCGCCCCAGTTTCTGTCGCATGTCAGCTTAATGCCCACTTACATAATAAGGTAATAGCGGCAAATTACAGCCAATAGGCCTTTGAGGTTCTATAATAACTGGTTAAGCGCAGGCCTAGATATGAAAATAAAAGATGTAAATATTGAAATTAGTTTATCGCTAGGTTTCATGTATGTAGTGGTATAATAATAGGGTATCAGATATACAGTGTAATAATGGTAAATCCCCCTTCAAGTTTTATTTTAGCGAAAATAATGCATATGAGTTCAATTAGGATAACGCTAAAACTAAATTTGACATTTGTCCAACTCTTTTGGACTGAGAATAATAGGAACCGAGTTATTTAAATAAATAAAGACTCACCGGGTGACACAGTCGATCGATTCTTGTAAGCGAAATTTAATTTGATTTCGTAAAAACTTGCAAACAAACTGCGTAAGTTAAGGAAATAGGTAAAAAAATAGACGGTTAAATAAATTGACAGTAAAGACACATTTTCCATTCAAAATATGCCAATAATGCTAAACCAGCTGATTAAAAATTAAACATGTGTTGGTGAACTCCACGCTTAAAGTTACATGATGCTTTTGGAATTATATCTTTTCACCAAATCGGTTCAGCAGTTAGCCGAGACAAGTTAATAATTTAATAGAAAAGTAAATTAAGGCGAGACGGCTAATTTTAAATAGTTGTCTCCACCATGTCACCTATCTGTCATTGATTCCAAACTTGTCGTTTCATATTTTTACAAGCATTTTTTTATAGCAGTGGCAAAGGACCACAACTCTATAGAAACTGGGCCCACTTTGCGTCAGCATGCGTCTTTACAAAATGTTCGGATAAAATATACGATTATTTGAAAGAATTACATACACATAAAAAAAATTTTTGAAAAATAATTAGGGAATAAAATCAAATTACACTTACAAAAATTAATCGACTGTGTCATCCGGTGGGACTCAAACCCACGTCCCTTCGCTATCCGGGCGAGTGCTCTTACCAACTAAGCTACGGAGGACGTTAGTCAGTCGACGAATTTTTGCAAGTGCTTGCTACGCCAGTGAGCCGGCGTTCGATTTCATCAATACTTGGGGAATGTACCCGCATGTATCCAATGGAAATATTTTTACAAATATTTAACCATCAGTTAAGATGAAATCAGCTTAACTTATGATATTTTTATAACTTAAGCAATTAATAATTAGGGGTTTACGACGAATTCAGGCAAATTAGGCATTTTTAAGGTTATGTTTTGTTATTGCAGAATTATTTATGTGATTAATTTAAGAATTTTGTGATTAGGTGTTACTTTTTACCTGACTGCGGAAGGAGGGTTATGTTTTTCGAGAGTATGTATGTATGTAAGAATGTATGTATAATTGTTTGGCACGCCCTACAGCTCAAACGGATGGACAGTTTTTAACATATGAGGTGTCGATTAATTTGTCAAAATTGTTAGAGTGATATAGGCTATATAAATTTTTAAAATGGCGCCCGCAAAAGGAAATAAAGGGGGAAGGGGGATTGATTTTTTCCTTAGCATAGCAATATGGGTATCAAATGAAAGCCAGTAAAGAGACCATTTCAAAAATATAATATTTTTTGCGGTTTGGTGTTTTGTTTTGAATAAAAAAAACTAAAAATAATAAAATAAAAAACGGTAATTTAAAAAAACTAAAAAACCCGCCTGCATTTCTTTGTAATTGAAAATCAAAAAATCCTAAAACAAGAAAGAGGTCATACCCGGGTTTAATTGGTACCCATATTAAAAATTGTAGCAGTCGGGACCCATGTTAGAAAGTCTGCCGTCTCGTCAGTAGATTGTAATCTGCAATGTAATATAGAGGTATGTGCTCTAAATTCACTAAGCCTCCATTTCTAGAATGGGTCCCGACTGCTACAATTTTTAATATGGGTACCAATTAAACCCGGGTATGACCTCTTTCTTGTTTTAGGATTTTTTGATTTTCAATTACAAAGAAACGCAGGCGGGTTTTTTAGTTTTTTAAATTACCGTTTTTAACCCCTATTCTTTAGATTATTTCAAAAAAACCAGTGCAATTATAATTCAAAACAAGATTTTTGAAATATAAACTATAAAGACGCAATCTGGGCCCGGCTTTGGTCAATGTCCTTTATTATTAGTCTAGTATTATTAATTACTATTGTAGTCTGGAATCCGTTGCTTGAAACAAATAAATAAATATTATTAGTAAGGGAGGATTTATAATATTTGTAAGGCAAGTAGTGGTCTAAGCACTAGTAGTATAAACGAGGAATTCGCTAAGTATAAGCCAAACATCTTTCTGTAAACTCAATCGAGCCTCTTCTGCAAACGCAGCCAATAAAAATTTACGCAGCAAATAAAAATTCCCAAATAATACATGCGAATGATACTGCAAATTAACCTACCTTGCGGAGACGACCCCTCTTAACGGTCGCAAATTACAAGCAAAGATGTGCTCGCTAAGAGGTACAGTCAGCCACATAAGGTAGTTGCCCGACCGACTACACTGAAAAAAATGATGAGTTAACAGTTACCAAAATTTGGCTACTAGTAGGCCGTAATCTAGTGACCTGCGAACTTCTGGTTATCAAAACTAGTTTGTTACTGATAACCAGAAGATTGATTATAATTAACAAAAATTGACTTGCCTACAACGAAACCTTCAACTAACAAAACTAGTTTGGTTGATCCTTTTTTTCGACAAGCGAGAACGATGAGCGATAACGTGTTGGCGAGTTGCCGCTGGGCTGTAAGAGAGTGTTATTGGGCGACCGGCTTCGGCGATTTGAATTTGGAATAGAAATTGACTGCTAGTAAATCGCCGAGCGAGTGTTATATTTGATAGCTCTGTCGCTCGGCGACAAACTAGTAAAGCAAGTTCTCGCCAGCTGTATGAACAATGAGTGATCAACTATTGTATGCATCTCTTTGGTTTACATGGATTGTACATCTGTTTAAAGTTCTCGTATCTTGAGCGAGAAAATCGCCGATAGTTACTCGTTTACTCGCTGGCAGTGCGACGGCTGCTATAACGTATAGATTTATTGCCCGAAATTAATAAATAATCTGATATCGAAGATTTAGATTTCGGCTGTTTGCCGAACTCTACATGTAAGTACACATATTTCGTTTGAGTCCCCCCAGATGACATTGTCGATATTATTTTTTGAAAAATTTTTTTTTTTAATTTCGTAAAAACTTGCACACAAATTGCTTAAACTATAAATAATAATCACACATAACTTGACTGGAAGCCGTTTCGTTAACTGTTTAATTACCCAGGATTGATTTTAATTGAAACTGAGGATTTTTAGACTATAAAGATATTATTGACTTGATAAAATACTAATAAAGCATGACACTTGAAACTTGGTGCATTTTTCGATTCTGACTGTACGACACACGATGTTTTCTCAACGCCGGTAATTACTTAAATGAACACAAACTCTGTGAATTTAAATCGGCAATGCGCGATGTTAGCGATATCATCCGAATCTTATTTTGATGGCCTTGTTATCATAATACAAGTGGATTCTTGTTTTTACCAAAAAACCTTATGAATTGTACCAAAACTTGCGTAAAAGAAGACTGTAATATGCCAGTTAAAATATGCTATTCATACTTGGATATACATAAGTTATTTAAGTAAGAAAATAATTATACATTCGAAATCTGATGAAAACCAAACTTTTTTTTTTTCATTTATTAATTTGGACCACAAACAGATTCACAATACAACGTTTACATTATGCATTATTTAACACTAGTGCTCATTATGAATCCAACAACGTTGGCCACATCTTATTATTTAAATATAAACACTAAGTGGAGCCTGTCGAGGCATACAATGGGATTAATTAACTAAAGTACAAAAAAAAAGAAAACTTCCATACAAAAGACATCAACGCATTAGGGCTCACTTACACTAGAAAACTGCATAGCATTTTTTAACGGGAAATCAATTTCTTTTGGCAATAGGTCAATGATTATAAGGTATTTTTAAAGGTATATTCTTTTAATAAATCAATACTTACTACTACTTTAAAAAATATATAATATTTGTTATACAAATGAATAATACATATACAATGTGTAGGTTCCAAATTTCGATATTCTAGGAACGGATTTAGAAGAACAAACAACTTTATAGACCTACTTCGATATCATAAAAATAAATAAATAATAAATTGTTTCAACAAACACAACAATTACCTAGCCCCAAACTAAGCGTGAGCTTGTGCTATGGTGACTAGGATAACGGATAGACATACTTATAAATATACATTTATAAACATCCATGACTTAGGTACAAATGCTCGTGCTCATCACACAAACATTTGCCCCTTACGGGATTCGAACCCGCAACCGCCTGGTTTAGAAGTCCGGGGCGCGCACAACTACACCAAGACGGTCGTCAAAATAAAATCACGTTACTTCAAAATGTATTATGTAATCGCGTTTTTTATTTGTAAATTCACTTAAAATTTGTATTTAATAAAATACGTTCTAAAGATTAGAACTTCATTATACGTGTAACATTAAGCAACCCACGGCGCGGTCGTGATTGGATGGGTGACCATTCCGACCATTTAAGTGACGTCCATGACAAGCATCTCCGTGCTTCGGAAGGCACGTTAAGCAGTTGGTCCCGGCTAATATCTGTGGTATTAGTCGTTAAGCCTAGTCAGAGGCCCTTGGGCGGCTTGATAACTTCTGACAGTAAGGTTTGTCACTTGCCTTACATACACCCCTCCACCAATCCGCACTGAGCCCGCGTGGTGAAGTATGGCTCGTTCCTCCTCATAGTTGAGGTGAGGCCTTTTCCCAGCAGTGGGATCTAATAGGCTATATACGTGTAACATTGTATAATTTAAAACGCTACAAAATAATGACTTGGTTTCTCTTCTTATGGCAAAACCTTCAGATGGGCTTACATCAAAAGGTTACATTGTATTTTAACAAAATTGCTATTTTTATTACACTTTATAAGTATCTTTGAGCTTGGTTGGAAGTTGTATGGCCACAAAAATAGTGAGTGGATTTCAGGTCCCTGAGACTAGATGCAATCATTCTACAGCCATTTTCACGATCGCTTACAGAATGACAAAAATGTATGCAATAGTCACCAGGGGGCTACGTAACTCTGTTGCTAACAATTCAGGATTGAAATCGCTTGAAAATGACACATTTGACAACTTCAGTTACTCTGTTAAGCTGGCCCTTTCGCGGTCAGTTCAGTCTTAGAACCGGTAAAATATGGTTAATTGAGGAAAATAATAATAACGTTAAGTTACTATTTTTGTACTACAGCCTAGATTTTTACTACCGATATTGAAAACGTAAAATTTTGGTCGTACCTCAGACCGATTAATTAGTGGCCGTGAATGGCCAACTTTAGCAACAAAACTTTGATTGAAATAATTTCATTTAAAGTTACATACAGATGTTTCGATGGCTTAATATGTCACTTTCATACATTTTGGTAGCAATAGCGAACTTCGCTTTAGAATAGGTTGCATCTTGTCTACGGGCCCAGAGTTGTTTTCCTTTTGTGCTTCTTATATTAGTTCGTCATACTAAAATGTTGTCAAAACAAATATTGCAAATACACTAATCAGCGTAATAGAATGATATACTATTAGTTACTGTGAAAACCTTATCTGAAGAAATAAAAACAACTTAACATGCGACTATAACTTTCAACTGACACCAAGTGATAGTTAGTTATCCATTGTGATTAGTTATCCATTGTCAGTAATTGTCTAAATTTGACTAATAATTTAGACAATCTTGTTAAAACACATTTGGAAAAGATTCTGAACATTCGTCTTTTGGAACGGTCTTGGGATCAAGCGTCCCTTCCTATCCGTTTTGGTGGGATTGGGACGCGCAAAATTTCCACTGTCTCCTTACCTGCCTTTCTATCCTCATCTTACAGCACGTCCACTCTCGTTGCAAGTATCCTGCAGCCTTCTACTGTAAACTTCGAAGTGGCGTGCATAGACGAGGCTAGAAATGCTTGGGATATAGCATATGCGAATAAATTCCCTTCAGATCTTAAAATTCAAAGGAGTTGGGACCAAATTTCTTGTAAGTCTATTTTGAAAAGTCTTATTGACAGTAGCACTGACAACGCGGATCTAGCCAGACTAAAAGCAGTTTCCACCAAAGAAGCAGGATACTGGCTTTAGGCCTATCCTTCGGCCAACGTGGAAACCCTTTTGGACTCAGAAACTCTACGAGTCGCGATAGGTCTGCGTGTTGGTGCTGAGGTTTGCCTTCCACACAGATGTCCTTGTGGTTCTGATGTCGGCTCGTTGGGACATCACGGACTCTCCTGTATTAAAAGTGCAGGCCGCTTTTCGCGTCATGCCAGCATCAACGACATCATCCGTCGATCTCTTGCCTCTATCAACGTGCCGGCTTTACTCGAGCCGAACGGTATCGCGCGTGATGATGGCAAGAGAACAGACGGGATGTCACTTGTTCCTTGGCGAATGGGTCGGGCTCTTGTGTGGGACGCTACCTGTGTCGACACACTTGCAGCCTCTCATCTGCCCGGGACAAGCCGTGATGCTGGTTTGGCTGCAAAAAGTGCCGAAAACTTTAAAAAGAACAAGTACAGGCAGATCGACTCCCGGTACCACTTTGTACCGTTTGGAGTCGAAACACTGGGTTCGTGGGGTCCCAATGCTATCTCTTTTTTCAAAGAGATTTCTAAGAGGCTAGTTGACATCAGTGGTGACCTAAGAGCTGGCAGCTACCTTGCTCAGCGTATAAGCATCGCTATCCAGCGCGGTAATGCTGCCAGCATCCTAGGAACCTTACTACAAGGACCCTTTTTATAATTTTTGTTTTTGTGTTGTATTAAGTAATTTATCTTAATTTTTATTAATAAGTTGTATATATAGTTAATTACGCGTTATCCATGATGTTTTGTAAGCGACAAAGAACTTGATTCCAAGATTATCTAAGATTTTTAAGTTCAGTCTCTTTTTCTGTGCCAAACAAACAAAAAAAGACAGACTACAATAATTTAGAAACGTCAAATTAAGTGTTGCTATTTATTAGGTATGTTTACAAGTTTTTGCGTGTTTTCGTCTTAGTGTATGGAAACTGTCAATGTAGCTAAACTGTCTATGGATTCTGTAATTTCCTTAGCAAATGACAGCTGTTTTTGTTGATTAGGCAAATAAATAGAGAGACTTAACTTTTTAATGTAAGAAGAATTATTTATAAGTCCTCATTTGTTGCCAAATGGCGACTGGTTCATGTAATAACCATCACACAAACCATATCTATAGT
This sequence comes from Pyrausta nigrata, assembly GCA_949316185.1. Lineage (NCBI taxonomy): Eukaryota > Metazoa > Arthropoda > Insecta > Lepidoptera > Crambidae > Pyrausta > Pyrausta nigrata. Next base: position 38,702,404 of record OX438936.1, read on the forward strand.
TATGGATGATCTAAGGGCCCTATTCTAAAAGTATAGTTGTCACAGAAAACCTTAGTTTTCGTAGCCCCACACACCGTAGACACAATCTCGCGAACATTTGAACTATCGCGAACTAAGGTCGTCCCGCGCATGCTCAAATCGTGCTAAAATGTGAACGTTGCTACCTCAAAAGTGTTGTTGATATGAGACAATCGATTATCGACATCATTGTAATAGTATCGATAGTTTGAAAACTGTAGCTGCTTTTTAGGTTATTATTAAAAAATCGGGCATGCTTAAGTTTGACTTGCGCAGTGAAGTACAAAGTCAAAATTTATTTATTCAATTTAGGACACAAAATGCCACTTATGAACGTCAATAATTAATTCAAACAATATTGGCCCATATGAGTCCAAAACATGTCTCCTTATCTTTTGGTACAGAGCAAACCTGGGTCATGGCACCACAATGTTTTTTTTTGTGATAGGTATAGCCACTTTGCCGTTTTAATAATAAATATTTACTAAGTCACGGCGATTAATTTTTAATAGTTATAAATGACTATATTCTTTTTTTAAATAATATTTTGACCGCACAGCTCCAGTAGAAGTTGTGTAGCATTGATGAATATAGCGGCAGTCCAGCCTATTATACTACTTTGAGTCCTGTTATTAGTTTATTTTTCCGGTTATTAGTTTTAGGGGTATCGATATTAAAACTACAATCGATAGTGGCGCATCTGTAGTTCCAACCATAATTGATATCGAAGAAGGTTCTGCGTGTTTTAACGTTCGATAATGGAAAGATTTGTGAAGTGAGTCGAGTTAATTGCTTGTGACGTCCGCTTGCGAAGATTGAATGATAGTGTTTCGAAATAACACTAATAACCTAAAGTTCAACGCAAATTATAGTTTTAACGCTCAAAGACAGCACGCGAGTTATTCACGTTACCGATGAACCATAAGCATTTTCATGAGGTATATTATACTTAATACTATTCCTACCCTTCTATCTATCTATAATTTAAGAGCTACGCTCTTATCGGTGGAGTCTTTTCCATTCCTCGCTATTCAGTGCCATTTTCTTGACGTCTTGGTACGACACGACACCTAATTTTTCCTTTATTTGGTCCATGTAGGACCTTCTTCGCCTTCCTCTTTTCCTTTCTTCTTCTACATTTCCCTTTATAATAACTTTGATAAGGTCATCGTGTCGTACCAAGCATCTCAGCATCTTTCCTCTCCTATATTCTCGAAGGTTTGCAGTATCTGTCTCTTCTCGCAACAATGTTCAATACCTACCCTTACTCCCTTACTAACCATAAATTTACCACTGCTATACCACTTGTATAAATATGAGACGACTACTTTGGAATTAATGACAGATAGGTGACATTACGCCAGGATGAACATTTTAAATTAATAATGTCTTAAATAAAAATGTGTTATAGCAGTGTCAAAATTATTATTAGTAAAGGGATTCCAATATAAAAGAGGGGGTTCTAATATAAAAGAGGTTAGAGAGGCAATGCTGCCAGCCTTTTGGGCACCATTCCTTTCGGCACTGCTGGGGCTGATGCTTTTTATATTTTGTAAATTGTTTGAGAGTTTAGGCAGTGGATTACACGTGGAGGGCGACAATGATAGGTGGAAAATTCGTCATGTCTTAGCTAGGTACTTGCCACATCAGGGGTTCATTTCACACACTTCACAGGCCACAATCACTCGAAATGTCTGTAAGGAGCTTCACAGGATACACACGCGGCGAAAGCACTCTGGTCAGTACATGTGTCATAGGCAACGTCTCGGTGGCAACTCGATCGTCGGGGTTCTCACGGTACGTTTTAAACAAATAAAAATAAGGCAGGTATGCGTGTGAGTGTGCGCGGCGTAGTATCAATAGGGTACACAAACAAATCAAAATATTGTAGTAAACATAAATATATATATATATATTTTTTTTTACATTACTTTTAGTTAAGTTTTAGGTTATTGTATTAGTTTTAATGTATATTTAATAAATTATTTTTATTTGCTACTTAAAAAAGAGGTTAGCAAAATAAACTGCTGTTTTTTAAAAGACAGTAACTATACATACCTACATCATACCGTATACCATTACAAAAGTGAGCTAATGTATATGGTGAATAAATAAAAGGAAAATCTTTACTTACATACGTAAGCTTTGTATTCCAAAATGTAGTGATGATGATGATGTCCTCCTAGCCGATTTCGACTACGGCGGCCTATCTCAACAGAGATTAGCCAACTTCGCAGGACATATTATAGTGTTCCGAGGCACGGGGTGTTAACACTTGAGAGAATTGTGTGAGGTGTTTTATCCCAGCGAATATTTTACTAGTAGTTTTGTTCCAGTATATCCATTTCTAAATATACGTAGGGCTATTTAATTACGATCATGTATCAGTTAATTGGTATTCATACCGTTTACGCGTGTGATAGGAATATGAATAATTTCCTAATATTATCTGTGTCTGTCATTAACCGCTATTTGCTCAATTTACGAGGAAGGCGACCTCAAACGCCACTTTTTATAAATTACCAACTGGAAAGGAATAGAAGCTTAAGAGGAAACGCGGTCACGTGGCGTTTGAAGAATAGGTATTTGAATAAAATGTTGCTGTCTCGGTACAATCCCTGGCGGCCGCCCAAGCAAGAAAAGGATAAATGAGCTCAGACGATAAATCGCTTCTTCCATTTGACCAAAACAGCATTTCGTAGTCCCCTATATCCTCGTCAAAAATTTGACAAATGAAAATACTTTTTTTCTGAAATTATTTAGCAAAGGGTTGGACTATGCTCCTATGTTTTAGTTTTAGTGTTAATACGTAGATTTTTTTGGCGAGCGTCTCAAAATTGAGGTTGAAATTTGGCGATTTTCTTAGTTTTTGAAGGCTCAGATTTCCTTTGTTAATTCGAATATGAGAAAAAAAGAAAAATAGGAGCATATTTGTGGTAAATGTAGATTTTGTGGTTAAAAAAAGTTTTGCCTTTAGCCGCTATCAAGGGAGAAAACAGGGGACTACGTTTTTATGGAGAAATAGCGCCTAGTCTTTCCCCTTAAAGCTGCACTGATTCCAACTTATTGACCATGTTGTTTTTTTTTTGTCTGCAAAAGTTAGGAAAAGCAAAATCTTGTTATTTGTTTAGAATAATAAGTAGTTGAAATAAATTTCGCCAACAAATATTAATCGACTGTGTCATCCGGTGGGACTCGAACCCACGCCCCCTCGTTATCCGGGCGAGTGCTCTTACCAACTGAGCTACGGAGGACGTTAGTCAGCCGACGAATTTTTGTAAGTGCTTGCTACGCCAGTGAGCCGGCGTTCGATTTCATCAATACTTGGGGAATGTACCCGCATGTATCCGATGGAAATATTTTCACCACCGGATGACACAGTCAATTAATTTTTGTGAGCGAAATTAATTTCAATTTCGTAAAAACTTGCAATATAATTGCTTAAGTTATAAAAATAACGATAATAATCAGTAGCACAACAACTGAATGAAACAATTGAAAACAGAAGTCAGGCAAAAAATCGGTTAAAGCTACTGAGCAAACAGAATATTTATAGCATATTTAATGCCCCTTTCAATGACTCATTGATTCCAACAGATAACAAATTCCTGGAAATTGTGAATACGTCTATGCTTTTTTCTTCGTTCGTTGCAGGCATTTAGTAATAATCAGCTTATAGAAAATATAAATATTTCTAGATTCACAATATTACATAACTGTATCGATATAAATCTGAACTTAATCTAAATTGCAAGTGATTACTTATGTGATAGGAACGATGAATATCAAATCTTCTTTTACGCTAAATTAGCCTCGCCTTTGAAATTAATGCGAAATCAAATGATATATCATTTGGAGAAAGAAATAAGTCAGAATTTGTTTAAGTAAATTGGATTTACTTAACTAATTTAAAAGATGTTTGCAAATCTCGGCTCGGGAGTGCCCCTGCCAAGTCGAGCCAAAGAGAAAAAATACTTTTTTTAAACAAACAACCACTTATAGGTACAAATACTGTCTGTGGATATTTGGTTAAGGTCTAACTGCCGCACTCAGAGACGTCAATTAAATTTAATCTATAATTAAGTCTCGTTCTGACACTTTCTTTGTCAATGAATTAGAAAAGGACGGCACGAGAGTTAATGAAGCATTAACTTTCATTGACGTCTCTGAGTACGGCAGTAAGCAAATAACGAAATAACCTTAAAATAATAAAATAGGTTGTAAAAAGACATCAAACTTGCCTCATCCTGAAAAGTCCTGTGCAAAGCCTCCTTAGTGTATTTCTCTTCTCCCTGCTTCAGTATCGCCGAGCACTGCTTCAGCAAAGACAGTCGCATCCTCTCTTTCGCACACTCCTCCTCCATAAAGGACTTCCGATGTCCAGTCCTAGGCACCCCGAGCAATTCTTTTGAAACTTCACCGCCACCATTTTGAGCGTCATGCTCCGCCATTTTGATCGAACTGTCACTTTTTGCGCCATTCACGTTGATCATAACCTCACTTTCATTAGCACCGCTCCAACCGTTTTGTGTCATGATTGAAATATCGCAATCATTTGTTTTTGCACAACTTTCTCACTTGCTAAGCATATCAATATTTGACGTGATTTATCTGTAGTTAATTTTATGAAATTAAATTGTACTTTATGCAAAAAGTATTTTCTTAGCTTGCATTTATCAATCTCAAAGAGAGTCTGATTATCTTGGGTTGATAAATGTGATCAGAAAACATGGCGCGGCGTTACGTATTGACAAATGTGAGCTGTTATTTATGCTAATAAATGGTTCCGTCTCAATATTAGAAGTTTAGTACGTAAACGTATTTGCATAATAAGAACAGGTGCGTAGTTCAGTTTAAACTCGGTTAAGTGTATGTTATTAGTTAATATTAACAAGTTATTTATGTGGTTATTCATTTTAATCGATGTATTTGGGTCTCTTAATAAAAAAAAAGATAAATTATCTTTGGAGCAACTTTCGGTACATGTACACTCATAAAATAATATAGAGTGTGTCCGGGTTTGGACTAGCTTTAATTTATAGGCTATTAGTTAATCAAATGTTATCGACAAAAAACCCCCATGTTGGGTTCTAACTCTTGAAATGGAAGCTATTTTAATTATTTAAAAAAAACATTATTATCTGGAGGTCCTAAAAGTTATGAAAATGATTCATTTGAAAGGTAACTAAAATAAAGATCAATTCAAAATTAAAAACCGTCATAAAATAAAAAAAAATGAAATATTGCTAAAAATTTGAAACAAATAGTTTTTTAAATCCTTTACAAAACTAAACCCAAAAATGCAATTTTTGAAAAAAATAATATTTTTTTGTCAAACATTTTTTTTATAAATATGTCTAAAATTTGATAAATAAAAGGCCCTTATGATATCGCTAGTCGAAACCCGGACACCCTCTATAGATTTACTTTTGTGTCATTAATAAAAATACGCACCTTTAAACATATTAACTGTGACTGTTATAGATAGAAATAGTATTGTCGCAATACGTAAGTAATATCGGAAGTAAAATATGACAAGACTTATGTGTTGACACGTTTACAATATGAATATTACCTGACCATTACTTTAATTATGGCTTAAGGCATCGGCTACACATTATTATGAAGGCCTACACACCATTATGATAACGGTTTACTATGAACACACTATAATTAAAAGTTTAGTCAATATTCTTTTTGCAAGTGCCATTTATAGTAATTATAGTAAACAATGTAATACTATTCGAACAAATTTCAGCCATACCTACATTAGTTTTGTTTTATGTCGTCTGTATGAAAATGAAATTTGGTTATTCTTTGAAGTCGGGAAGATTTTATTTCTCCGATGATGTTCGGCTCAGACACTAGCTCGACTTCGCTGGCTAGGACATATGGAGAGTAGCGATGGGCGATTGTACGAAAAATAATAATCGAATGAATCGACAATCGACCGTTCGAACTATCGATCGATCGTTCGATCTAATCTATTCGAATGTCGATTTAGTAATTCGGATAAAACAATAATCGACAATCGAATGATAATCTATACTCGGCCCTCCGATGCATTCGATTGAATTGCCGCGACAGGACAGGCAGCGAACGAATGATTAATCGACGGGACGAATGACGATTCATTCGTTAGTAGTTAGTAGTACATCGCTAGTGGAGAGGATGGGAGAGGACCGAGCCGCAAAGAGAGCTTATCTTGGTCAACCTTCCGGCCGCCGGCCGGTGGGCCGTCCAAGATATCGCTGGAAGGATGAAGTCGCCAAAGGCCTGAAAGAGCTAGAAGTGCCCGACTGGTCAGATTTGGCACAGAATAGGGAAGAATGGGGCACTTTAATGTCGGAGACCAAGATCCACTTCGGGTCGCTGAGCCAGCGAAGTAAGTAAGTAGGTTATTCTTTGACACATACATTTTAAAACTATTGAGTCTATTCCGTACTCTAAGTAGTTAGAAACTGCACAAAACAGTACCAGTACTTATTCTGTGACAAAACCACAAAGGTTGGCATTAGATGAAAGGAGCCTATTCCCTTAGGGCTCTAAACAGCTAAAATACAAGAAGGATCTATTCTAAACTAGACTGCCTCGTATAGATTTTTATCTTATTCGATCGACCGAACGAAAAACAAAAAAGGGAGCTATTTTACAAGTTTTTATTTAGCTTGCAATGTAACTAACTATGTATGTTTGTTCGGGTGGAATCTTGCAACTCAATTTTGAAGCAGATATCTTTAACCGATTGAGCTGAAATTTTGTATACACGTTTAGTTTGGATGACAATGCATGGTAAGATGCATAACGTCATTCCAAATTTAACATGGCGGACCATCCAGGATGGCGGAATCGTTATTTTCAATGCACTTCTACAATATTAGTATCAAATGAAAGGGCTTGCTGAGAGTAACTCAAATAAATTACAAGTAAAAACCTTTTTAAAAACAGGCTGTTATGTCAATGCGCTAAAAAGTATAAAATAAATTTTCCTTTAAACCTTTAACGATGAAATAATAACATCATTACACAATTTATATTATATAAAAGCTTGTCGCGAGATTTAAGTACTCACTTGGCGTATTTAGTAGTTTGATTTTAAGAAAATTTAGTCATCATCATATCAAGTTATGTATAGAATTTACTTGTTTATCTACACAGGTAAAATCTCGCGACAAGCTTTTATACAATATAAATTGTGTAATGATGTTATTATTTGATCATTAAAGGTTTACAGGAAAATTTATTTTATCTTTTTAGCGCATTGACATTAAGCTAGTTTTTAAAAAGGTTTTTTTACTTGTAATTTATTGTATGTATTTCTTGTTCATTCATGTAAGTATTAGATGCAAGTTCGCTATTGATGTGGTTATATTTCTTCATAGAAAGTATTTGATCCAATTCGAGAGCACCATTTCTCAAATCTAATTGCGGAACCCTAAAAATATTTTCTATCGCACCCACAATTGATAGTAAATTAGAATTGAGATCATAAACTTGTGAAAGCAAACGGGTTTTGAAGTAATTCCGTAATTATTCGCTTACAGACAAATAACTTGAGTTTCACTTTTTGATGGAGTTCAAGCTGTTATGTTTTACTATAGCAAAGAAAGACTTTTCTAATTTTATCAGAGAAAATAGATGAATTGATAACATGATCCCGAATAAGCTTTAGATTTTGAAAAGTTATGAAAAATTGATAACTGATCACAGATCTGTGTCACAGATTTTTGTATAATAGACTGCGTTTCAATTTGTATAGATTTGTTAGGAAATTTTGCTTTTATGTATCAACCATTTAACCGATGCATACAGGTTGCATACAACTCAACATTTTTTTTAAGTTATGATGTCGTTTATAATCTATACACATATTATAAAGAGGTAAAACAAAATTGAGCTTATTTTAAAAAAGTAATAGAGTTACGAGAACTACCAATTAAAAATACTTAACAGATTTTGAAAATTATTTTATTAGTAGATTATAGCATTATTGAGGAGCGACATTATAGCCTATTTGTTTTTTGACCGGCTTTAAAAAAGACGTTGAAAACTGAGTTTGACCCGTACGCTTATACGCCGTTATCTCGCGTTTACCTTGCCTGATTGTGGTGCAGTATCACAAAAAAATTCATTAAATCCTAGAGAAAGTTTTGGTATACTTGCGTTTGATGAACCATTTTTTAAACTGCTATATATTTAAAATATTATAGACTCTTCAACAGCAACATGCAAAATCCAAAATACAAGATACCATTTTTTTTGCAAATAGGTACCTTATAAGATTCGTCGTATTCGTCCATGGCAATATGTAAAACCGACAACGGCCATCGCATCTTCTTAAATCAAACCTTATCTATTTATTATAATTTTATTATTTAAACTATTATAATGTGTTGCATGCATTCCCTTATTATTAGGTATAAGTTTACTTAGTGATAATCAATGCAACATTAAAGTTTAAAAAGTCTATCTAAGTCAGTACCTAAAACTAGAACCTAAGAACTAACATTTAAAATGTTTACCTACAGAATAATGAAATAACAATCAATTTGCAACTAGTTAATATTAATATCTACATAATATAAAAACTAACAAGTAACTAAAATAAATATATATATATTAAAAAGTTAAAATCTCATTTGCTATCATTTCCTTACGATTTTACATAGACACAGCTTATGCGAACCAGTATAGTTGTAATATTTCTCATTTACATGCATAATATCAACCGGATTGGATCAGTATTATAGTTTCGCTATGTGTCTTCTCATGCAAATTATTTTACAACTGGTTTTTATACCATATTGTACACAGGGCTCATGTCAGACTACCCCACTTTTGCCTCACCTCTATTCCTTATATAATAAAGGCTGTTATCGTAGTTCAGATGGGTAACCTGACGTGCTGCCGACTGTACGAGACTTGTTTGATTTTTATGGCAGGATGATACTGTATTATAGACCGGCCATTGTATCTTTGGAACGATGTTATGAGTTTATTAGCTTGTAACGAGTTATTTAATCTGTTTTATTATGAAGAAGTTACAAATAATTTGGTAAGGTAGTAAGTAAACTACACAATTTATTTTTTGGACTTTTGCCGTAAATGTTTTGACGATTGATTGAAAAGAATATAACTTTAATAAATAAATAATGGACTAGAGAAAAATTACACAAATAAATAGGAATTTAACTGAGAAGTGGTAGCTTTCATTTTCATAATCAACATTTATTTAGAGATTAAACCCCTAATTGTTTTTGTTGGCTAGATTAGGTAAATAAAATTTGTGCAGGTGCCTAAATAAATATGTCAAATAATTTTTGTATTACCTACCACATCAATCAATATACCCAAAAATAAATCCAAAATAATTATTGATCGCATTCATCAAACGAACCCTCCTCAAACATCGAACTTTTTAAAATTACTTAATAAATTCACTTTTAATTAGCTAACCCAACTTTAAAAAAAAAACAGTTACAAATTTTATTTTTAAATTATTTTACGATTTCAAACGCACGTTGGCACAGCTTTTGATTTTTCTAAATCAAACTTTTTTTCACAAAAATACTGTTGACCTATATTACTGGCCGTTTACAAAAAAAAAAAACTGTCGACCTATATACACACACACAAGCACAGCACCGCGCGCGACGCGTGCGCACCAAACGTCAGATTAACACTGCGCGCGCCATTGCTATAGGACCTCTATGATTTCGAACTAGCGAGGGTTTGAGTTTGATAAGTTTGGAGTGTTGGTAAAAGCCTTTGACGTAGTGACGTACCAAAAATACAATCTTATGAGGTTTATAAGTTATTATTTCTTATCTAACAAAAATATAAACTGACATAAATATCGCATGGACGGTGCGCCTGACTTGATAAATGTGCAATAAGGAACCTCCAACACAGTATCAAATGTCATCATATCGAAAACTGGCCAAGCGCGAGTAGGTTTCGCGAAGGGTTCTGTACCATTATCTTCATCTTGGTCACTTTAGAAAATTTATTCTAAGGATTTTGTGTTTAGTTCAAAATTATCCACCTCTACTGGACCAAAAAATTGCATTTTAAAGTTTAATATTCCGTACATGAAGCAATAAATCTAAAATTGATTTAGAAACTCCTAAATCATTTAATCATTTAACGGGGGGAGTGGTGTAGCGACATATTACCACTGCCGCCCACATTAGCAAGCAACTTCCAGACGCGACGCCCTGACTCGTCGAGCTCCTACAGGCTAGATGGCGCTATTAGCCCGCTCCATACAACACAAACCGCGATATGTAAGATTTAGCACGAGCTTGACTACATATAGCTAAACCAAGACGGTGACCATTGGACCTTGGTCCCCCACCATAACAACCGGTCGGTAGGAAGCGCTCCCCTTTGCCTCCCCTAACACAGTTGCGCCAAAGACTTACTCAACTATATCCCGCACGATGGTGGTAGACGACGAAAAAAAACATCCCCACTTCACATGTAGGGGAGCTACTCTAAAAAAAACAATTCTACCACTTTGTCGGCGTCATTGGTATACATAAGCCTACAAAATAACAGCTTTCTAGTACTAACGATCTCTTAGGGAAACCTCGGATTGACAGACAGACAGACGGACATGACGAAACTATATGGGTTCCTTGTTAGGACTACGGAACCCTAAAAATGGTATTTGCGTATTATTTTCACGTTAGCTAAAATACAAGCCAGGTAAATCTGTCCGTATCGTGACTTATCTATTAATGAAATTATCAAACAGTAGTTTCTTTCATCCAACCAAAGATTAGGATTGCGTTACTATTTTACAATGTACGACAAATGATTGCAATATATCGTACTGATAATAAGCGATTTCTTTGCAAGTTTTTACGATCGATTAATTTTTGAGTGCAATATTTAACTACTTACTCAAAATATTAATAATAATATTTTATGAAAAATAGACTTGTAGAAAAATTATATTATATGTAGACGAACATTTTTATGATAATAAATTTTAACAAGTAATTAATTTAATTTTATAATAGTACATATATATATATATATGATTTTTTTAAATTGAATTTTGATGACAAATTATTCATTGTCATTATTAATATTGTACTATTTCGTATGGCGCCACAAAGCGCATCATGGAGGAACTGTATGACATATCTTGTCTTTTAACTTTGATTTGTAATGACGAATAAATGAATTTATTATTTGTATCGAATTCCACAGTAAATGACATAATTTACATGAACCCTGAAAACATAATACAAGACTTACTCCCTTTTGTATAGTCGTAAAAGTTCATCGACCATCTTCAGGCGAGAGAGACTCAAAAGAATAACGTCCTCGGTAGGTCAGTTGGGAGAGCATTAGCCCGCATAGCGCAGAGTAGTGGGTTCGAGTCCAACCTGAAGAAGAACTATTAGATGCAATGTTTACTGTCGCCGGGGTGTGTCGCTAATAAATAATAGAAACCAATCGTTGTTGTACTGACAACAGCACATTAAGATATAATAGGTACACTGAGATACCTTATTTTGTCGTAATAGAGGCGGATTTTCAATAAAAAAATCCAATAGTGCACTGTACCCACGACCGCACGTCAGACTATACACGTTGACTTTAAGACCGCCTTTATTCCAAACGTAAAAGCTGTTTTCGCAGTTAAAAAATTAAAATGTATAACTTGACGTGCTGCCGACTGGCGACTACTAACTCAAGTACTTAACATGAGGTTAGACAAATAAATCTTGACTGTTTGTTAAGAAATTGAAATTCTTCATCAATATTGTGTTTGCTTGTTAGGCAACTTGTTGATTGAAGTTTAAGAGGCGTTGAGAAAGTGTGTTTTATTGTGTCTGCTTTAAGTGCATACTTTCGGATGATAAAATTGTTATAAGTTCTTATTAGTTGAAGTTTTTATTTTTTTAATTTAGGAAGATTTACAGTTTTTCAATTATTCAATAAACAACAACAGTATACTATGGTTCTATACTAATTACAAACTTTACATATAGTTCAAGAATCTTAAAATATGATTTAGTCATTTTTCGCTTTATCGAGGAAATGCTAGGAAATGGATAGTTCGGAAAAACTACGAATTATAAAGGCATTCTGTCTGTAGTTGTGTTGTCTGTTATTAATAAGTACAACTGGGATCCACACGCAAAGCTTGATGCAGATGGCGCTAGCATGGATACGGCTATGTCAAACATTTTGCTATTGTTTATGTCGGGCTTTTTCGTATCTAATTTACAGTTTTTCGCGACTATCTAATGTTATTTCATCATAATGTATTCGTCAATGAAGTTATCTGAACTAAAAGACGAACTTCGGAACCGAGGATCAAAAATATCTGGTAAAAAAACCGATCTTATTGCGAGGTAAACATTTGGGTGTTAATCCAGTTTTATTACTGTAAATGTTACATTTAATTGGTTGTTGAAATTGTTTTTGTCGAATTTGTGTTACAAATTAACTACATAACAAGGTTTTTAATAGATATAACTAAAATAATAAAACACGACATGTTTGTTTTTTAGTTTAGAATTCTACGATTGAAACTCGGAACCGCGATGATACCAGGAATTTTGGTGTCGTAGCATCACAATCTAGTTATACGATGAATGTTCCCGATCCAGAAGCTTATCATGATGTAAATAGTTCCAGTAAACTACCTAAAATTAATTAATTTTATTCTTATAGCTGTTTCCCACTTCTTTTTTAAAACTGGGTATTTTGGAAATAAATGAACACCATTATTGTAACAACCGGGCGCAGCACATAACGGCATTATGCTTTCGTAGATTGAAAACACAAAAAAAATACTCAAGAAAACACAACTTCAAGTATTTTATTTTAGGTTTATTTAAAAAAAGAAAAGAAAAACAAAGACATGCATGAAATAAAAATAAATAAACTTAAAACCTACTTAATCAAAATTACACCCGTGTCCTTTAGGCAAGGAGGCGAGGATGCTGGCTGCGTTACCGCGTTGGATGGCTATACTTATCCTTTGAGCGAGGAACAAGCCAGCTTTACTATTTGCCGAAACAGAATTTAATTTAGGTGCAATTTTTCCAAAAAGTAATTTAGCGGATGGTCCCCACGGTCCAAAAGTTTCGACGCCAAACAGCGCAAACACATAATCACTTGCAATTGATACATACTTGCGACGTTTGGCGTTTTCAGCTAACTCCGCCGCCGCTCCAGCTTTTAAGGCTGACTCCCTGAGATGACATGGGGCTAAAATATCGACGCAAGTTGCGTCCCAAGCTAAGGCCCGACCCCGCTCCCAGGGAATGAGCGTAAGGCCATCGGGTCTCTTGCCATCATCACGGACCAAACCACGTGGTTCCAACGTGGAAGGAACATTGATGCTGGCAAGAGCTTTCCTGATGGTGTCATTAAGAGTAGCGTGGCGGGCGAGACGCCCAGCACTTTGCTGGCAACAAAGACAGTGGAGACCATATTTGTCGACCTCCTTGCCACAAGGACACGTAAAAACTTCACAAATAGGGGTACCAAGGCGCAGACCCACACACACCCGGAATGACTCACTATCAAAAAGGGTGCCCAGATTTTTTGATGGTAAAGCATGAAGCCAGTGGCCTGAATCTTTGCAGGAAACTGCCAAGAGCCTAGCACGATAACAATCACTGACAGAATTTTGAAGTAAAGAATTAAAGGTCTCTCTCGAGAGAGGGACATCCCAGAGTTTTTGTTGATAACGTTCCTTTGGGATGTCTGCACTAGGACAGAGACCTTGCCAAAACTCCTCCGCCTCTCTCACCTCAGAGAGCTGGCGAGAATGTTTTAAAATTCTTCCAGCTAAAACGGAAGTGCTGTGGAGAGAGGAGAGAAAGGCGGGAAGGGCAACACTAGAAATTTGACGAATTCCGACGCCACCGAAACGAATAGGAAGCGAAGCCTGAACCCAAGAATCATTGTCAAAATGCAAATTTAGAAATTTTTCCATACAATTTCTAAGGGTGGTATCAAACATTTTTAAGTAATCCGTTTTTTTCCAGATTGGACTAGCACGAAGGTAATAATTAAATTTAGACACAAAAAGACAAGATTTTAGGATTGTATAAGCAATGTGAGAATTTAGATGTTCCAATCTGGGGGCTAAAAGGGTGAAATCATTCATTTTTTTGTCAAGAAATGGTTCGATGCCGGAAGAGGGGCACCTAGAAGGCAAAGCAACTCAAAATTTAGGATTTTAATGTTTGGAGCAAGGGAGTTAAATTTATCAATGATATCCTGACGGGAACCAGAGGGAACATGGTCATTAATAAATAGTTCACATTTCGAAAGGTTGAGTTTCAGGCCTATTTTCTTGAAGCTGTCTATAATCCGAACAAGGTCCTGAAAAACAGTATCTGCTTTGCCACCGAGAGAGCCATCATCCAGATACCAGGCATTGAATTCAGAATTTAAGGATGAAATGACAGGGTGGATGCCTAAACTAAAAAGGGCTGGACCTAAAGGATCACCTTGCTGAACGCCGACTGCAGAAATAATCGCATGTTCATTGTAAAATAAATTTGATGGCGTATTGTAACATTGAAATACAAAAGGATAAATCTGAGACGTATGAGCTTGAACTTCATTCAGCATGGCAATCCTATCAAGGGAGTTGAAAGCATTCTTCACGTCAACTTTAAAAAAAACGTCAGATTCGTCATCACAGGCGAGAAAATTACAAGCGGAATGAAACACAGCTTCGCAACCTCCTCTACTGCCAAAACCAAGTTGAATAGGTTGAAAAATTTCCTTCAATGGTGAAGATAGTTCCCGATAAGCTAATTTGGCTGCAAGACGCCGGAAGCCGGAAAGTGCATCCAATAGCAATCGGACGAATGCCACCATCTTTTTTTCGAAATGCACAGAGTCTTGCACCAAATAAATACGGGAGGAAACTTTCAACAACTTTGCCAGATAAGAGAAGGTTACAAAGTTTAGTAATATTTGAAAGTAAAGTTCTACCGGCGTCAGCAGCGGAAGCACTAACCAAATCCTTAAGGTGTTGGGGAGTGATGCCGTCGATGCCGCCGGCAGAACCAGCCGGAAATGACATTATGGCAGCAAACGTGTCGCTGTCATCAAGAATCTGAAATGGATTAAAATTTTGAGAAGGAGGAACAGGGGAAGAAGGAGAATCTGGACGTGAGAGATGCTTACAACGAAGGCTCTCAAGAGTTTCCTGAGTAGGGGGAGCGAGCGTGTCGTCGGAAAACAAAATACGAGCTGCGTTCTTCAGGTCGCCTTCCATTACCTTATTTTCAACTGATCGAAAAATATTCGATTTCGAAGAAACCAAAGGTGATCAGCGGAATGAAAGGGATGGATTGTGTGAAATTGAGGCATTATCTAAAAGTGCACGGGTTAAAGATTTAGACGGTGAGTTTACATGTAGAAATGAGTATGAAAATGTGAAAAGGTTTTGCCAGGCAGTTTCAGTGTTGAGGAGACAATTTTGTATGCATGTAGAAAGGCATTTAGCGATCGCAATTCTCGCTCCCCTTGGGATTCTTTTGACCACTGGAGTAGATTGGTGGAGGTGAGTGATAGCAGATTCGAAAGATGGAGTAGGAGCTATTGAAGGAATTAAAGTAGAAGGAAGAGGGAGCGATGAGGGTAAATTAGAACTATTGTGACACTGGGCAATATGAATATTAAGGCCCCTCTTTCCTTTAAAAAACCTATTAGAATTACAAATATGACAGTAAAGAAACTGCGGCTGTGAGTGGGTACCTGGTGATGCAGAAAATGTACTCATAAAAACTATGAACAAATTACACAAAACACACATAAATTTAGAAATAAACCTGCCAAATTATTACTTACAAGAATAAAATAAACATTCAATAACAAAAATAATAATAACTAAGACAATGATGACGGTTGCCTGACAGAACTTTCTTTGCGCACACTGGCGCACACCTTCAGTCAAGAACTAGACACAAAGGATATGCGCACGCAGGTCTGGTGGTCTGGTTTCTTGGCAACTGAAGCGAATCCTTGCCTGATGTCGACTTCAGAACACTTCAGGAATGCGGACTTGCGCACTTGCGTCCGGTTGCCTAGACAACTGAAGCAAGACTTGTCAACTGGGTTGTCAAATAAAATAGCCCATTTAAGACACGCAACGTGGCTCCAAAAGGAATCCTGGAGGTCTGTCTACAAGGCTACTTCTTCTCAACGCAAAAATAAATGTAGTAAAAGCCTTGGCGAAGGGAAAAAGTTACTTGTCTTAATTCCTAAAAATCTAATCGCCGAGGAATTTGGCGTGACTCCTTTTTTTTTTTTACAACTTCTGTACTGGAATGACAGATAGCTTTGGCCGCATCAACAATGCGCCACCTACGGGGAGAATTTGGCAGTGTGGATCCCCATTGGCCTCGCAGCAACCATCCCAAATCTGTCAAAATATCTCAAATGATATCTAACTCTATGTGATCAACATAAGGTTCAAAATTATGGTTGCGGAAATTTGACAGATCAGGATTGGTTGATGGGTAGGCCCACCGTAACTATTCTTACATAAAAAAAATAATTGCCAGTTGAAAACCAGTCAAAATACAAACAAACAAAGCTTTTAAGGGTTCCGTAGTCCTGACAAAGAACCCCTTAAGTTTCTTCATGTCCGTCTGTCCGAAGTTTTGCTAAGAGACCGTTAGAACTAGAAAGCTGTTAAATTTTTAGGTGTATGTATACTGTTTACGCCGACAAAGTGGTAGAATAAAATTTTGGAAAATATTTTTTTAAGGTAGCTCCCCGGGTAGCTCCCCTATATTGTGAAGTGGGGATGATTTTTTTATCGTCTAGCCCATCGCGTGGGATATCGTTGAGTAGGTCTTTTGAAACAACTTAGGAGTTTCTAAGACGATTTTTCGATTGAATGCTCCATTCACGAAATATCAAACTTCTGCTGGCTTGAAAAATCTGAAAAAATCATGATGATAGCGCATTTCGTAAACTTTAAAGGAAAACTATAGCGGTTAAAATAACTTTATTAGTTTAGCGTTAATAGTCGCTGACTTTGTAGTTAAGTGTTGGACAATTTTGCACCAAAATCAAAACCCTTAGAATAAATTCTTTATGGTGACTAAGATGGAGTACCTATCTAGTTGCTTGTTCAACGGGCTACTACGGAACATAAAAATAAAAGTCATAAAAGTCATTTATTTATGTATGTAGGTCCACAGGGGGCACTTATACACGTCCCAACATATTATTTTTTAAGCCCTACCACTGCTTCGGGACAAATTGTGGGCTAGTGCTGAGAAGAAGCAGCGCAAGAAACTCAGTCGCTATTGTCAAAGCCTCTTCTAAAAATAATGTTTATATACAGAAATTGTACTAGTGCGAGCTGGTCCACATGGGTACATCATTCAAATAATCGTCTACTTTATAATAACCTTTTGTCATTAGGGTATCCTTAATAAATGATATAAATTTGTTAATTGGTAATTCTACAATATTTTTCGGTAATTTATTAAAGTAATTGACACATTTTCTCGTGAAAGAATGACCAACTTTTTGAAGCCTGAATTGTGGCATAGCAAGTTTATTTTTATTTCTACTGTTAAAATTATGCGTATCACTCTTCGTACTTCTACCTTAAGCCGTTGGTCCTGCGTCTGATCTCTCTACGGTCATGTCGAACTGCCGTCTCACCGAATTATGAGAGTGAAGGAACAGAGAGGGCACCTGTGTATTGCGCACACACTTGTGCACTATAATATGTCCTGCGCAGTTGGCTAATCTCTGATGAGATAGGCCGCCGTAGTCGAAATTCGGCTAGGAGGACATTACGGAACCCTAAACTGCGCGTGGCCCGACACGCTCTTGACCGGGTTTTTGAGGGTTCCGTGTACACCAAAGAACCGCCATAGTTTTGCCATGTCCAAGTCAAAAACGAGTCGAAATACAAATAATGTTTTGTTTTTAGCATCCCTGTCTGGAAAATGTCATTGCTTTGGGATTGCAATAGTAAACGCGATAGTAGCTGTCTGCAGGCTTTGTAAGCGGTGTGCGTTACGACAATATTTTGTAACAAAAGTTATATTATGATTATGCATATTAAAAATGTTTAATCTTGTATTATTACAAGCAAACAAAGCCTTTATTATTGAGCCTTATTATTATAACGATAAGGTTAATTTTTATCGCACCAAGACATGCTTCAAGTTATTAAAACCACATTGTAATTTTATGCAAAATAAAACCAACGTTATACCTTTTGCACGAAATATTACACATTTTCGGAATTTGTTCTTAATTAAAGGTAAGACGTGGAATTAAAAAAAACTGGATATGAATATTAAACGAACAAATTTAGCCTAGTATGATTGCTGTTTTAAAGAAAACTCTAAAATAAGACAAAATAATGTTTCCTATTTTGAAAGAAAATCTTGTGACGCAAAAGTAACAAAAATAAAAACTAACTTATATCAGAATAGCTAGACTATTTAATCCTCTTTTGTAGACCTTAAAAAAACTAAAAACTAGTAAAAAATAAGTAAGAGAAACGAGATAAATGGGAGTAAAGATGTATACGGATAGATAGACAGAAAAAGAGTGACATTAACAACAGTAATAAAACATTGTCATACAAATTTAAACCTATACATGAAGAATATATTTACAGCCAGCTAGTGATTTGAGTATAAGGCTTAAAAAAAACTTTACGACAAAAAGAGGGCAATTCACAACTTTTTTATTTTTTACCGCATCCAGTAAATATACGCGTATGTCTTAGTAATTCAATAATTACCAGTTATATTACGCTATATTGGGCAGAAGCGAGAAATTAAAAAGCATGCGTTAATGGACTTTGTCAGGATCTATAAAAACTGTATTAAATATTATCGACCTCGGCGAAGCAGAACAGAAAGTATTGTGAGCTACTTACACAAACTTAAAGTCAATATTTTGGTATACAAGATAGATAGATAACTCTTTATTGCATACCGTAACAGAAAATACAGTAAGTACAGCGATTTACACAGCTACAATGTACAATGTAGGCGGTCTTATCGCTATAAGCGATCTCTTCTAAACAACCTTTAGGTAAAGGAACACACTCATTCACAGAAAGGGGGAGTTTGGTGCAAAAATCATAGAATAGGTGTAATAAACAAATAAATAATAATAAAGTTTTAAAATTTGCATGCTAAAAATTTGGCAAGACATGTATGTGCACACTTTATTTTTTATAACATCTGTAAATACCATGTTCTTGTGCAAATAAATGAAATCTGAAATCTGAAATAAATAATATACATAAAAATAAGTAAATATACCTACATGTAAATCATACATATTCATGCATACATACAAATAAATACATATATTATACCAATATAAGAAGTACTTGACAATTGTCAAGTACTTCTCATATTCAGTTGACAATACAATTGTCTAAATATCGAATATCATGGGCGAGTAATTACTATCTAAAGTGTAACTATCTATACTAGGTAGGTAGTTCAAAATGACATTTCATTTAGTACAGTATTTCACCCGTTACTAAAAATATTGTGTCTAGCTTACACCTAAATTAATTAATAGATATGATTGAAGTACGTAGCTCTGTATAAGAAAAAACCCAAAGGGTTAGGTTAAAAATTTCTTAGACTGTTCGATTCATGCATGTTTGTGTCTATGTAAATCGAGTCAATTATTAGTTCATGTAAGTAGTATACTTAAAATACATATAAAAATCTAGAATTGTGTTTGGCCATGCTCTTTCATCTTCCATCTAACTATCTACACTAAAGCAATTCGGACACAATATAACGATGAAAAATTTAACAAATTTTATCATTACACTCTTTCTATACTAATATTATAAAGAGGAAAGATTTGTTTGTTTGTTTGTTTATTTGCATCGATTAGGCTCCGAAACTACTGGACCGAATCAAATGAAATTTGGCACAGAGATAGTTTGAGACACTGGGAAGGACATAGGCTACTTTTTGTCGCGATATAAAATCATCAGGGGGTGAAATGGAGGATGAAAATTTGTATGGAAAATCCGACTTTTGGCGCGGGCGAAGTCGCGGGGAACTGTTAATAATTAAATAAAGTGATTCAATATTTGTTAATTTTTAATCGTTCTCCTAACGCGAAACGCGCCAAATCTATTGAAACAACTTCCTATTTTAATTGCTATCACAAAAATTAGCATAAAAATCACATTTCTCGTGGGAAAAACTGTTGCTACAAATTAAACTGCTTAATTATGCCAAAGTCAAATTGCTTCATTGAAACTAAAATGCAATTAATTGGTTTATTAGAAATGTGGATATAATCCGATTAGCAGAACAGCTGTCACTAATACCGAATGTAAATGAAAGGTGCCGCGTTGCATTTTAATTTATTTACTGACAAATATTTAATCGTTTTTTTTTTAGCACTGAGTGTTTTTTATGTTGATAAGTTTAAATAAAAACGCAACGACGTATTCAAAAGAGATGAAGAAATTCGCACGAGTGGATTAACTACACGGTAGCTCGGATGGACAAAAGCATTAACACGGTTAGTCAAAGTTCGTGGATTTCAATTCTACCCGATTGCCGATTTTAGGTTTCTTATTTAAACTTATAAAGTATTCAATACGTGTTAGACATATCAGATAACTATGATTGTATATTACAAAAGCAATGGCAATTACATTCTTCGAATAAAAAAAACTTCTAAGGTATGCGTCAACTCACAAATATAGGCCCAACCCCTACCTCAGCCATACTTAATTATTACCTAATCCTAAGACAAGGCAGCGGAAGAAACGCAGTCACTAATGTCAAAGCCTTGTTGAATAAAATTATTTCGATACAAAAATTACGGTCATGCGAACTTGTTCACCAAAATTCATTGAGTTTATGTAACCGTGTGCAGGTTAAAGTTATTAATCAATAAATATTTGAGCGGAATATCAGTAACCAAACCACAACCACAAAGACACCTTTTGTATCGGATACAGTATAAAGTTTTCATATATGTAATGTCAACTAATTAATTAATAATCTTGATATAAACACAACCTCGCTTCAACCGTGTCGGTTAATTGATCCGATCGTGATAGGTTGCGATTGATTGAGATATAGGCACTAAACGAGGCAACATAAGTACAAAAGTACATTCAGTCAATAATTTGAGACGTGGAATAGTTTTTAGGAATACAAATCTTGGAAAACTTTAAAAGGTGACAATAGTGACTGAGTTTCATTGCTGCTTCTCCTCAGCACTAGCCCACAATTGTCCCGAAGCAGTGGCAGGGTTCTATTTATGTTGGGACGTGTATAAGTGCTCCTTGCTATGTACAGAAATAAAAATTATGTACTTTAATCCTGCAACAACCGTTTGGTAATTACCATAAAATTATGCGTACTTAACAAATAAAACATACACAATGCAAATAACTCAGGCTAAAAGACAATCAACAAACCCTTAAGAGCTCGTTTACAAGAGGACGATTCTTGATTTTTGACGATTCGTCTTTTTTCACGATTCGTGACGGCGGCAATGCTTTTTAAATGCCCATGTTCACACGGATCACGAATCGTAAAAAATGGCAATTCGACTTAAATCTAGTATCATTTTTTTAAAAATCACGATTCGTCAAAATACACGAATCGTGAATTTATTGTGACGGATCCGCTGATGCCACCTATTCAGATATTTTGACGAATCGTGAAAAAACACGATTCCGTATGCAATGTGAACGTCCATCCGTCATGACGTATCCTGTATTTTGACGAATCGTCAATGACGGATCACGTGTGAATGAGCCCTAAGAATAACCTAACTAGTGAATTTGTAGACGTAGTGAATATTGTGGCCACCCAGTAGAAGAGATAGAAGAGATATATGACAGCATAGATTCAATTTTAGATACAGTTAAAGATACAGATAGTTTGATTATTATGGGTGACTTCAATGCGGTGGTTGGTGAAGGAAAGGAAGAAAACTCAGTAGGAAGTTTTGGGTTGGGAAAGAGAAATGAGAGAGGGGACAGACTGGTACAATTTTGTAAAGAAAATTATTTGATTATTACAAATACAATGTTTAAGCAACCAAAAAGAAGACTCTATACGTGAAAAATGCCGGGAGATATTGCTAGATACCAGATTGACTACATAATAATTAAAAGTAAATTTCTAAAACAGATAAGTTTGTGTAAGACTTTACCTGGGGCCGATTTAAATTCTGATCACAACCTTCTTATAAGAAAACACAAACCAAAGAACTTGGATCTCAATAAACTTAAGGATATAAATAGTGATAGTAAAGTGCAATATAGTAATAAAGTAGGTCATAAGTTAGAGCAATTTATTGATAGATGTAAGAATAATATTCAAAATATTAATATTAAAGAAAGGTGGAATGAAATCAAAAACATAATGGTCAAAAGCGCAGAAGAGACGATAAAGAAAGAGAAGCTGATTCCGAGGAAAAACTGGCTTAGCCCAGAAATTATAGCGCTAATGCTTGAGAGAAGAGAATTAAGAAACAAGACGGATGATGTCAAGGCAAAGGAGTACAGAATATTAACAAACAAAATAACACGACTGTGCAGGGAAGCGAAAGAAAAACATACGGAAGAGAAATGCAATAAAATAGAGTTAATGATGAAACGGGGGGAAATGGAAAAAGCCTACAATATAATTAAACAAATGGACAAGAAACATAAGAGACGAAGTACAGCTATATTAGATAAAGAAGGGAAAATACTAAAGGACTCTAAAAAACTTGTTAAAAGATGGATAGAGTATATAGAAGAGCTTTATTCAGGAGAAGGGATGTCAGAAAGCTATATGGAAAAAGAAGAAGATGTAGATACTTTAGAACTGGGACCTCTGATATTGAAAGAAGAATTCGAAATAGCTTTGAAATGTATTTGTTTGAGAGTTTAGGCAGTGGATTACACGTAGAGGGCGACAATGATAGGTGGAAAATCAGTTAAGTCTGAGCGTTTATAGCTAGGTACTTGCCACATCAGGTTTCTGGTATCACTTCACAGGCCACAATCACGCGAAATGTCTGTAAGGAGCTTTACAGGATACACACGTGGCGAAAGCGCTCTGGTCGGTCTAGTACATGTGTCATAGGTAACGTCTCGATAGCGACTGGGGCTCCGGGGTTCTCACGGTACGTTTTTAAACAAATAAAAACAAGGCAGGTAAGTGTGCGAGTGCGCGCGGCGCAGTATCAATAGGGTACACAAACAAATCAAAATATTGTAGTAAACAGTATTCAAAACGGGAAAACAGCAGGAGTTGATAATATTTATATTGAGATGGTTAAATATGCAGCTTGCAATCAGTTGAAAGAGGAAATTTTTAATTTAATTCAAGAAATGTATAAAACAGGCAAAATACCTCAAGATTTTAATTTAAGCAAGACTGTAACACTACCGAAAAAAGCAAACACACTCAAATGCGAAGAACATAGAACACTAAGTATTATTTCACAGGCAAGTAAAATTTTAATAAAAATAATTCAGAACAGAATAAGACCGTTAACAGAGTGCTTTTTGGGACCGGATCAATATGGGTTTCGGCAAGAGAAGGGAACCAGAGAAGCGATACTAGCTTTGAGATTGGTAATAGACAGGAGACTGGATTTTGACATGGACACACATATAGCTTTTATCGACTTAGAAAAGGCGTTCGATAAGGTCAATTGGAAAATAATGATGGAAGTACTCAAAGAAGCTGGATTGGATTATAGAGACAGAAGGATTATTTATGAATTATATAAAAACCAAGAAACGGCAATAGAAGTAGGAGAGGAAAACGGAAAGGCAAAAATAAGACAGGAAGTTAGGCAGGGATGTCCACTTTCACCGCTAATTTTTAATTTATTCATAGAATGTGCGATACGCAGAATAACGGAATCAAAAAAGGGGGGCGTCAAAATTAATGAGGACGTATTTAAATTCATTCGTTTTGCCGACGATATTGCAGCCATTGCAGAAAACAGATTGGAGTTGAAAGAACTGGTTACAGAAATGGACACTATTTTTAAAGAATTTGGTCTCAAAATTAACATAAATAAAACAAAAACACTAATTGCTTCTAAAAAGGAAAAATATAGCCCTATCTCAATAAATAACACAAAAATAGAACAGGTTAAAACCTTCAAATATCTAGGAAGCTTGATAACTAGTGACTCCAGATGTACACCAGATATAAAAGCAAGGATAGCGATGGCGAGACAAGCTTATAATGCAAAAAAGCACCTGCACAAGGCCAGAATATCAAGCAAAGTTCGCAAAAAACTTGTTAAAGTGTACATTTGGAGTATAGCACTCTATGGATGTGAAGCGTGGACATGGACAAAGAGGGACAGAGAGAGACTGGAAGCCTTCGAAATGTGGTGCTGGAGGAGAATGGAGCGTATAAGTTGGACGGAGAAGAAAACAAATGAAGAAGTTTTGTCTATGGTTAGGGAAAAAAGGAGATTGATGGAAACAATAGAGTGTAGGGGGGACGAATGTTAGGCCACCTGATTCGACACGACAATTTTATTAAAACAATAATAGAAGGAAGAATAGAAGGAAAAAGGAAGCGAGGAAGACCAAGAATAAGCTACATGCAACAAATAAAAGAAAAGATAAATGTCGGGTCGTATCAGGAGGTTAAGAGAAGGGCGGAAAGCAGAGAGGAATGGAAAAAACTCCACCGACAAGAGCCTAGCTCTTAAATTTGATGATGAGTGAATATTATTAAAGGTTTAATTAAATGCCTAATTGTTGACAAAACAACTGTCCAAATAGTCCTTCTGAAAACTTGCCATAAAAGGGACTTCATTAAATCATAGAAAACTAAGCTATTAAATGTACACAAGGCCGCACGTCAGACTACCCCACTTAGACCTTGAGACCGCGTTTATTCCCTACGTAATAAAAGCTGTTTTCGTAGATCAGATGGGTAATCTGACGTGCTGCCGCTGTACAACGCTTAGTGCCGAGCTAAGTATTTGAAAATAACTCTTCAATCAATAGAAACAATACAAACGTACTTAGATATTCCTAGCCTCAAACAAGATAGCCAATGTAACTTCTATAGCTGAAAAAAAACTACAACATTCCAAAAATAAAGTTAAGAAAAATACGATGAAATACAGCTAAGAGACACACACCTTTATTCAGCATCTTTTTCTTACACAAAGTTCAGCCTTACTCCTTGCTATTTCATTATCGTTCACACATTCGTCAATATCCAAGAACTTCACTTCACAGTCGTCTACAAATTCACCCACGGTATTTTTAATAACATTTTTATCACAAAGCGGTTAGAAAAATCACAGCTACAAGCAGCTAATTTGAAGACAAGATTCGCTTGTGTTTCGTTGTCGCGAACGCGATCACAGAACGACTGAGTCATCATGACAGGTACTGGAATAAAAATTGTATCAAAACTACCCTCAATTTAAGATTATTTTGACGACCGTCTTGGTGTAGTGGTTCGCGTCCCGGACTTCTAAACCAGGCGGTTGCGGGTTCGAATCCCGCAAGGGGCAAATGTTTGTGTGATGAGCACGAGCAATTTGTACCTAAGCCATGGATGTTTATAAATGTATATAAGTATGTCTATCCGTTATCCTAAATACCATAGCACACGCTCGCGCTAAGTTTGGGGCTAGGTAATTGGTGAGTTTGTTCAAACAATTTATTTATTTAAAATTATGAAATGTTCGATATTCAAAGGTATTGTTGTACCCACATCTTCATTTTGAAAATGAAGAATGACCTTTATGGGCATGTGCTTCTTTTCGTGAAATTATAACTTGTAGGATATAGAACGGTTTATAGGCAGATAGTCGAGCATTTGCAAGGGCCAAGTCGCGGGATAAAGATATAGCAAGTAAACAACATCTACTCGGTCGAGCTAAGTTTGTGCTTCAGTTGAACGCAAAATTAAACTGTCCCATTGCAACTTGTATCGTCGCCGCGCAGATTTCGCAAAAATAATTTAAACAAATCAAAAATTATTCCTATAGCTTTTGTCAAATGTAATAGGAAATAAAATTTAAAAATAGCTTCGAAATTTTAGCACCAGCAAACATATTAAACATGCAAAACAGTCAATGTTAGACCAAACTTCAGGAGGATTTTCTATCGAACCAAATTCCTCTATCGTGTTTGATCCACAATTATTACGATTATAATCATCTTAAAGATGTCCTGAATTTTTTAATACTATAGATTTGAAACACTCACGATCGAATTCCTAAAATAAAAATTAACTTTTTTAACACTCTCCTTCCTGACTGGGCTTCTCAAATATTTGCAAGCCATCCAGCATATAAGTCAGCCTATTAGATCCCACTGCTGGGAAAAGGCCTCACCTCAACTATGAGGAGGAACGAGCCATACTTCACCACGCGGGCTCAGTGCGGATTGGTGGAGGGGTGTATGTAAGGCAAGTGACAAACCTTACTGTCAGAAGTTATCAAGCCGCCCTAGGGCCTCTGACTAGGCATCCAGCATGTTTCGTCTTAAAAGTTATTTTTATGGAATTTTGACAAACATTGTCTCCCGACTATTTATATTTCTATGTAGTCATCGTATCGCTATTATGCTAATGCAACCCAGGCTTAATGTATCTTTTTCTTCAGCCTTGATACAATCAGTGATCTAATTGAGTAATAGCCTCATCTTGCACCCCGTCAGTCCAGTTGCAACCTTTAGAATGGGAGTGGGTCTGGCTGCATAAAATGTTGTACGCACTGGGCTGAAAAAACGCTGCGTTATTAAGCTGCGAACGCAATGGCGGAACTGTGTTTATTGGAATACGTTATGAAAATTCCCAATTGAATGAGCATTTGTGTGATGAGCACGAGCATTTGTACCTAAATCATGGATGTATGTTTATCTGTTATCCTAGTCGCCATATCACAAGCGCTTAATTTGGGCCTAGGTAATTAATTGGTGTGTTTCTTGAAACAATTTATTTATTATTACTTAAGGTCACACATAAGTAGCATAAGTATTTTTCTCTGGATATTGTGTTCTTGCTTAATAAACATTTTATTATTTATTTATTTATAATTATTTTTATAACTTAAGCAATTATTTTGCAAGTTTTTACGAAATCAAATTGTATTTCGCTCACAAAAATTAATCGACTGTGTCATCCGGTGGGACTCGAACCCACGTCCCTTCGCTATCCGGGCGAGTGCTCTTACCAACTAAGCTACGGAGGACGTTAGTCAGCCGACAAATTTTCGTGAGTATAATTTATTTATTATTTTAACACTGTGATCTTAACTTTCAAGAAAAGAGTAAATAGGCTATTATATTTCATTGCTTCATTTTTCAGATATAACATTTACAACGTAGTTTCCTAATTCTACAGGTGACTTTGCACGCTTTAAAAGACACTCAATTGACTGAGAAAAATAAAAATAAAATTAAATCTAGTGTCTTCCGGTTATCCCTCCCTTCCACCGCGCCGATGACGGCCGGTTCGTTTGATCAGAGCTCATTCCTTTTTCGTGCACGGTGACGACTACACGCGTCTCCCCAGCGTTTATTTTATACTGGAAAAGTGTTAAGGTGTTATAATGCCCAAACGTAGTGCGGAAGAAAAAATCGAACGCTAAGAAAAGAAATTGCGAAAACTTCGCGATCGCCAAGGCTCAAAGCAACGCCAAGTGCGATTTTTTCCAAGTGACTCATCCGATAGTGAAGGTAAGTCATATGTTTCAATAATTTGGCACTTTTAAAATAGGTAATTATTGATTGAAATGTCAATAATATTATTCAATCGGGGTTGACTGCGAGTCTTCAACGATTTTAGTAACAACCTATCGGGGTAGACTGCGAGTCTTCAACGATGTGTGTTGATAACATTAAAAAGTGCAATTCGACGACATTCGAGTGTTTACAACTGATATTGCTTCAGGAACCTATGTCATGACCGTAGAAACTACCGCAGAGTTGCACAACGAGACTAACGTCTCAGCAACGCCGATAACAAGAGCGACGTCGGATTCACCAATATCGGAGCCAACAAATGCCCGAGGAGACTTTCTCGGAGTTATTGACCACTGATCTGGTTTCTACGGAACCAGAACTGGACCCTTTAGTCTTAGAAGCTTTAGGTGAGTCCACAAATGATAACCCCGAATTTGGTGAAAAGATTCATGAAAATCTTGCTAAATTATGGCTCCCTCTTTTAAAGAAAGGTTTGCCCAAAAAAAAAAGGAGAAGCTGCTAAAAGATTATCTCG
This sequence comes from Pyrausta nigrata, assembly GCA_949316185.1. Taxonomy (NCBI): domain Eukaryota; kingdom Metazoa; phylum Arthropoda; class Insecta; order Lepidoptera; family Crambidae; genus Pyrausta; species Pyrausta nigrata. The sequence goes on from OX438936.1 coordinate 38,730,666, forward strand.
TCCCTGACAATTGTAAATTATTACAAGTACTAAAGCTTAATGCCGAGATATCAGCAGCGGTTCCAGACGTTGTAAGGAACAGAGATAAGGCATTAATGTCTCACCAACAACAGCTTGGGATCGGGATAACGGCAATCAATAGAGCTCTCAACTTGCTCTTAAGCGGTGACAACAAAACTGGTGCCATACAACATCTAAGCAACGTCTGTAGAATACTTTGCGATTTGCATGCTTCAAATACAAATAGCCGTATAAAGTTACTCAGCCCAAGCCTCGACAAGAGTTTTATGCATGTTATACAAGATACCGAACGAGACGAAACCCTTTTCGGCCCCAAATTATCCGAAAAGATAAAAGCAGCAAAAGCTATTGAAAAGCAGAGGCTGCAAATTAAAAAGACCACTAACCCAAAAGCTTCCACTTCTCAGCCAAACCGATCACAAAATTCGGGAAACTGGGCAGCTCCTCCCCGCTATCCGCCGAATCGAGGTGGACGCGGAGGGAGGAAGCCAGCACCCCAGAATCGCCGGCCATACCAGAATTTAACACAGCAGAGAGCCAAGTCCCCAGCTGCAAACAAGCCTCGAACGCCGGCGCCGCAATAACTCAGGTACATGCCGGCAGAGTCCGTCATTTTTTAAATTCTTGGTGTCAAATAACTTCAAACGCTGTAGTTCTTGATTGGATACAAAATGGTCTTTTTATCCCTTTCTCAAGAAAAGTCTGTCAAATCAAACCACCTGATTGTCATTTTTCGCTTTCCAAGCGGCAGGAAATGAGTATAGCTATTAAAAAATTGGTGGAACTTGGGGCCATAAAAGAATGCTTCCCATGTAAAGACCATTTTTTGTCCAAGATATTTCTTGCACCCAAGTCCAGCGGTGGTAAACGTTTTATACTGAATTTAAAACCCTTAAATAAGTTTATCTCAAAGTCTCATTTTAAGATGGAAGATTACAGAACAGCTGCGAAATTGATACCTCAAAATGGCTATCTAGCTACCATCGACCTAAAAGAAGCCTACCTAACTATTCCTATACATGAGGATCATAGAAAATACTTACGATTCAAATTCCAAACTTTAGAAAACAAAATTGTCACTTACGAATTTATTGCTATGTCCTATGGACTTTCCGTAGCACCCAGAGTTTTTACAAAGATCACGAGAGAGGTAATAACGCACTTAAGAAATTTAGGCTTCCAGTCTGTCATATACCTAGATGATATTCTCTGCATCGATAAAACATATAGCGAATGTATTTCCAACGTAAATGAGACTTTGAGATTATTGCAATGTTTAGGCTTTGTTATAAATTTTGAAAAAAGTTTATTACAACCCAAACAAGTTTGTAAGTTCCTAGGATTTATATTTGACACTAAATATCTTACTATATCTCTACCAGATGATAAGCGAAAAAGTATTCTGCAGATTGTACAGAAATATTCCCGTCTCCCAACTTGCACTATTAGAGATTTTGCCAAATTGATCGGAGTGTTGATTGCTGCTTGCCTTGCAGTCAAATATGGTTGGATGTATATGAAATTATTAGAGCGTCATAAATACCTGGCGTTATTAAAGAACGATAACTTTGATAACAAAATTAGTCTTCCAAATATTATTCTCGAAGATCTTCATTGGTGGTTAAATAATGTCTTAACTACATCAAATCTAATGAGAAATCCAAATTACAAGCTGGAAATTTACACAGATGCATCCAAGTCGGGCCGGGGCGCAGTCTGTGACACGAAGCGTGCCCACGGAGCGTGGTCAGTTAAAGAGCGCGAATTTCATATTAATTATTTAGAGATATTAGCTGTTTTTCTAGGCCTTAAAAGTTTAGCAGCCAATGAAGTTAACTGCACAATACTTTTACGTGTAGATAATATTACAGCTATTAGCTATGTAAACCGCATGGGTGGAATACAATTCCCCCACTTAAACGACGTAACCCGGCAAATTTGGCAGTGGTGCGAAAAACGTAACATTTCAGTTGTTGCGTCTTATGTCAACACAAAAGAAAATCGGGCTGACCCTGATTCTCGCGTTAAAAACTCTGACACCGAATGGGAACTTTCCGATTCTGCTTTTCGTACGATTGTATCTCAATTTGGTCAACCACAAATTACTTCTCGCTATTTGCTTCTCGCACCAACGCCAAATGCGCAGATTTTGTCTCATGGAAACCTGATCCAGATTCTATAGCTGTAGATGTTTTTACAATAAGTTGGCGTAATACGTTCTTTTATGCATTTCCACCATTCAGTGTAATCTTAAAATGTTTAAGGAAGATAATCGATGACGAGGCCGACGGATTACTTGTTTTTCCATACTGGCCGTCACAGCCATGGTTCCCTTTGCTTAAAAAGTTATTAACATCGGAAATTTTATTTTTATACCCGAATAAAGATCTTTTACGTTCTCATTGCAGGGACTACCATCCCCTACACGCGAGCCTTACGCTGGGTGTCGCAAGACTCTCTCGAACAAGCCTTTTCTCGAAGAGGAGCCCCTGCAGAATCCCTCAGCCTGATGTTAGCGTCTCTTTCTGATAGTACGATGAAACAATACAATGTCTCATATAAGTTGTGGTGGCAGTTTTGTGACAGTCAGTTTATTAATCCTTTAAAATCATCAGTGTCTTCAGTATTAACATTTCTTACCCGGCAATTTAACGCCGGCTGTTCTTATGGCAGTCTTAATACCCATCGCTCTGCTCTGTCTTTACTTTTGGGAAATAATATCGGCTCACATGATTGCGTGAAACGATTACTTAAAAGAGCCTTTCAATTAAAGCCCACTCGTCCCAAATATACTCAAACCTGGGACCCACAGGTAGTGTTGGACTATATTGCTAAATGGATTCCAAATGCCGAATTGGGTTTAGAAAAGTTAACTAAAAAAATAGTTATTTTATTAGCACTCTGCACAGGTCATAGGATGCAAACTTTATCCTTGATAAAACTTGAAATTATTTCATTTTCAAATAATATTGCCAAAATCGTAATTTCAGATATTATAAAAACCTCCGGCCCTGGCCGCCTTCAACCTGTCCTATTATTGCCCTGGTTTCAAGAAAATTTGCATATTTGTCCAGTTACAACTTTACGAGATTATATTTCTATGACCGAAAATTTAAGAGTACACAACCAAGAAAAGTTATTGTTAACTTATAAGAAACCGCTCAGACCTGCCACAACTCAATCGATCAGTCGATGGATTAAGCAAGTACTATCAGAAAGTGGCGTGGACGTATCGATATTTAGCGCACACAGCACGCGGCACGCCTCCACCTCTGCCGCGAGCCGCGCGGGGCTCAATATCGATGCCATTCGCAAGGCTGCAGGTTGGACTTCTTCGTCAAATACTTTTGCGAAATTTTACAACAGATCAATAGTAGTTGATGAAGGAAACTTTGCAAGATCCGTCTGCCTCGTCTGATTTAATTTATTTAAATGATAATTTAATGAAATAACGTTTTGCATGCATTCATTGTTTACATACATATTGCTTATGATATATCTAGTTTCAATATATTGATTTGTTTAAAAAATAATGGTTTTATTGAAAGAAAGGAAAAACTTTATACCTACTCTGAAATTCTACGTTGTAATGTTATATCTGAAAAATGAAGCGATGAAATATAATATAAGATCAAACGAACTTACAAGTGAAGTTCGATCATTATTATATGAATCGCTTCATTTGAAGATATAATTAATAACCCACCCACCTAAAGACCCCAAAGTTTTTGCTAATCTACTCTCTAAAAATAATGAGCTCTGATCAAACGAACCGGCCGTCATCGGCGCGGTGGCAGGGAGGGATGACCGGAAGACACTAGATTTAATTTAATTTTTATTTTTCTCAGTCAATTGAGTGTCTTTTAAAGCGTGCAAAGTCACCTGTAGAATTAGGAAACTAAGTTGTAAATGTTATATCTTCAAATGAAGCGATTCATATAATAATGATCGAACTTCACTAGTAAGTTCGTTTGAGCTTATATTATTAGCCAGACATGATCTACCTTCGGACGCCTCGTCGTTATCATCAGGTGAGATTGCAATCAAATGTCTGTCTATTTATAAAAATAAATAAAGAAATAGCTAAATTGATTATAATTTTTTATTTAACTTATTTAAACACAGCGTTTACTCCGCCCAGTGGGAATCACCCATTTCCATACAATGGGTGCGCACGCGTTCAGATCCCGATACAACGGGATGGTCTTGATTGAGGATAAACATTCCAGTCGTTGTGAAAGGCTTCTATTGAATGCTTTGGCTAGTTCAGACTAGACGTCCTTTTGTATGACAATAAACGTCGACGTTGTTTCTGAAGTAAAAAGAAATAAAGTTAGCTTATACTCGTACATCCACGGTTGGTCTCTGCTAATATCTGTCGATATTAGTCGTTTAGCCTAGTCAGAGGCCCTAGGGCACAGACATCTGGCAGTAAGGTTGGTCACTTGCCTTACAGACACCCCTCCACCAATCCGGACTGAGCCCGCGTGGTGGAGTATGGCTCGTACCTCTTCATAGTTGAGGTGAGGCCTTTGCATAGCAGTGAGATCTATATAGGCTGACTTTACTTAAGACTAAGAAGTAAAAACAAACCCATTCCAAACTTCAGATTAGCTAAAACAATTAGTTCATTCTTGGGAAATTGTGTCAAATTTTTCAATAATATACCTCATAATGTTATCGAACTACCTATTAATAAATTTAAGTTACATGTCAAAACTACCCTAATGTCGAAGGGGTATTATAAAATTCAAGACTATCTTAATGACGAGAATGTATGGACAGTCCAGCCTGCACCAAACTGATGTACCTACCTGTTTATTTTGATTTGTTTTATTTTTGTGGCAGCTAGTGGTGACTGAGTTTATTCCGGCGTTTCTTCTCAGCACTTGCCAGATTGTCTGTGTCTTGTCTCGAAGCGCTATTAGGGCCCAAAAGATAAGGAGACATGTTCTGCCCCGTAGGTTCTTCAGCCAGGATACCTTACTACGTCCGACACTTCTCTTGCCTTGAATCTTTCCCTGTATGATTAATTGCAAAAAATCATATTTCAGGTTGCGCATTATGTGTCCAAGATATTCCAGCTTTCTCTTTTTGACGGGTGTTTAAAACCTATGTGTCCTTCCTCTGTGAAAAAACTTCACTTATCCTAGATCGTGAGATCCCTGCTTGTACCACTGAGTTTGTAAAAAGGACAGTCTTTTAAAGAACCGCTTAGCGGTGAAAGAAAAAATCGTAAGGAATCCTGCACACTAGTTGGCTAGTGTGTAAAATGGAGAAGGCAATGACAAACCGCTACATTAAAATTGCTAAAGTCGTCGTATGTGTTTCATTCCACATAATGATCACGACCACCAGTCATGAGGTATACGACTATGAAAAAGTCCTACAAGTCGGTCAGTAATTTTGTGTGAGTGATATTCATTTCATAATCAACCACTATGCCTTAATTAGCGAATACCCAAGGTCATTTGAGTCCAATACAAAAAACTCAATCAAAAGTCATTCAATCAAATTCAATCGGACTGTTCTGAACCGTCAAAATTGCAAAAACTAAAATTTAATTATAACGTTACGTTGATCTGAGGTCAATATTTTAGCATAATTACTATAATTATTATTTAACCAAAGTTTAAAGCCACCCGCACACTAAATAATGACCAAGGTTTGTTAAAGAAAAAAAATACGTTTTGAATCTTCATTTCTCTTGTATACGGCACAATGTTGCTAATATCATTAGCGCTACTAGAGAGTGGCATTAGTTGCCGGCTAAAGTACTCCCTAATAATGGATTTGAAGCTGTATTAAAACAGTATGAAACTGATGCCGTACAGAATGCAAAACAAAAAAATACCGACTTTGTGGCGCACCATTTTTTACGGCACTGCGCGCTTTCTTATTATTTTTCATGGATCTATCGATGGTGAAAATGCCGTACAAAAATATATGACCAAACTGTACTCACTCTACCTGCACTTTTGAATTCTCACCGGCACTCAGTTGGACAGCTTACAAGTGACGGCATAGTGCTGAATCTTATTATTTTATGCTCTTATATCGTCCTATATACGTCACCTGGTAATTCATATGACCCATCCATTTTTTGGATATGGGCCTGTAGTCTATGAACACTATGAATGATTTATATATTTTTAAGAAAAATAGGCTGTTATCCGTCATTCACCATCGTTGGCTGCATCGTCGCTTACCATTTGGTGAAAATGCGGTAAAAGGATTGTTAATAAATACAGTAATAATGATGGGATACAGGCTGATTTATTACCGGTGTCGCATAACGCAAACCTACAAAGGACTTGTCCTCTTTTTGTATGGAGGCTGGTTTTTTATTCCAAGATATCACCAACCACCAATAACCTATATTTATCTTTGAGCTACAAAAATATGAAACACGTAACCATAGAAATCTGAATTTTAAACGCCTCCATTTTTGAGAAAATATATGTTTTGTAATGAGGCATCATCCATTGATCATTACTTGTATTTCCTGGCTGTATAGCTATGTACCATTGCCTTTCCACTGGTGGATACTACTAGGTACTACCACAGATTATATAATAGGTACTACTGTCAATGGAATGTCAATTTTGCTGTCAATTTTTTTTTCATGCGTTAATTGGTATAGACAAAGGTGCGGCTTATGTACAGACAAAGAGAAAAAATAATTTATTTTTTTCTCTAAATCGGAGGCCTTATAAAATATATTAATTATGCAGAAAGGCTAGTTTTTGTAAACTCTTTCATATAATATTTAGTTTATTCTGGTTAGAAATATTGACGAATAAAAAACCATTAATGGACAAGTCCTTTTGACCAACATTAAAATTTCAATATAATGTAATATTAACTCATGACCCAAAATAACTCACCCCAGTGTAGACATTCAATCTATCGATAAAGACTTTTTAATTAATCGTTTCCTAGTGTACAGACAATCGATCCATCGATGAAACTATTAAATTAATCGATTCCGAAGTGATGAATGAACCGATACTCGATATCGAATACCGATGGTATCGCTTGCGCTTGCGTCGGCTCGAAGATAGATCATATATCATCATATATATACTGCATCGATAAGATATGATCGCATTCTAGCAAATCGATAAATAAACACCTCGATCGGTCATTGGTAAATATATCTTCGTGGTCTAGTGGCTCGCACGCCGGTTTTCATGGTGTTGCCATCTCTGATGTCAAGGATTCGATCCTCGGTCAGGTTAAAATAGAAAACAATATTTTCTGTAAGTATAGTTTTTTTTTATTTATTTGAAATGGGTTTGCTATTGGCTCTAGGCTAAACCAGACGTGGCATTGACAGATTCGACGTTGAAGCGGCTCACCCAGAAGGTTCTGGCACTCCCACTCACCGACGGAACACAGCAAGCTGCTTGGCGCCCGGCTCCGTAGGAGGGTGGTAGCTACCAGGCGGCACCTAATGAAGCTTACCACCGCTGAAAAGATCGTTCGGCCGCCATCACAAACTGAAGTTTGTGATGTTTGCCCAGGTAGACCACTAGGAGGTAAATCCTTCACCACCCTGGGTTTGGTGTCGGATCTGGGTGTTATGATACTACTGTTGTTTCTGTTTTCCATAACACGAGTTTCTTAGCTACTTACTTTTGAGACAGAGCAATGATGTTGTCTACACTTATATAATAAAGAGATTTAATGTTTGTTTGTTAGTATTGAATAGGCTCTGAAACTACTGGACCGATTTAACTGAAATTTGGTGCAAGATAGTTTGATACCTTTTGGAGGACAAAGGCTACTTTTTGTCGCGATATAAAACCGCCAGGGGGGTGAAATGGGGTATGAAATGAACGAGTTTTGGAGCAGGCGCATTCGAGTTTCCAAAATTGTGGTTTTAGTTGTTTACTTGCACCCGACGAGGTAAACTTAGAAAAACGTTTAAAAATGAAGGTAATTTAGCTAGATTATAGGCATTACAGTTACAACCACACTTTGCAATCAAGGAGGCCATTGATTCATTTAACTTTGCAAGACAAGAAACAACTCCACGGACACGACCCGACCCGAGATTCGAACCGAAGAACTCGTATATATAGCTAGCATGCTGACCACTAGATCAATGAAGCAGGTTTGTAATATCTAACAAGCAATGAGCTTCATAAGAACGCCATTTCTATTAAACGATTAGTATCCGATATTAGCCCTTCCTTTTTGATCTAGGAGTTTCAACTTTCTTGTTTCATTTTTAATAATAAAAGGTCTAGGAACCTTAGATCATCTTGCTTAAGGACTTTTTGTGTGCTTTCCCATAGCCTCTTAGGCCGTAAAGATTGCCGATATAACCATAAAAGATTAAATTGCTTCTCGATTTTGCGATAGTAGGTACACGCGGCTGCACGTCACACAACCCCGTTTGACCTAGACCTAGCCTAGCCTCTATTCCCTACGTAATAAAAGCTGTTTTAATAGTTGACATGGACAACCTGACGTGCTGCAGACTCTGCTTCAACCAGAGCAGTGTTTTTGAAAGTAAGTGATAACGTGCATATGTCTTAAAGGATTTCAAATGAGAATGTTACCTAAAATGTAGTGAATTACCAAATTTCTCATAAGTGCTGTGTAGGATCTTAAGGTCACCCCCTTTAATTTTCTATAGGGATAAAGAAATAAGATAAATACAATAAAATAATAATATTATATTGTTTTAAAATGTGAGTGGATGATAAATTATTAGAAAACCTTTGCGTTTGAGAGTCTTACTCTCCGTTCGAATATTTCGAAGTTCTCGATTAGGTGGTGTCACAATACAGGTAATTTTAAATTGTAATGGGCCTTTTTACGAAAGTTTTCTACTTCCGTAAAAACTTCTACATTGATACTTACTTCTGTTAAAACTTATTAATTGATACCTTTCTAGCTTGCAAAAATTTTTTCGTGAATGTATAATAAATTTTGCAATGGGCCTGATTTCCGACTGTTTCTTACTTAGGCCTACTTTCGACAGCCTGGATTAGCTAATCTGGACTTGCTCATGCGGACCTTCCGGATTAGCCAATCCAAACTTGTGCAAGTGGGCTTTTAACTCCGGTAAGAGGCCTTCAAAAAGTCCGAGTGAATGAAGCAAGAATGAATACTTACTTTTACTAACTAACGCCTGATAAACTTGATGTAGCAGTTACACCTGAAAGTAAAAGTTATATTGCTGACTAAAATGTAAACGGATATTTTAAATTCACGGTAAAAGTGCGTCTCTTTCCTACTTTTAGGGCTCTGTTGAAAAAAGGAACCCGTATGCCTATCCGTCCATCTGTCTGTCTATATGTAAATACTATAGGAACTAGAAAGTTGTTATTAAGCATGGTCGATGGCAATTTATAGGTCATTTTCTGCCATTACAAATACATCAAAATAAAAATAATCAATGTCAAGTTGTACGTACAGTCTTTATTAATAAAATAGTAAGTAACAAAATTACTTTTTACTTATCTAGCTAAATTATTATGCAGAAGTATATTAATTTTACTCTAATCTAAATAATTATACTTTATACATCTCAAAAAGGTGCGTCCAATAAACATACAAATAAAATAATATTGATAATAACGATAATATCAACAAAATACATAATTGAGTTATTGTTAAAATTAGAATAAATAATAAGCTACTCAAAAAATAATAGTTATATACTATATTACGAATTCTACTATTAGCTACAAGAAAAAAAATATTTTATATATACATACTCGTATATTGAGCAATTTTTAGTACGTATTCATAAATACATAAAATAATTGACAATATATTTTAGATAAATAATAATACTGAAGTATTAAATAAATGATCAATCTTCAGTTAATGAAATTACTGAAAACACATAAGGGTGTTTACCAAAACACTGATCATGATCAAGTATGGTATATTTTAACTGATTTCAACATAATGTATTTTAATTTTTAATCTTATAATGGACTTCGTTAACAATATTATATACGGATATTATAAAGAGGTAAAGTTTTCGATTTTTTTTTTGTAAAAAGTAATGTCTGGAAATACTGAACCGATTTTGATAATTCTTGTACCAGTCGAAAGTCGCTTTATCGGTTGACATATATTTTTTTTAAATATAAATCTCAATTCCACCCTTTCCAAGCCGGCTCTTATTAAAATGTTTTGTACAGAACCTATTTATAAAAAAAAACTGCTGCAATATTACTTGAAAGGCGAATGTAAAACGTTCCTAGATTAATACGAGGTCTAACTTTATTAGCTGTGTTCCTTCACAGGGGGGCGATTCTGCTCCTTTTATACAGGACTTTTTTAGTACTAACATCTCAAAAATAATGATCAGCTGATCGCTTCTCAGGGGTTTTGTAGGTGAATTACCAGTATTTCGACAAACCCGTAATAAAAAATAGACGACCGTCTTGGTGTAGTGGTTCGCGCCACGGACTTCTAAACCAGGCGATTGCGGGTTCGAATCCCGCAAGGGGCAAATGTTTGTGTGATGAGCACGAGCATTTGTACCTAAGTCATGGATGTTTATAATAAGTCTGTTATCCTAGTCACCATAGCACAAGCTCACGCTTAGTTTGGGGCTAAGTAATTGGTGTGTTTGTTGAAACAATTCAATTAAAAAGTTTTTGCATTATTGAGTACAAGCACTCCCAAACCCCAGATTTCGATGTAAGTACCATAAAAAAAGTTGTTGGATTAAACAACAGAATCATCCCAAAAAAAATATTTAGGAATATAGGTAATAAAGTTAGACCTTAAACTATAAAAATCTAACTCTTAGTCAAGTACTCGTTGGCGATGGTCTTCCAATCAGTGGGGTCGGTCTCATCCGCGCTGGGCTTGGTCTTTCTGATCTTCCTGAGCAGTTCCCAGCCTTTGGCCTTCTCTGTGGAGGTAACGTACGTGTTCTGAGGGTCCTGCTCCAAAGTGTAGGCTCCGAGGATAAGGCTCTGAACTAGTCTGGAGGAGATGAGGGTCTGGAAGAGATAAAGGGGTTAGGGCTGCGTTTCCATTGCTTTCTTGACGTTAAATATATTATTGCACTTGAAAAAACGACCACCAGAGGCGGGAATCGAACCCGCGTTCCTCGCATACCGGGCGATTGTCTAACCTCTCGGCCACCCTGGCGTTGGCAGAGCCTGTCGAAATTTTCAAGTGCTTCTTAACGCTGTAATGCCGCGTTGCTTTCATCAATGTTATTGGGATTATACCCTCAACACTCGAAAGAAATACTATTACAAGTATTTAACAATCGAAAGATGAAGCTTGCAAATAAGATAATTACTGTTTTTAAGTGATAAGCATTCACTATGCAATCTAAATATATTATTGCACTTGAAAAAACGACCACCAGAGGCGGGAATCGAACCCGCGTTCCTCGCATACCGGGCGATTGCCTAACCTCTCGGCCACCCTGGCGTTGGCAGAGCCTGTCGTTTTTTCAAGTGCAATAATATATTTAGATTGCATAGTGAATGCTTATCACTTAAAACCAGTAATTATTCTTGTCGTTAGTTTAAAAACTATATTGCTTGCTTATCATCATCCGACCGTTATCCCGGTTGTGCAGTCGCCCGCGAGGGCCCTGCCATTTGACCTCCGTGACCCTGTTAATAGGGGAACCTGACCAATTTGGATCATGGTTACACATTCAGTCGCCCGAATGTGCAGGCTTCCTCACGATGTTTTTCCCTCACCAAAAGAGCATCGGTTAGAGAAATAACTAATGTACATAACTCAGAATAAGTCATTGGTACATGGCGACACGTGGGATCGAACCGGTACCTCCTCCCACATAAGAAGCAACCTGCTATATACTACGCCACCGACGCTCCAACTACATAATATATTGATTGCTATTATTTTTATAATTTTTGTGTAAGTTTTTAAGAAATGAATTCTGCCAACGAAAATTTATCGACCGTCTTTCTAGTTGGACTCGAACCCACGACCCCTCGCTATCCGGGCGATTACTCTTCCGACTGAGCTACAGAGGACGTTAATATTCACTCGACAATTTTTTGTAAGTTACGCCATTGAGCTAGTGCAGTATTAATTTTCATCACTATTTTAGGTTTTTTTTTTTATTTAAACTTTATTGCACTGTAAGTTGTACAATTGGCGGACTTAATGCCTTAGGGCATTCTCTACCAGTCAACCGCTTGGAGATGCAGAAAGTTGAATCAGTGGCGGAACATTTGCAATTAAATAAAATAAATTATAAAATGCATTAATATTTCAACATAAACATACATACTAATATTACACAAATAAATAAAAAGATATATAAAACAATGATAAACATACATAAAATACACAAAAATGAATTTACAATTAACGAAATTGAAGATATTGACGACATCTAGGTAAACGAAAAGAAAAGAATGAACAAAAAAAAGGTTAGTTCTGAAGAGAGCCAAGGTGAAGATAGTGGGCACGGAGTGACTTTTTAAATGAAAATTTGTTTGGTGACATTCTGATCTCATTAGGGAGAGAATTCCAAAGTCGAATCGCAGAGATTGTGAAAGAGTTCGACATAAAGCCGGACTTGAAAAGTGGTGTGTGGAGATTAAGACTATGGAAAGAGCGAAGGTTGCGCGAAGTTGTGGATGCCAAATAGCTGAAGCGCTGCGTCATAAACGTTGGGGAATGAGGGCTACGAAGTATGTTGAAGAGGGTGCACAGGATTCTTATTTCTCTGCGATGACGGATGGGAAGCCATTTAAGCTTTGAACGGTAAGCGGAAATGTGATCGTACTTACGGAGACTGAAGATGAAACGAATACCATTGTTGAGGAGACGGTCAAGTTTATTGAGAAAAGCTTTACTGATATTCGTACAACACACGTCGGCGTAGTCGAGAAGAGGGAGGACGAGAGACTGAACGAGAAGAGTTTTCGTGTGAAGAGGGAGAAAATTTTTAAATTTATCCGCAAAAAGAAAATGCTTAGTTGGAAAAGCAATCGCCCGGATAGCGAAGGGTCGTGGGTTCAAATCCCACTAGAAAGACAGCACCAACGCACTGGAGCGAGGGTCTCCTAGTGAAAAGCATAAAGCATATTTCATAGTCAGGCAATCGTCTCGTGGCCGTACTCAGCTAGCATCAGGCCACTAAAACCAGTCTCCAGCGAGGAGCATATATGTATATGCCATGGTGATGAGGTTCAAAATACAGCATACCTTCAGCAGCATGTATTCGTGGTCAGGCAGTCTTCTCGTGACAGTGTACCCAGCCAGCACCAGGCCACCAGAGCGAGGGTCCCCGGTGAGGAGCATGACGTACGTCATGGTGATGGCCAGCTCAAACACGTAGTATGAGTACTGGATGTCGCCGAAGTCTAGGATACCAGTGATGCGGTAGTCTGATGAGCTGGACGGAGATAAATACAACTTTATTTTATAGAACATTTTATATACAAAAGCAAAGAGTATAAAGCAAACCAATGGGTTTGCTTTTTACTCTTTGCTAGGCTAAGCCAGACGTGACGTAGACAGAATAGACGGTGAAGCTAGCTCACCCAGAAGGTTCTGGCACTCCTCCACTCACCGACGGAATACAGCAAGCTGCTTGGTGCCAGGCTTTGGTGGGAGGGTGGTAGCTACCAGGCGGCACCTAACGGACCCTACCATCGCTGATAGGATCCTTCAGCCGCCATAACAAACTAGTTTGTGATAAATGGTTTCCTGACAACTTTTCAGTTACTGTTGCCACTCACTCGTGACTGCATGTAAAGAAAAGGAGTGACACTATTTTTTGAAAGTTTAAAGAGTACCCCATCTTTTTTTCCATTTCATCTACTGGTAGTATGAACAACAGCACATTACGGAAAACACTGTGTATCTTATGCTTATATATTAAGGGTTATTTTGCAATAAATTATATTCTGATGTGCTGCCTACTGTACCAGGAGTGTACGGTTTTCCTCCTATGTATGGCAATATTTTTATAAAGATCTATGACATTTATTTAGCAAGTGCGTTTTGACGTTAGGTCATAAACAAAATAGTTTTAGTTACAGATTTTAATCAACAGAAGAAGTGTAGGAGTAGTTCAGCCTTTGTAGAGTTGGTTAATTCCATAGATCCAAAAAATAGATGTAGTTTTCTATTCTCATTATTAGTTCGTTTTTTTTTTTACTTCAGTACTAGTAAAGCGACAAGGCTCAGATCCTCATAGTCGTCTGAGTGTGAAGCCAAAAATGCAAAGAAGTAGTTCTTATTATAAGTTCTCATATGGGCTCACCTCAGAACAATCCCAGTGAGGATTTGAGCACAAACCCTTGCGACTGAAGGAGTCAATCTCCTATATCAATTAAGATAATTTTAATATTATATTGGTATGAGTCGTTTAGCCTAGTCAGAAGCTCTAGGGCCGCTTGATAACATCTGACAGTAAGGTTTACAGACTCACAGTAAGACTCAGACTCAGAGTAAGGGTCACTTGCCTTACAGACACCCCTCCACCAATCCGCACTGAGCCCGTGCGGTGGAGTATGGCTCGTACCTCCTCATAAATTGAGGTCAGGCCTTTTCCCAGCTGGGGGAACTATATAGGCTGACTTTACTTAACTTTTTTTATTAAATCAAATTCAGTTACAATGACAGGTTTAGCAAAAAAGACAGAAAGCAAAAGTTGTAAAATATTGTGTAAAGCAGGCTTTCTTCACCTTTAGAGAATTATTTTCTACTACAATTTGTTTATACAACGTCATGGCAAAACATCAGATTCACAGCTTACGAAATTATTTATCGTGCTAACGTCCCAAACAAACAACATGAGTGATGATAAGTGATTAGATAACTCTGTTGCCTACTGGATTCCTCTCACGACGACCAACGATCTTACAATAGCACTTACTATCCATAGGAAACATGACGATATCAATATGATGATTATTAGTGGGTGGGACTAGTTTCTATGACGTCACAAACATTTATAGAAAATCCTTTCATTTATTGTACAAATGTAAAAGCTGATAATATATCAATATAATGTCAAAAGATGGATACGTCATGTTAGGTACAACTTGGAGAAAAACTATTAATATGGGATAGTAAGAGTCACAATTCTGAGGTGTGTGGTTCTTTGGAACACCTCATGTATATACTATGATCATTATTGATGATGAACCATAGCATCTGCTTGCTTGCTCACTTTACCAAAGCATATATACTTTAACTGTTAAGTTAACAACAGTCCAAGACAACACCGCAATAAGATTCATATTAATAACTAGAGGACCTTTTATAATAAGGCAGAAGAAGTGTAGGTGAGGTCAAAGTCAAGGATGACATACCTGTCGGGTTTTGGCGATACCAGAATATTCATCTCATTGACGTCTCCGTGGATGACTCCTTTTTCTAGTTCATCCAGTCGGGGTACCACTGCATATTTGAACTCTTCGATCACCTAAAAATTTTCATAAAAAGATCGTTAATGATAAATAAAGTTACACTTTATAGTCAAAGCCCATCAAGACTGGGAAACATCTTTCTTGGCACACCACAAAATCTTTCCAAATGAGACATCATGCAATCTCTTAAAATAGGAAAGAATTTTTAATCACTCCTGCGTGATTTTAAATATCCCGAAATAAACTACAATATGGGTTGACCAACTTATCTCTTAGTAGTTTGGGCCTCGCATCGACCTTCCCATTTCAGTCAAAATATCTCATATGATATGGGACTCAATGTGATGTGATCAACATAAGATTGAAATATGGTTGTGAAAATTTGACAGATCATAGTAGGTAGGTATGAGTGAAGGAGCATTTTCGAAAACTCAAACGACTGATATTTTGATATTTTTCTATGTTCTTCTGATGGCTTAGATAAATATGACTTTCAATTAATTTAATATAATTGAGATGATTTCTATTGCAAATACTTAATTTTACCACAGAATAAGTACTAGTACTTCGTACAGAAGTATGACTTAGCAATTGTATTCAAAGAAATGTCTACTCAATGTCGTCAACAATATGGCGTAATTTAGTTCGCCTCAGAGTCGAGCACATTTTCGTGTAGACACATACAAAAATCCATTGTAAGATAATTTCATACTTATTGCTCTGGAATATGATTCATAATACACTAAACCTATTCAGTGACGTAATATCACGCGACGCGATAGGGTTGACTGCTACAGGAAGCTTCTAACGCCATCTAGCGCCTCTTTCTAGTATTTTATTTATTCTCGTCCAGCCAGCAACGTAGCCGCGCGGCCGCCGGTGAATAAAACGTGCGAGCGTGTCACTGGCCGGTAGCGACACGCAACTTGTTTTAGCCCCTACGTAAGGGTCGCCGCGCGTAGGTACGTTTTTGCTACCTACGCGGGAAGATACACAGGCCTGCTTTTACGTAAAAACTTTTGAAAACGTACAATAATTAAGTATCCTAATGTCTAGTGTTTTCTAGGCTTACCTCTTCAGCCAAGTCCAGTTTCTCAGCATCCTTGATGACATACTTGAACTTGTCAAGATGTGGCACCGTCGTCAGCATCCAGATGTGCTCGCGGGAGACCAGGCCCGAGTGGTTGAAGTTCTGGAAGATACATTGATGGTTACGTCAGGTAATACACAGGGGATGTAAAAACTAGATTGGCAATGGATACGGTAATACACGGGTTAGATGGTTATGTCTGGTGGTACACAGAGGATGTGAAAACTAGAGAAGGTAAGAAGTAATGAATAGGGACGTGGAGAAAGAATGTGACTGATGGTGCTGTGGTAATATTCATCAGCTCTCAGGCAGCTGCTTTAGCTGCCTGAGAGCTGATGAATATTACAAGAGATACGGATGTAGTCCGCTGTGATGTGTAAAATATAAGTACAGCACATTTTAAGGTTTCTCAGATTCCGAACCCATAAACAGAATATTATTGTGTGCTTCACAACACGTTTTGCCTTTGTCGGTAGTAACTATCGGAATAGAAGTAAAACCTAATAGTTCCAAGGGTACTCCAAGTAGTATTATTTTATCAGTATGTCGCTTAAGTCACACAAAGGTAGCTACTGAAATGTTCAAGGAAGAAGAGACCAATGTCACATAATTATTGATGCTTCGAGTATTGAAGCGATTGTGCCCAATTGATTTCTTTACGTCAGAAATGATTGAGGCTGTAGTCATATTATTTGAGACCTCGCCTGCGGGGTACAAGGGCGCCTGTGTAGACAAAATAGCGATGAGCGATTATTACTAAATTAATCGAATTATTCGAATGGTCCCTGTAATCAAATGTATTCGATAAGCAACCGCAGTCATTTGATTACCCTTCGATTATGCGGAGAGCAATACCGGAGCGTGCGGTGCGCAGGACTTACTACTAACTACTAACGCATGAATCGTCATTCGTCCCGTCGATTAATCATTCGTTCGCTGCCTGTCCTGTCGCGGCAACTCAATCGAATGCATCTAAGGGCCGAGTATAGATTATCGTTCGATTGACGATTATTATTCGATTTTTTTTTCCGAATAACTAAATCGACATTCGATAGTTCGAATGGTAGATTGTCGATTCATTCGATTATTTTTTTTCAAACAATCGCCCAACGCTAAGACAAAAACGGGAGTCCTGAGCGGTGCGGGGCGGGCGTCTGTGATTTGAATTTTGAATTTCGAAATTAGCATTCTTTTCAAAATTCAAATCACCCTATTAAATCCTGTCACGTCTATACCCGCATCCCTGTACCTCGCAGGCGATGTCTCAGATAAGCGATCGGACTATAGTGTCGTAGGTACACAAACATTGAATAGGCAAGATGCATTTTAGTGATGAATGAAATCTGAGTAACAAAAAATTGTCTTTGTTACTTGATTGATAAAATTTATTATTATAAAAAAGTTGATTCTACAAAGTAAGATATTGCATTTTTACTTTTAAAACCAAACACATTGTATTCTTGCTTAATGAATTTCAATCCTTTACAGAGTTTACAGGTATTGCGTGAAACGCCCATAACTACGATCTATCACCAACCTTGGTCTGCGTGCGAGCATAACAAATGAGTTGACCGATACTATTGTCCCGTCAGTTAGTCATTCCAAGGTTCAGTTCAGATAAATCGACTTCAACTGTATGTTTGAACTTGGACGTAAATTGTGGTAAATTGGGGTAATTTTGAACACATGTATGGTAATCGGGTTACTGTGTATCATTTGCTCATTTCATGGGAGAAAAGCTGAACGGTCTTCGGACTTGTAACGAAATAAACAGTTTTCCTACTGATACAATACAGCTCATTTTTTTACTAAGTCTTTTACTTTTTTACTACATTTTTTAACAAATATCTCTCATTTGCAAAAGCAAACTTCGCTATCGCCAACTGAATCTTAAAATATATTGTATGAAAAAGTCACGTGATGTTTTGATGGCTTATATTTCTTTCTAATAGCGATAGCAAACTTCGCATTAGAATAGATTGCACCTTGTCGACGGGCCCTGGGCCCTTACCTACGAATAGGTGCCGTAGACTTCATCAGGACTTGGTAAATCTAGTTCTAATTATCATAATATTGCTACAAAACTTACGACAAGAATCTGCTAGAAATACTCAACTGCTAAATTTTAAGGAAATGTTAAAATTTAGTCTTCCTACGTATAAAACCATTTTAATTTTCAATTATCCAGAAAATCAGTAGGGTTTTTTAGTTTTTTAAATTACCGTTTTTTTATTTTATTATTGTTAGTTTTGTTATTCAAAACGAAACACCAGACTGTAAAAAATATTATATTTTGAAATGCACTCTTTACTGGCTTTTATTTGATACCCATTTTGCTATGCTAAGGAAATAAATCAATCCCCCCTCCCCCCATTTATTTCAATTTGCGGGCGCCATTTTTAAAATTTATATAGCCTATGTCACTCTCACAATTTTGACAAATTCAATGACACCTCATATGTCAAAAACTGACGAGCCGTTTGGGCTGTAAGGCGTGCCAAACAATTATACATACATACATACTTACATACATACTTACATACATACATACATACTCTCGAAAAACATAACCCTCCTTCCGCAGTCGGGTAAAAAGGTCGTGGTTATCTATGATGATGCGAGGGAGCTAGATCACTTAATGCCTATTGTTAAGGCAGATGTCCTGTTAACCAAAAAACACCTGACCGTCTTCTTCTAGCGGCTTCCCTCTGGCTGGTTCATCATCCTCATCGTTATCAGAAGCAGAACGTTTACTAGCTGGTACATAGTTGGGTTTATTGAGACCTGACCCTATGACACTGAGATAATTACCTGCAGTTTGTTGTCCAGGTTGGCGACAAACTCCCCCAGCTGGTAGAACAGCGCAGCTGAGAGGGGCACGTTTTTCAGCAGCTCTCCTGGCACATACTCCAGGAGCCGCACAGCGTGCTGCTTGCCATTGATCGTTTCGATGGAGTGGAGATGGCCGTACACATTGCGGATCGGTTTCGGGCAAGTCACGGAGCGAGTGGCTGTGAGGAGGGAATGGTATTAATTATGCTTAAATTGGATGATGAAGTCACAACTTTAAAATAATATTTCTGTATTCACACGGACCTAAGTGTTGGCTTCGGCCCATGTACATCTTCCAAACGTGCCATGGACCCGAGAAATGAAACTTTGCTTTTTGAGGCATGGGGATGTTAAATCCAATAAGTTTTTAGTAAAAACTAAGTGAGCCGGGGCTCAGGAGCTATTTCTGAGTTGTCTTAAGACAAAAACGTTCGAGCCGACCAGGGGTTCGAACCCGGGACCTCGTGTTTATAAGCCAGCGTGCCGACCACTAGACCAAAGAAGCATTGGATGACTAATTAAATAGTTAATCAACCGTTAAACCTCAGGAAATGGGCATAAGTTAGGGTCGAGTTCACCAATAGATGTTTAATTTTTCATCAGCTGTTGTGGTGATATTATTTGACATATTTCGTAATAACGTATTCGTTTCGTACAAAAATTGGTGAACTCGGGTCTAAATAATACTCGTATATTTACTTACATGACTTTCTGATCGAAACCAAACAGCAAACTAGGGCTAAGTGCAAATATTAATTAAAGGCATTGCCTAGCATAAGTGACTGATGTTTCTTTCAGAAAAACTACTAAGTAGAGGATTTTCCAAGAAGTCGCTGTTGTATATTCGGCAGCACGTCAGGTTACCCATGTGAACTACAAAATAGCTTTTATTACGTAGGGTATAGAGGCAGTCTCAAGGTCAAAGTGGGGTAGACTGACGTGCGGCCGCGTGTACAAACTACTATAGCTACAGACAAATTATAATTTATAACCCTCCTAGCCGAATTTCGACTACAGTGGCCAATCTCAACAGAGATTATCCGACTGCGCAGAAGATATTATAGTGCACATGTGTGTGCGCAATATACAGGTGCACTCTCTGTTCCTTCACTCTCACAATTCGGTGAGACGGCAGTCCGACATGACCGTAGAGAGATCAGGCGCAGGACCAACGGCTTAACGTGCTTTCCGAGGCACGGGGGTGTTAACACCACCAACTTCCTGACTCCAGAACTGTGTCTAAGTTATTTCGAGACAGAACACCCGAACCCGGGACCTCATGTATAGTACCCAGCGTGTTGACCACTAGACCAACGAGGCAGGCAAATTTTAATTTATTTTCATACCGAACATTAGCGTAAATGGGAATAAACTTATAACTACTCTAATAACAATTGACACCTTATTTTTTGCAATCAATTAATGCTGCATCATTTCTCATGACAGATAAAGAACACACACAAAAAGATCTACCTTCAGTTTCACCGCCTACTTTACATAACTGCTTAGTCCAAATGTATGACTGGTAGGAAATGCCCCTTGGCATTAAGTCCGCCTTTAGACGAAAGTTTCAGTTGTACAATAAAGCTTAAATTAATTAATTTAAAAAGCACTTCAAGAACCACATAGGTTATATCAGCTTTTCTACATGCTCCTAAATGAAAACTAAAAACAATACTCACTCAAAAAGTTCATAATCTCGTTCTGTGCCTCGACCACACCCACATTTTGGGAGTCCATCGAGTTCATTATCTTCAGGACATAACCGTGAGGGCTGTGGTTCGTGATCAGAGGGTTCTTCACGTTGGGGTCTTCGACAATCTTGTAGTTCTTGTCATCGTAACCGTTCAGCTCGATCAGCTCCAGGACAGAGATGCCGTAGAGCCGTTCCACTAGGAGCTTGACGCCGTCATGGTCGATGATCGGTTTGATCACCTTCCCTGGCTCGAGGAGGCTTATTTTGTCCGTCATTTCTGGTTCTGGGTGAAAAAAATGTATTTTTAGTTAGACCTATGACACATTATTAGCAGAATACTCTATGAGATGAGATTAGCCAACTACGTGGGAGTATAGTGCACAAATATACGTGCGCAATATACAGGTGCACTCTTTCTTTTTATTCTCAACGTTCGGTAAAACCGAGAGGTTGGTAATCCGACATGACCGGATAGAGATCTCTCCTTGGAACTGTCTCATTTGCGTCGTCGCTGCGCAGATTTCGCTCATGAAAATGTGTTTATTACTTAGTAATTTCATAAAAGAAAATTTAAACAAACATTTTTGTGTAGTGTTACTGAGAAACAGAATAAAATCAAAGGCTCCTAACACCAGCAAACATTAAACATGCTAAGAGGGCAAAGTAAGACATAAGGATGATTTCCTATCGAACCAAATTCCTCTAATCGTACGAGTACATAAATTATCGTGTCGTATTACGAGATCCATAAATTATCTTAACGACGTCCTGAAGTTTCTGGCAATAAAGAAACTATCAAGATCGATTTCTTATCATATAAACCGGCTAAGTGCGAGTCGGACTCGTTTGGGACGTACCCTATCCTATAGGTTTTGATTCCGCTACGAATGTTCAAAAATACGGCTAAAACGGCCGTATCTTTGGATTGCGTTACCTTAAAAACTTGATTTTTTCACAGCTAAGGGACTGCAGCCATATATACATATATTTGATGTTAATTTCAATTTGATACCTCCACGCGTTTTGACAGGCAGACGGACAAAAAATAATCCTATAAGGATTTCTTCTTTATCCTTTTGTGGTACGGATGGAACCCTAAAATAAACTTTTTATATCTATCTATAGTTCTACATATTTAGTACAAGAGCAAGCACATAAAACTAGATATTTTTGATTTCAAAATCACTCCTATTATAACCACATAAGATACAACTGTGTATACCTTGACCTGCTGTCATCCGTATGTACTTGACTGATACGAGTACACCCGAAGCCTTCAGAACATTATGTTTTTTTGTATTTGGGATGACCAAGTTATCCAATTATTTATTCTATGTCCAAACGTTATTTTTGAGGTAAAAGAACCCTCTGCCTATTTGAGTTCACTTATCAAGTCGTGCATTCTTAAATTCAATTTGTTATAATGGAAAAATGTCGACATTTTTGTCGTGTATATCTTGTTTGTGTCAATTATATCTTATTGATGTGTTGACTGTACTAAAAATAGTTTGCACAGTAGCGCCGCCCTGGCCGACGCCGGCGGCAACTGGCATCATGTGACGCGCGTGCCGGCAAGTCAACGTAAGTAAGCGTTTTTGGGTTACGGAATTGAGGTAAATACTTAAAAAATACATTATTTTTGTGAGGAAAATGGCTGTCACACAAATTTTTGGTAAGAAGGAAGGTCACGCCAATTCATACAGTAATTTGTAACAATAACGACATTACAATCTAAGTCGAGAAAATCTAACTCATTTCTTGTACTGTAATAATCAAAGAAGGATTTCTAGAAAATCATCAGTTAGAACCTTGAAGTTAACATTGTACACATGGCCTTAAGTTGTAATTAAAATAACTAACTCTATCTGTTCTCATTAAGTAATCAGGCAAATTTTATCACCTAGCAGTCTAGCGTCACTCGTAACTTGAAATACTAAATATATACTAATGAAATGATTAACGCATTTTTTACAATTTTACAATTCCTATAATTTCCATTAATCTACAAGAAAAAGCATTATTAAAATTAAAAAAAATACCTATTTAAAACTAAAATAAAATAAGTTTTTTTTAATAAAAACATTCGCCAAAAATTTTATTACGTAGATTTTTTTACACAGACTTGCCTAGAAAAGTATCCTTTACTAAATAAACAAAATAAAAATAAATGTTAAACTTACAGTTGCGTGTGGTTCGGTTCTCGTCCCGATAGCGACTGATACAGGACAAAACAAACAGTGCGCGCGCGCACGGTCTAGATAACTGAGGGTCATGTCTTGACAAGTATGGTGATGGCAACCGGTTGCTATCATGTTGTCAATTTTCTGTTATGTGTAGACAATTTTTTTTATTATTACAGCAATTTGTTTGCAGCAAAGCATGCAGCAATGCAAAATTTATGACATTTAATTTACTCATGTTTTCATTGGTAGGGCTTAAAAAATTGTTGGGACGTGTAATAAGTGCCCCCTGTGGGCCTATATGCATATAAAATGACTTTTATGATTCTGAGACAATGAAAGTAACTGTTGCACAGTTAATGTTGCACAGTTCTTTTACAGTGTTCCATGTGCCCTTGTTATTTTTGAAATATTACTGGAATTCGTTTATAAAGTATTCAAGTTTCAGTGATTTTGCCACTTGGTTGCACATGTTTCGGTAACTCAAGTATGCAGCCTTAGCCTGAACATTCTCGGGGTGTTACTTGGTGTATTGGTGCATGCGATCTCTTGTTCTGAAGCTTTTAACTATAGAAGGTGTGATCCATGGTTTGAGAGGTTTCTTCTTACGGGTTATAGTGTCGGTTGTGGTATTAGAGCTGATCAAGTCTTGAAGGGTTCCCACTAAGGTTTCAGCAGCGATATTAGGGTCCTGGATTTCTAGAAAGGAATTCCAGTCCTTACTTGTGTATGTATTTCTATTGCTGCTATAACTTAACTGGTTATTGTTTGTTTGCTGCAAGGTGGCCGAGGGTATTGGCACCTTCTTTGATGGTGCTTGATAGTTTTATTCCTATAGTTATTTACTTATCTTCTCACCTCAAACATGTAGTTGACATATTCGGTCATCCTCTGTTTTTCATTCAATCCTCTAGGCTAACAAATTCTAACGGAAGGAGCTAGGCTAGTTGTGGGACGTTCTTGGAACTCACCACAATTAGTATCGGGTTTCGAACCCGGTGAATCAAGTTCAGTATGCGCGGAACAATCAGACAGGATGATAGAAGGCACGACACAAAGAATGAAGAATATTATTATCACGGTAGTAATAACTATATTTAGTAACACAATCAGAATTAACAACAATTAAGTAGCAAAGTAGTAAGAAACGCAACCAGACCAAAATATGTAAACGGAATGACAAGCTAAAATAATCGAATCATTGATGACGGTGTTGAATGAGTTATAACCGATGCATTGATTGAGCAAGACGGCAGCATGCAGCGGGTAGCGTGTGTAAGCGGCGCAGGAGGTACGGGGAGGCAGCGCGCATGAGCATCGATCTAACGTCGCTCGCTGGAAAGCTGGCCCAAGTGCACAAGCGGAGCGTTTTACTTGAAATGTAACCGTGTGGTCCAAGTTACATTTTGTGACGACAGACAGGTCGCCACAGTACTCCCCCCGGCAGATCGTGACTACGGTCGATAAAAATCTGGTAGTCGAGCTCTTCGACCGCTCGATGTCCTCGTGACGTCATCATCAGTTGACTGCGCTGGAATTAAAGGAGGGTCCTTGGTCTCGAACACTGGTTTAAGCCTGTCAATGGAGACATTGACGTTCTTGGCATTGATATCTAATGAAAAGTATTTAGGATATCTATTGATAATTTTGTATGGACCGGCATATGGTGGTTCCAGGGAACCTCTCACGCGATCTTGGCGAACGAAGACATGAGAACACGTATGGAGGTCACGTGGTACGTAAAATGAAGGTGTGGAGTGCCAGGTCGTAGGACGAGGAGACAACTTCGCCATGTACGCGCGAAGACGTGTCGCGTACTGTGTGACGTCAGCTGCTTGGTAGTCATTCTTCGGGCTCAGGAACTGACCGGGGTTCACCGTATACAAGTTCTGCAGGCGATGACTGAAGGTCTTCTTTCCAGGCACTGCGCATGCCTAGGAGGACGAGCGGGAGCGCCTCTGTCCACTGTGAAGATGGAGCGTGGCACATAATCGCTGCCTTGAGTTGCCGATGGAGACGCTCGACGATTCCGTTGGCCGCTGGGTGGTAAGCTGTCGTCCGGAGATGGCGCGCACCAACCAAGGCAGTAAGGGCTTGGAAAAGGTGGCACTCAAACTGGCGACCACGGTCAGTGGTCACCCGCTCAGGACAGCCAAATCTGGCAATCCATCCAGACACGAGGGCAGCAGCACAGGTCTCAGCAGTGATATCCTTCAGCGGATACGCTTCAGGCCGCCGAGTAAACCTATCGATGACGGTGAGGCAGTACCTGTAATCATAGGACAAAGGTAATGGCCCTACAATATCGAGGTGTATATGAGAGAACCTCGAGGAAGGTGGAAGGAAGGGGGAGAGCGGAGAGGTAGTGTGGCGGGAAACTTTACTTTCTTGGCATTTTAAGCATTGCCTAGCCCACTCTCTACAGTTCTTGCGAATCCCTGGCCAAACAAATCTTTGTGTCACCAGTCGCACAGTAGCTGAACTTCCAGGGTGGTGTAAGTTGTGCAGCGTATCAAAGACTTGCTTGCGGAATTCGGGTGTAATGTATGGACGAAGTGTACATAGAGAAGTGTCACAGTATACAGGCGTATTGCTGACCTCCGTAGAAATCTTCTGAAGTTTCAACGCTGAACCGTGCTCGAGTAGCTCTTGCAGCTCTCGATCGTGATCCTGAGATCGTGCAAGAGATTCGTAGTCTATAGCGTTAGTTACCTCCTCGATCCTTGATAACGCATCAGCGACGACGTTCTCGCTACCAGGAATGAATTTTATGTCGGTGGTAAACTGTCCGATGAAGTCAAGGTACCGGAACTGCCTTGGCGAACACTTGTCTCTGTTTAATAAAAATGCAAATGTTATGGGCTTGTGGTCCGTAAATACCGTGAATATTCGGGCTTCGACCATGTGTCGAAAGTACTTGATGGCCTCGTACACTGCGAGTAGCTCTCGGTCGTACGGGCTGTACTTCTGCTGGGAAGCGCTGAGTTTCTGTGAGAAGAAACCTAAGGGTTGCCAATTTCCATCCTTGTGTTGCTATAGCACGGCTCCTATAGCTAAATCAGATGCGTCCATGACTATAGCAAGTTACTACCATACTTTTTTATGTACGAATACTTACTAACCAAGCTATGAAACTCTGTTATTGGCTTAAGTGACATCATACTTATTAAGTACACAAGAAATGTAGAATGTAAAAAAGCTGTTGAGTTTCTCAATAAATAAATAAATTAATAAATATAACAAAAAATACTAAAAACGGAGTAAAATAAATATTTAAGGGGGGCTCCCATACTACAAATGTGTTTATTTCGCCCTTTTTTTTAAATATTCACAGAATATTAAGTTGTATTTTCACTTCAAAAATAAATTATTAAATTAAAATTAAAATATATTTCAAGGGGGCTCCAATACAAATCATATATTTTTAAAAAGACAATAAAGTTACAATTCTGAATTTGAATTCTGATAAACAATAAATCAAATAATAATCGATGGACATAGAAATTGGCATTCGTTTCTACCTATTCGGATTTCCATACCCATGATGGCAAAATATTTACCGCCAGGAAGAATTATTAAGTACCTACTTTAATAATTCTTGAGTGCAAAAACTACATTTATATGTAAAAAATAATGAATAGACATGACGCACTGCAGTGGGCAATGTTTCACTGAAACACAGTCACAGATATTACTTATATAAGAAATTTGATTCTTTTTTTTATATTCGAAATGGGTTTGCTCTTGACTCTAGACTAAGCTAGACTTCTTAAGACACATTATTATCATAATTATTGTTTTCTTAGTTTACGTGGTAAGACCTGAAAATCCTTCAATAATCATATCTGTCAAAGCCGATTATGTATGAGCTCTAAACAAAAACAACAGAAGAAGCCATGACTCTGATTTTTCACGATAAAGAATTTTCGCGAAAGTTTACTGATAGATAAAACGAATGGGCGTCGTAAGTACGTAGGCATGTAAAGTCAGGCTAAAACATAAGAACGCATTTTTTAAATGCTCAAAAACCTATACCTTTATTACCTAAATACTTGCAAAGCAATTGCTTAGGTCATAAATTAATTTGATAGATAAACGACGAAAATTTGTGAGCACATCATTATACATATAGGTAATAATGTCCTCCTAGCTGAATTTCGACTACAACGGCCTATCTCACAGAGATTAGCCAACTGCCTGGGAGATATTATAGTGCACAAGTGTGCGCGCAATACACAGGTGCCCTCTCTGTTCCTTCACTATCATAATTCGGTGAGACGGCAGTCCGTCATGACCGTAGAGAGATCAGCCGCAGGACCAACGGCTTAACGTGCTTTCCGAGGCACGGGAGTGTAAAGACCACAAACTTTCTGACCCCGGAGCTGTGCCTGAGTTATTTCAAGACAGAAAAACCCAACACTCTCGGTCCGACCCGGAATTCGAACCCGGGACCTCGTGGATAGGACCTACCCAGCGTGCTGACCACTAGACCAACGAGGCAGTGCCTTACATCATTGTTATCTACCTGAAGGTCTTTCCGTCTTTCCTAGCGATAAAGCCACCTTAAATGCACCTACTTATATCTTTCTGTCATTGTTTTTTTGTGCATTAGAGAGTAGTCAAACTATTTAGATACATATTCAAGATTTATTGCACAACTGAAATGTTGTACATACAGAAGGAAAACTTCACGCCAAATGGCATTCTCTACTAGCCATATCTAATTTTACCACTGTAGATCCACATAAACGTCGCGCAGTGATAAAAAATGATTTGTAAACGCACTCGTTATTAGGAAACTGCAATAAAAATCAGGGATTTTACTACTAAATGTAAGTTACAAAAAGAACAAATTGGCCGAGTGGTAACGTTGTTGTAAACTCGTTACAGAGTAAATTCGTTACATGTTTTCTAGCATGGATGAATAATGGTGGTAGTTTTGCAAAATTAATGTAACAAGATTGTTTTAAGATATTGCCTGATACTTATAAAGATTCCCTACATGCGTTTTAATCTAGTAAATTGCAAAACTTTTAACCGCCAACTGTACCTAAGGTTATCGACCCCGTGATAAGATGACAGCTGACTGATGGCCATCTGCAGATTACCGTGAGACAAAGGGACGATTGTTCAATGTCTTGATATTAGAAGATCGTCCTTCAATGCAATAATGGGGTCGACTCCGAGGTTATAGGAACAGAACTGTATAAGACTACATTTACCTAAATTCATTTTTTTTCTTTTTCTGGTGAAAAAACGCAAAAAACTTTTTAAAAAATTAGTCTACATTTTTTTCACAAAGTTTTTGCATGTTTTTATCTAACCTTAGTCACAGTCATGGATTCGTCCATGGTCACAGTATAATTATACTGTGCTTTAGTTGCTTTAGTCTTCATTGAATGACATCCCTACTAATTTGTTATGGAGTCTGTAATTTCTCTAGAAACTGACAGCTGGTTACTCTGTAGTCTTTATAATAATTTCTTTCTCTTTTCGATTCTTTACCAGAGAAGAGAGATAGAATGAACTTTTTAGTCTTAGGTACCCTGGAATAGACCCTAGGTACTATTCTATCGAACTACGTATTAGACTTGCAATATTATTTATTCTGTGGTATTAGCTAAGGCACAGTAAATGACTGTCTGATGCTACTTGTCGATACTTATACTTTGCTATAAGTATCTGATGGTTGTCTGGAAGAGATCGCTCTTAGCGAAGATGTACAAAGTAAGCAATAGGTAATTTGTACATCTTTCTGTGTTTATTTGTTTTCTTTTTTTTGTTTCTTTGTACTGTGTGAAATAAAGACCTTAACTTCCTATCCACTTTTTATTTATTACAAAATGTATTAAATGCTTTCGTTTTATCACTTATGCGTATTTGATTTGAGTGCCTCGTTGGTCTAGAGGTCAGCACGCTGGGTACTATCCACGAGGTCCCAGGTTCGAATCCCGGGTCGGGCCGAGAGTGTTTGGGTTTTTCTGTCTTGAAATTACTCTGACACAGCTCCGGAATCAGGAAGTTGGTGGTGTTAATACCCCCGTGCCTCGGAAAGCACGTTAAGCCGTTGGTCCTGCGCCTGATCTCTCTACGGTCATGTCGGACTGCCGTCTCACCGAATTATGAGAGTGAAGGAACAGAGAGTGCACCTGTGTATTGCGCACACACTTGTGCACTATAATATGTCCCGCGCAGTTGGCTAATCTCTTTTGAGATAGGCCGTCGTAGTCGAAATCGGCTAGGAGGACATTATTTATTTGGTATTATTGATATCGGAAAGTCAAATCACAAATGAGGGATTTTCTGACAGCTCAAAAATTTTAGTTTATTTGTATGTTGATAGATGGCGCTACTAACCCAAGTTATGAATAATGCTTTGTAATCATTGAGTATACGACAATAACAGATTATTGTAACATTATCTGTACAGGCATGTAGTGGAAGTACTTATGTAAAAAAATTGCGAGTTTTAAAATGCAGTTTAAAATAAAATTTATTAGAAAATACGTTTTGATGATCTATAATTGTTAAAAAAAGTTACCTGTTGATACGCGTGAATCTAAAACATGCCAAACATAAACAATATTACATAATAAATGCTTAAAACAGCCTTTTTCTTAAATAAATATCTACCTGACTTAGAGCGTCATCTAGTGGATTTTTAAGTACTGATTCTTGACACTAGAAAAATCCCTCATTGCTGTTAGAACATCTACTGCCATCTGTTGGCGAGAATAGAAACTTCTGTGTACACAATACCTTTTGCTTCTTTTAGTTTTGCTACTACCCACTAGGTAGCGCTATAATGAATGCATTAGTAGCACTACTAGCCGTAAGATGTCAGGAGGATACCTAAATTTATTTTGTGAAATGTATATCTGTGTCATAATAAATCCCATTGCGTAGGTCTAGTTTTTGTGTAAATTACTAATATATTATTATAGTTTCAAACATACAATACCTTACATCACTAAATTTTTTAATCAATTAAGTTTATAATAGACTATACAGTGTGAGTCTTTTAAAAGTGCACATATGAAAATAGGTAAAACTAGAACCACTTTTATCGACAGAAAAAATGTCAAAAAAAATCTAAAAAAAAATTTTTTTTTCATTTTTTATTTGAATTACCTTCCGTTGACTTATTGTAAAGAAAACGTTATAACTTTTGATCTAAGTGGTATATCCTGATAAAACAAAAACAGTAATGATGGTTAATAACAGGTAATGCTAATAAAATACATAAAATACTCAGAAAACGAAAAAAAAAAACAAATCTAGAGCCACCCTTAGCAACGAAGCGTTTAATGGCGCGCCCAGAGATACTTAGTTCAAACGCTTATTGCTAAAGTTGTGATAGGGATAGAGACATGGAATTTTTGGTTTTACAAAGGTGATACTATGAAAAATAACACAAAGTAATAAGAACCACCTGTAATATGGGCATTATTTGGAGGAATTTATCAAATAATAAAAAAACACCAATTAAAATACAGATTTTTCTCAAAAGTAACATTTTATTATTACTTGTTGACGTTTTCTAGGAATTTTATGTATTTTCTTAGTATTATCTGTTATTTACGATTATTATTGTTTTCATTTCATCAGGATATACCTCCTAGATTTTTATCTAGGAGGTATATCCTGAAGTTATAACGTTTTCTTTGCAATAAGTCAACAAAAGGTAATAAAACTTTTAAAAATCTATAAAAATTAAAAAAGAAAACTCAGACTTTTTTAAAATATTTTTCCTTCGATAAAAATGTGTCTAGTTTCACCCATTTTCATATGTGCACTTTTTAAAGACTCACACTGTATATGTAGTAAGTTTATAATATTTTAAAATGTAAAATGTTTCCTATGTAAGTAATGTTGTTTTTACACCGCTACAATTATATCTCACTCGCCCAATGGTTAATTGGTTTGTGCAATAAAGAATAAATGAATATCGAATGTTGTTAATTAAAATGGTGTTCATATATTTTGCTATACTTATTACTTAGCTTAAAATAAATTAAAAAATATAACCGTACCGTTAAGGGATAATCAATTAGCATGTTGGGCCATTAAATAAATAAATATTGGACTACGTATTTAAAATAATCACAAGGCAAGCAGTTTAAGCATTTTTGTCATGGAAATCTGAAACAAACAGTACCGCAGACCCGATACAATATAGAAAATACGAATTTGTATTTTGACCCGACCGGGGATCGACCCCGGGTCTTCAGAGATAGCGGCACCTTGATAAAAAGACGGTGTGCCATTCGGCTACGGATGTCGTCATTGATACCTACTTCTTAAGAACTTGTACTATATTATTTATTTTGTGAAAATAGTAAGGATACCTAGTTCTAGCTTTTTCGTTGTCCATTGACGTAAGTTCTCTTTAATTAAACATTAGCTTTCAAATATTAAACCATACATTCGTCAAACAAGCCCCCAATTAGGATCATCCGCAGTCAATTTCACACCAAAACTATCCAATTGCTTCAAAAATGCATTTTAATCGAATATTCTTGATCCTAGCCACGTGCCGCGTTAATAGCTCATGTCATCACTCTTATTTTAAGGTGATAAGGTTCAAAATCGTATAGATTTTTTTTCGTTGACTGTGGCATGTAATTGGAATGGGGTGAAAATGTTTTTAATTTGCCCTTAAACAGTTTTGCTCTTGACGTTAAGTTAAACTTAGACTTTAAGGGTGGAGGGGACGGATTGTTCTTTAAATTATTTTCTTAGTTGAGTATTTGTTTCTATTTAATTTTAAATTAGGTCATTATGGCGTCTGTAACTGACAGACTTTAACTTTCTACATTACTTACAACGTAGAATTCTGTGTCTAGCAATTGTTGAGCTTTGCGTTTTGTACTAGGTTTACCTAGTTGGTTCTGCGCCTGATCTCTGTACGGTCATAAGACATGTCGGACTGCCGTCTCACCGAATTATGAGAGTGAAGGAACAGAGAGTGCACTTGCTTATTGCGCACACACTAAGTGCACTATAATATCTCCCGCGCAGTCGGGTAATCTCTATTGAGAAAGTGCCGCTGTACTTAGTCGAAATTCGGCTAGGTGGAGATTATAATGATTGAGAGTCAGACTCACTGTCCACAATAATCGAAAATAAGTAATACACATATGACCATACAATTTTACTTCAAAATATATAAATTTGTGTGTGTGCCTGTATAGGTAAACTAGGTGTCTATTTACAGATAGTTATTTTCTGGGGTCTGATAGGTATTCTGGTTGTAAGCGAACAAATTGATTATAGATAGGTAGGTAGGTATGGTAATAGGTAGGTAACTTATGGGCTATTAGATCATCAAATGTTATCGACAAAAAACCCCTAACTCCTTCCCGTTACTAACCGGGTCTAACTCCCCTTGGCAGCCATTTAAATATTTTTATAACTAAAACCAAAAATGCATTTTTTTTAAATAACAAATTATCGCTAGTCGAATCCGGGACATCTGTAGATATAAATAAATAAATATACAAAAATTACTTGTTTAAAGTATAATATTAGGTACTTGTTTTCGTATTCCAACGATAAAGAAAGGATTGGAAATATATTCCTTGTAGGATAAGAAAAGAACCTATTGATTCTCGCAGAAGTAGGAAGTCTTGTTTTCCAAATATAATTTTGAGTTTAGAATATGCCAGCAACCCGTCATATTTCAGCCAAAAGCGCCGCGTCACGGCAAACCCCGCTCTCCATCACGCCACTCGCACGCAAAAACTCGCAAACGAATGTCCACGTATTGCCGGTCAGCAAGGCGTTGGATTTGAGGGGATAAGATTGTTTATTTGGTTGGTTTGCGACGAAAATGAAATTATTTAAGGTGCATATCTTTATAGCATAAAGTTAATATAACTAACGAAATAGAGGAACAAACACGAGCTGTTAAACGAAACCGAAATAGGATGACATTTGTGTGTGTAAAATTGTTCATGAATCTGTGTCAGTGTGTAGGTTAATTAAATTAATAAAACGAAAATAGGATGGGATGGGATTTTTCATGGCTGAAACTATGCTTCTAGAGTGAAGACATTTAAGAAAAACTCAGACGATACGGTTGTTTCAAAAATAATAAATGAAATGAAAAATGTTGTTGTTTAAATCGTTTATTTAAAAAACTAACTTATAGAGATGCAACTTAGTGCATTTATATTAGACATAAAGCTACTTTTTCCTTGGCGTCCAATCTAGTTGGAGAGAGGTCGATGGTGTGGAGTGTTGCAATAGCGGTAACGATGATTCACATGTGAATGCCTCTGGTACAATATCTTTGTAAACATAGGACGAAACTGTGCGTCTAGGCTTTATCTTGACCTGTGAAAAAGAAATATAGAACATATGATCTAGTCCCAAACTAAGCAAACCATATAATACGTAGACATAACCATAAGAAGACATTGCTATCCAATGAGACATCAGCAGAAGAATAGTATTATTCTTATTTTGCTCCTCGCGTCTTGAAATATTTTTGTTCGCAGTGCTTACTGCACGTGAATTTTTAAAACTTGAATTTTTGTTTGGAACCCAGTTTGGACGATTTATAAATTTTAGGCATGCATTTTTTATCCAAGTTATTCGGAAATTTGACAGATACATTTATTACTAATGTTAGTAACAGGTAAAAACTGCATGGATCGGCTAAGTATCTTAAATAGTAATTATTTATTTATTTATTGCAGTTTAGTACAGAGTTTATAAAACCTTATAAACTAAAGTACAGACCCTGTAAGGGTGTAGCAACTTATAACAATACATATGCACAACAAACATTACCATAATTATGTATGACTTGTATATTAAAATTACAGTAGGTATCAGGTAGCAGTAATTTAAAGCATATACAATAATTGCACAAATATATAAATAGTAAAGTAGAATTATAATTCCTAAGTTAATACACATTATTTATGCAGGAACCTAATTTTAAATACCAGATGAGAGCATGTTTATTTACATTAAATAATATTATTATTAAATCTAAATAGTTTATTTGTGAGATAGCTAGTATTAAGGTCTTACAAGAAAAGGTAGGTGTTTTTGTTTTGTTAATTACGTAGTTACTATTTTAGAGTTGTTTGAGTTAATATTTTGGAAATCTTCTTTTATCTTATCAGTCATGAAATCATCTACAGAGTAGTAGCACTTCTCTATAAGGATAGATTTAAATTTTGACATAAAAATATTTATTTTTCCTTCAGTCTTTAGGGATTCTGGTAGTTTATTATAGATTTGTATGCAGCGGCACTCAGGAGCACGCCTGAACATTTCAATTCTAGGGATTGGTAAAATTAATTGGTTTTTACGTCGTGGATTTTTATCATGTTGAAATAGGTTTAGATTATTCTTTACAAAGAGACAGGTTTCGAGTATGTACAATGATGGAAGAGTGAGAACACGCTCCTTGATAAAATGTGGCTTACAGGTGTCTTGCCAGTGGGTATTTACAATGATACGGATACATTTCTTTTGAGCGATGAAGAGGTCATCAGTCTCGACGCTGTCTCCCCACATGATGATGCCGTAGCGCAGCCAGGCGTAAGCGTAGGGATAGTAAGCTGCAAGGGCGCATTCTTTATTTGTGTTTGTTTTAATAAGATTTAGGGCATATAAGAACTGCGATAGTTTGGATTTAGTTATTTCAATATGTCTTTTCCAGTTAAGATGTGTGTCCAGGTTGAGTCCTAACAGTTTGAATTCACTGACTTCATCTATGTTAATTGTATTCCTTATTATTATCATGTCTAGGGATTGTTTTGGTATGGTTTGAACTGTATGATTTGAGTCTTTTTATTGTTTAATTTTAAGTTATGATCTTTTAGCCAGAGTTTTATTTGATTGAAAGTAGCGGTAATAAGATTGTTATGGAACTCATCAGTGGTTGGGATTTTAAAGAGAAGTGAAATATCGTCTGCAAATAAAATACATAACGGGTCACATATCTTAGGCAGGTCGTTTATGTATATGAGAAAGAGGATACAACCTAGTACGCTGCCTTAAGGTATGGACCAGTTTGTAGTGAGGAAGTCGGAGCGCACGCTCTGCAGCGCGCCGGAGCCTTCGTCGACGTGCTCTACCTGGACGCACTGCCGCCGGTCACAGAGGTACGACTTCAGCCACTCGTACGCCTGCCCTCGGATGCCGACACCTTAAAGCTTGGAGAGTAAAATGGAATGAGAAACCATGTCGTATGCCTTAGTCATATCTAAAAATATGCCTACGGCATAGTTTTTATCGCGTATACATGTAAGTATTTCTTGTGTGTATTTATAAATAGCTAGCGTGGTTGATCTTTTTTCACGAAAACCATATTGATTATTGTCTAGAATATTATACTTAGTCAAGAATTTGTAAATGCGATTTGTAATGGCCCTTTCATATATTTTAGAAAATGCCGGGAGTATTAAGATTGGGCGATATTGACTTTTGTCAGTCGATTTACCACCTTTCTTAAGTATCGGTTTAACAATAGCTGTTTTTAGTCTATTTGGAAAAACACTTTCTTTAAATGATTGATTAATGAGGGCTGTTAGGGGGGGAGTGAATTCCCATGCGCAGGCTTTAAGTAGTGATGAAGGGATGTCGTCAATGCCGCAGCTGTGTTTATTTTGGAGTGTCTTTATAATATTGAATATTTCAATTTCAGTTACGGGCTGTAGGAATAAGGTGTTAATGGCTGGAGTTATCACTGGATGGCCTTGGCGCCCGCCAGGGTCATCAGCTCGGTTTGTGCCTGTGTGCGGTGGTCGACCGACTGACGCAAAGTAGAGATTCAATGTTTTGGCTACTGTGGATGGGCATTGTATTATTTTGTGGTCAGATTCTATTTTTATGTTTCCGGTTCGTACATTTTTAGGTTTAAGAGTTATCCGTTTTATTATATCCCACATTTTCTTGGTTTTATTATTTGAATTGTGCATTTCTTTCGAGAAGTTAATTTTTTTGGATAATTTTATACATTTTTTTAAGGTTTTAGTGTACTGATTATAATGTTTTATAAGGTTTATGCTCTTTGTTTGATTGACCATTATTTGAAGAACCCTTTTGTGCTTACATGAGGTTTTTAAGCCATTTGTTAACCATGTTTTGCGGTTTTGAAGAAGTTTTATACGTTTTTTCGAAAAATTTGTGTCTAAGATTTGTTTAATTTTGTCATCAAAAACATTGTAGTTGAGGTTAACATTTTTACTCAATAGTAAATCATTCCAGTTTATTTTACTTAAGTCTAATTTAAAATTATTTATATTTTTTGGATTACTGTAGGACCGTATATATTTAGATAAAGGTTTATATGGTTTTTGTATTGGTTGTTCAAAACTATAAGTCAGTGATTTATGGTCACTGATGCCCAAGTCTTCGACTTTGAGAGTGGACTTTATATAATTAGTAAATAACAGATCTATACATCTTGAAGTTTTTGGCGTAACTCTAGTTGGTTCATGCGCTAGTTGATGAGTATTAATATTCAGCATCATTTCCACGAGTTTTTTATAATCATTGGAACTATCAAGCGCATTTATATTTAAGTCACCTGCTATGATGATGTGTTTTTTACTATGGAGCATAAGTTTCTTAATTAGCAAATCAACAAATTCAAAAAATGTATTAATTCCACGATCACATCTGTAGACGCTTATTAGCAGGATATTTGGTGGCAGTTCCACAGCACAACACTCGACGACATACTCCACCGATAGTTCCGCTATGTCCGGCCGCGCCGTGTACGCGGAGCCGGCCGGCAGCAGGGTGGCGCCGCTCGCGCCGGCAGAACGCCGCAGCGAACTCGTAGCCGTCGACGTGCACGTGCGCTTCTTGCTCTTCGGAGATCCATGTTTCGGATAAGCAGACGGCATGGTAGTTTTTTTTCTTTTAACAGGCTCTCTAGTAAGTAAATTTATTTTTTAACGCTTTGAAAGTTTTGTATGAGTATATTATATGATGCGAAAGGAATGGCTATTGTTACTATTACTGGTGTTGGTGCTTGTCGCTTGTTCCTTTATAGAGCTATTGACTGTTGGTGTAACGGGTTCGACCGATACTTTCCCGTTGATGATCAGTTTCTTGTCTCGTATTACAGCATGGTGCCTCTTTTTTCTGGCCTCGAAGAGAGATTTTCGTAGGTTTCGACGCGTGTCTAGTGCCTCTCCGGTCAGATATTCATCTACAGCCAATCCAGTTTTCATAAAATATTTCTTGTTATGCATAATGTGCTTCGTTACTTTTTTATTAATGATTTCGATCATGATTGGTCGACGATGCCCTCTTCTTCCCAGCCTTGTCAAACCCTCGATGTAGCCTTGGAGGTTGATCTTCATGATGTCGTAGAAGATGTTTGTAACACGATCATAAAGCTCGGTTTCATTTTCCCACTGATGCTCGTCGACGCCATAGAGGATTATTTTCCTGCTGTTATCATCAGTGGGTGCAGTGAGATTCCCTAGGGAGATCGATTGGGCATCTAGATGTTTTATATTATTACTTAGCTAGTTGTATTCTTCTTCTAAACGTGTAATTTTCTTGGTAAGATCCTGTAGTTCTGTCTGAAATCTACTTTGTTCTGTAGCTACTATATTAAAGCGGCTGTTTATCTCAGAATCTAAGTTGGAGATTGCTTCCTTTATTTCTGCTTGAATCAGACTTCGGAGTTCGGTTTTGAATAGACTAAGTAGGTTGTTCTCACTCCTTTTTAATTTTCTGTCTAACAATTGACTAATTTGCTCTAAAGATATGGTATTCTGGGTGGGATTTTGGCTAGGAGGCGTGTTTCCAGGAAAACTCTCGTCATTATTTAGTATTTCATCCAAGGAGGAATCACCACTATCTGAATGATCGAGGGGGTTTCCGTTAAGTGATGTTAAGGTCCTGGGTGTCATGTTTTGAGCTGACTTTTCCATTATGTAGTAAGTCCCGATGTTGGGGGCTCGCAGGAACATTGATGTTGTTTGTTTTTTGTTGTTTACTACGGCAGCCATCGCACACCCATGTAAGCTTATGTTCGGGCGTCATTGTGTTATAAAATCTCTTTTCAGAGACATTAGCGCACATTAGGTTGTATTTACATTTGCATCGGCAGCAAGCGAGCTTCTGCCTTGAAGTAATTTTTTGATTACATCCAGCACATGTGTGGCAGACACATGTGCTGGATGTAATCAAAAAATTACTAAATCTTGCGGAGAGAATTGGAAGCGCTTGATTTTGGGTTTGCTTTTACGTGTAGTGTACTATGTGTGTAGTTCGTAAAGAATATTGTAGATGGCGTTTTTGAGATAGGTTTAGTTCCACTTTTTGCCGATAGCTGTATTTGTGGCACTAGGTGATCGAACTGAGTAATGTAAACGAAGTTTATTCAAAAGTTCAAACGGTTTTTCACTACACTTCTTCTATTTGAGAAAAATACGAAACACTTTAAAGTTTTACAAGTTGTAAGAGTTAGTAACGAGGTTTGATTTAGCTTTGGTTGTTTTTTGATATGAAATATTACACGAAAACTTTTTATTGTTAGTTTTTGCACTGTTCACTTATAAACACTCATATTTGCTGTTATTGTTCTTGGAATGTTAATTTAGCATAAGGCACATGAACTTCAGCTTTAAATTGATGATCGTACGTAATATTTAACCAGATAAGTGCCATTTACTATTTTTTCTGGATTATTTAACGCGGAGCCGATGTGAACCGTGGCGCCGATGCGGCACTTGTCCATTACATTCCCAGCTGGTTCATATCTAAACTTAGATACTTAAACAACAGTAATACATATTATTATTTTATATAATACACTGGATACGAAATATCGATAACTTGATACAGCCCTAGTGTAAAACGAAAATTATTTGTTTACACAAAATATTCGTAAATTCTACATTATGTGTATTGGATAATTGCTTCTTACATTAATAAATGTAAAAAGAAGAGAATTGTCACACTAAGCACTTAAAATTCGAAACGCATTGGCAAAAATAAACCTAAAATAGGTGGTGTCCATTTGGAACAATTTACCTGTGAAATGATAATTTTTCGGGGTTATTTCGCTGTGTCGTACAACAATTATTTACCGAACAAGTCACCATGTTTCACCAAGAAATATTTCAAAAAAATATCCACGATTTCATGTTATATTTGAAAAATGAAATTAGCTGAAATTCTCAGCGTGCCGATAAGTGCCGACAAACTTTTTGACAGTTTCAAAAACGGTTCTGTTACATCGCATCACACATCTCTTTTTATCATACAGTTTTGCTGATAGAGACATCTCGCTCGCTCAGCCCTTTGTTTCTCTATTCCGCTAGGTATATTAACTTTATGCTTTCTAGTGAATCTGCTCAGATATTGATGTACTTTTTCATGTACAGTTTCCGTGTCGGAGCCTTACCGAATTCAAACGTCAAACATTTTTCCGAACGGAGTTTTCGAAAGCTAATGTCATTTCAAACGTCGGAATCGAAAACGTTTTCACTTTTGACAGATTTTGGAAGATTGAAGCGAGACCCACATATACGAGCGAGTACATACAAGCGAGACCAACATATACTATTTGATTGAAGTCTTGTAAATGTGCCAGTTAAAGAATAAATCAAAGCAATTCTTTGATTGAAACTAATCTGAAGCTCATTTTCGCACATGAGTACTATAAAGTTTTTTTTTTCACACAAAAATTAATCGACCATGTCGTCGGGTGCAAAACTTACATAACGACCATCCTGGTGTAGTCGTTCGCGCACCGGACTTCTAAACCAGGCGGTTGCGGGTTCGAATCCCGCAAGGGGCAAATGTTTGTGTTATGAGCACGAGCATTTGTACCTAAGTCATGGATGTTTATATGTATTTAAGTATTTCTATCCGTTATCCTCGTCACCATAGCCCAAGCTCACGCTTAGTTTGGGGCTAGGTTATTGGTGTGTTTGTTGAAACCATTTATTATTATTATTAAAAAATTGCTTAAATTATGATGTACGAGTACTACCTAGGATTTAACAAAACCTACATTTTTATTGCGAAATAAATCAAATTATATCGAAAAACTGAGGTCTAAAGTTTCAGTTAAAATTCTAATTAAGTAATTAGGTATCTCCTTATTAAAGGAACTATATTTTTAGCTCCAGAAAATACTTATTTTTAAAGATTCCATAGATTCCACAATGAAAAAACGGAACCCTGGTAGGATCAGTTTTTAGTCCGTCTGTCTTGAGCGCAGGCCGCAAGCCTGTGACTGTGAGCATACAGGTTGTTGTAACCGCGTCTGATGGTTGTTCACATGCAAGAACGAAACGGATTCATTTTGGTTTTAGGTGGATTTTGCATACGGAACTCATACAAGTTGGTCTGTCAAGACTCAGGAACGCGTAGAGGTATGAAGTTGAAATTAACAACAAGCTTCTGCGTCAACGCAATGCAAAGCTTGAGCCTTATTTTTTCACATCGTAGGATAACTAAAACCTAAAGAGTACCTACCCACTTCCCTTAGACCTAGAATCACGAAATTTTACAAAATGGTAGGTCTTACAGAACAAGTTAAGGAAAATCCGGAAATTATTAATTTGGGACATCTTACCTGCCCTGGACTTCATAACAAGGCGGTTGCGGGTTCGAATCCTGTAAGGGGCAAATGTTTGTGTGATTAGAACGAGCATTTGTAGATACTTAAGTCATGGATGTTTATAAATGTATATTAGTATGCCTATTCGTTATCCTAGTCAAGCTCACACTTAGTTTGGGGCTAGGTAATTGGTGTGTTTGTTGAAACAATTTATTATTTTTCCCAAAATCATTTTTTTTGCCCAAGTTTGTCAGGAGCTCTCAGTGCACGAGTCTGACTCTCACTTGTCCGGTGGTTTTTCTAGTTTGAAAGATTCTATAAGTATTTGTAAGGTATATCCACACTACGCCAGCGTCGAGTAGCTTAGCAAACGCGAGCGTGCTTTGACACAGCATCCGTCCACTGCCGCGGCTAGCCGTCGGGTAGGCCAGGAGCCAGGAGGCCAAAACAAATAGGAATGATGGTATTATTTCTTATGTTTGGGGCTAGTCATTCGGTATGTAAAGTAAATTTTAAGGTATATGTTTTATATTTTCTTCTTGAAGTAAAGACTAAATTAAGTAAGTCATTTCGAGTATTTTGACTTTTTATTCAGTAGATATTTTTAATTAATTCTTGAAAATTTTAACTTGTGACGTCATAAGCATGCCTATCGTCGGTCGAATCACGAAGAGGCGTAACTGATTTTTATCAATTTTACAGGAGCGCTAATTAAAGAAAACGCAGGTGACATGAACGAATGTATAGAGTTACTTATTATAGTTAAAATACATATTAGAACCTTAATACATGGGGAATTTAATTCATTATGTTTTATTGTACACAGTTTTTCTTTACCTTTTTTAGATTAAGAGTAATTAAGTTGTTTTTGATAAAGGATCCACTTACACCTATTCGTGATGTAACATTTTGAAATATTTGTCCATTACGCCAGTTCGATGCATGTAAATCCAAACAAAAATGCAGTTTTGTATCATTTATTTACTATCAAGAAATAAACACAATTCTTTTTTCATACAACAAAAAAGATATTAAAGTTTTGTAAATTATGAAGTAGTAATAAGAGGGATGGTACACTAGCCCATGCTGCATGAGAAAATCTGAACCTTTTCGCTTTTATGTTCGTAGCTTATTCGCGTCTAGATACTGCAGAAAAAGCACACATACCCACCTCTTTCATCATCACACTCTGACTCATATATGAAGTGTGCGTCAATTAGAACGAGATACTTAAAATCCTGTAGAATCTGGTTGTGTACAAAGCTAGTGAATCTGACGAAATCATAGCAATAGTTCTGCGTAACTGTGAACCCGAGTTGTCTTAAACTACCTTCACTGACTCTCAATTGAGACTAGTGTTGTGCCTAAATCATGGAGGCTTGCAATAGCGCAAAAAAGGTACCAGTGCCTAAGAAAACTAGCCATGCTGTGACTATCGTCCCATTTGAGTCACCTCCATACTTACAAGATTATAGAGCGTGCACTAAACAAGAAACTCCTGGCACACATGTCCTCTGTGACCAGCAGTATGGGTTTCGCCGGGGCCGGCTGACTGAGTGAGGTTATTGAGAGGTAAGGCGAGGTAAGGCGAGGCAAGACGAGGCAAGGCGAGGCGATGGCTGTGTCTATCAACGCGATATCTCCAATATCTTTAACAGGGTTTGCTACGCAAGCCTTGTAAGCAAGCTTCCCTCTTATTATATTCCTGCTCACCTCTGTACATAGATATCTGACTTCCTGAGCGAACGATCAATTTTTAAAGTAGTCCTAGGAGGATACTCGTCATATCTTTACGCCGGAGTTTCTAAGGGGTCAGTGCTATCGACAAAGCTCTTCCGACAATCAGGCACAATCAGCTTATCATTTGATAAGCTGCATGTACCTGATTGTATTGGGTATTAAGACAATAGCACAGTTGTCGGTAGATTATCTAGAGAAATATCTATCGACAACTCAAGAGTAAGAGCCAGCAGTCATAAGAATCGGTCTTGTCGAGAGTTCATGGTAAAATGCTTAGCATTGTAGAGTGCCGTACTCTTGAGGCAATCTTCAATGAGGGTGATACCAAGTCAGTGACGTTTAAGCCTACTAAAACACAGCCCGTGTTTTAGTAGGCTTAAACGTGTTTATTCTCTACTGAACTGAGTCATTTTGATCTGGCTCCGTCTTTCCGCGGCGCTCTACCTGTTTCCGTCACCGATAACTTGCAACTTCTAGGTATCCAAATGTCATCCAATTTGATTTTTGGACAGTACATCGAGTCCATTGCCCAGCTAAAGAGTTTCGAGTCCTGTCAATTGTCAGGCGGTACTTCACTACAGGCTTGTTCGAGCTAGTATGCAATACTGCTGCCACTTTTAGGAAGGCTTTGAGAAATGCTAACTGGCTGTATTAGACTCTATAGTTAAAATAACAATACGAATTATTGGAGAGACTAAATTTTGTTAAACTAATCTGCAAAGCCTATAACATATGCGTTAGGTGGATTGCCTTTTCATGTTCTACAGGCTGCATCAAGGAAGGAGGAGGTTGATGCGAAATATCATATATATTAATGTAAATTTCAGGGAGGATGCCAAATAATCACATGAATTGATTCCACCAGCCTCTTTTTACTATCAGGACACAAGACGTAGTCAGGGCTGTCACCCTTATATTGTTCCATTGTACCACCAATTCGCACTAAACGTTTAGAATCTACATTGCTCTTGCGTATGGCTAAAGATTGGAATTTTTTGCCGGCTCAAATGCTCCCTAAACACTATGACCTTATTATTTTTAAGAAAACAGTGAATAGGCTGTTATTGGTCACCGTAATACAAAATGTAAGTTCTGACAGTTTTAATATGAACAGACTTATCTAAATTTTGAACCGTTAGATGCCCAAAATTTGTTTTCACGAAAAGTCGCAACTTGATCTGATTTTTTTCGTGATGAATAATTGAAGTATGGAAAATGCATTTTGGGCCCTTTGCAAATGTTAATACTGGATCTCTGACAAAGAATTCAGATACGATCTTTGGTTATAAAATGTACGTTTTTTAATAACATGGTGTACTAAACTCAAAATCCCCATTTTGTTGGATACGCCTTTTCGTGATTCGACCGACGCTATGACATGAAGACTTTCTCTCATATTTACAGGATTTCCTTTGGAAGCAAACTTTTTTCTCGATTGGAAACTGTCACACATGCAAATAGTAACGTCATATGTTGGTTTCCGGTGCGTTTAGAGAACATATCAAGAATTATACTGGTAAAAGTATTTTATTTTTATTTGTTTCATCTCTAAGCAATATTATAAAAAACGACACCTTTTCTTCTTTTCCTTAGGAAAGACATTCCTATAAATGTTCAAAAACCCTCACCTTATACGGTTGTTCAATTCGATCCATACTTCCAGGGACAACCTGTATAACGCTAGAGTCGACAGGAAAAGAAGAAGATGTAACATAAACTATATAAAATCTACTGAATTACTAAATAAATGCCAAAGAAAAAGTTGTTGCATGTAAGTAGAACTACATTAAATGACATGTAATGGAATATTAAAAAAACCGGCCAAGTGCGAGTCGGACTCGCGCACAAAGGGTTCCGTACCATTATCTACTTCATCTTAGTCACTTTAGTGAATTTATTCTAAGGTATGGTTGGTACAAAATTATTCAACACCCAAGTCCAACGAATATAACTGCTAACCTGATAAAGCCAACAGTATAGATTTTAGTGGGGGGACACCCGCCTGGACAAAAAAAATGCACTTTAAAGTTTAATATTACGTAAATGGAGCAAAAGATTAAGACGGAGGAATGAAACAATAGCGTAGACGTAGTAAAAAAACATCTCTTACTTAAAACTACCCTAAAATCCTTTTTTTTTTAATTTTATTCTACCACTTTATCGGCATAACTATTTGGTATACGTATACATACACCTACAAAATTACAGCTGCCTAGTACTAACGGTCTCTTAGAACAACCTTGGACACACAAACAAACAGACAAAACTACAAGGGTTCCTTTTCAAGACTACGGAACCCTAAAAACAAATATGACGTTAGTTAGTACGGGGACCCCAACTTCATTTTGACTCCACCATATTGATTCCATTATAGGTAAAAAGTTTTGGCATTCAAGCAGAAGAACTAATGTCACAGATTATATAATAGTTAATGTAGCTATTATATAATGGTAGCTAATGTCTTATTGATGTTATTGGCCTTTAAAAAATGGCTGTCTATGTATTACCTTA
This sequence comes from Pyrausta nigrata, assembly GCA_949316185.1. Lineage (NCBI taxonomy): Eukaryota > Metazoa > Arthropoda > Insecta > Lepidoptera > Crambidae > Pyrausta > Pyrausta nigrata. The sequence goes on from OX438936.1 coordinate 38,775,652, forward strand.
ACAAACTAGTAGCCTATCTCCGGGCCTATAGTCCGTGTATCGAAAATTTACGCGGCCATTTCGCCGAGCACAGTTTTTGGCCCCGAATCGGACTTTTTTACGACAAACGACTGAGGGTTGGCGAAGGTAATCTTTATACGGTTGGCAGCATTGCTGATCAAAAGGATATCCGGGAAGACTTTTTCTTTTTCTGTCAGGAACGGTGGAAAATATTGCCTCGATTTATCACAGATTTTTTGGGAGTTAAGTTTTTTTTGTTGAAGGCCAGTGGATTTTGATGACGGAGCTGATTTAATTGGGATGTGGAAATATTTTTCAGAAGCTTTCAGGTACTTACTACTCTACCTATATCATACCGAGATGATTGATTAATAGGAGTTCAATAAAAATAAAAAAATGCGATTTTATGTCATTGAAAATGGTCACAAGACGCATTGATAATGCTCGAAACTGTCTTATGAGATGTTGCATTGGAATGAGTGTTTTTTTTTTCAATATTGGACAGCATCACATACATACATCTTCTGATCCCAGAGTACCTACCTAAGTAAGTTAAGTCCCAGATCATAGTAAGAGCGAAATCAGAAACAGTGGTTATTAGAAATGCAACACAACGTAATTGAACCGATAAATAGCCAAACTTTGGCTAAATTGCATTGTGCCAAACCGAAAAAAGCATGTCAAAAAAGAATACCACAGTTTATAATATTGTTGGAATCATTGTATTACATTTGAGACAGCGCTATACTGTTTGACACGTGCGAAAGAGATGCTAAATGCAATAACTAGCTCAGAAGGTCTATTAGAAATGCAACTCAACGTAATTGAAACGATAAATAACAAATAAATAACTTTTTACTGTTTATTGTATCTTCAAAAACTAGCAACTAACAAGTAAAAGTATCAAAATAAAAGTCATAGACAAAGTACAAAGATTTATAAAAAAAGGATTTAATAAATATCTATCGCCAACATCGTCCACCCCGGTGTGGCAACACCAGAAGAAAAGTGGCGGCAGACAATACTAAACTACACGCTAGCTTCACTTCTCATATAAATAAATGTATCTACATGGGTAGTGGAACCAGCTTTCGGGCTGGACGGCGCAGAATCCCGCCTCTAATTGCTACATCTACGGCTCTAACAATTCCGTCGTGCCCCGTGTAGACTTTATCTATTCGGCCTCTTGGCCAACACACCGGGGTGGACGATGTTGGCGATAGATATTTATTAAATCCTTTTTTTATAAATCTTTGTACTTTGTCTATGACTTTTATTTTGATACTTTTACTTGTTAGTTGCTAGTTTTTGAAGATACAATAAACAGTAAAAAGTGATTTATTTGTTATTTATCGGTTCAATTACGTAGTGTTTATTTATTTATTTTATTTATTTCTTGAAACAAACAGCTGTCTTATAGTACATTTAAAAAGGTAACAAATTAGCTTATACACTAGCATTTAAAGTTTCCAATGCTAACTTTTACAATAAGTGCCAATAAGAAGACATATGCGAAAAGTAAGGCAACATGCAACATTTTTTTTTTTACATCCATACATGAAAACGTTTACAAAAAAGAGGGTTCACTAATTATATATAACGAAAGGACTTGTCCTCTTTTTGTATAGATGCTGGTTTTTTATTCTAAGATATCACCAACCACTAATAAACCTATATTTATCTTTATGCTACAAAAATATGAAACACGTGACCATAGAAATCAGAATTTTAAACGCCTCCATTTCTGAGAAAAAATATGTTTTGTAACAGGCATCATCCACTGATCACTTACTTGTATTTTCTGGCTGTATGGCTATATACCATTGCCTTTCCACTGGTGGATAAATACTACAAGGTACTATCACAGATTATATAATAGGTACTACTGTCAATGGAATGTCAATTTTGCTGTCATTTTTTTTTCATGCGTTAATTGATATAGGCGAAGGTGCGGTTTCTGTACAGACAAAGAGAAAAATGAATTTAAAATTTTCTCTAAATCGGAGGCCTTAAAAAATATATTAATTATGCAGAAAGGCTAGTTTTTGTGAACTCTTTAATATAATATTTAGTTTATTCTGGTTAGAAATATTGACAAATAAAAAACCATTAATGGACAAGTCCTTTGTTTGTATTTATGCAGATCTTAAAAGGCGACGAAAACTTGTCAATCGCTCATGAAAAATATCTATATGACTATAAGATGCATTGTATTTGCTTGTGGCTCTTATTATAAAACTATTTTTACGGTAATTAGTCCTACAAACAGGTATGTCGAAGGTGCTTTTCTGTCGAGTTCGATACTTTTTACAGTTAAAGGCTAGTCTGCTTAATAAATAGGGGCTATCAACTGCATAGTTAATAATTTTATATAAAAATATTTGATCCCTATATTCACGTCGGAATTCCAGAGAAAGAAGTCTATCAGTGTTGCAATCTTTAAATCTATACTTTAAACGCCTAATAAATTTATCCTTAATACCCTCCACAAGGTCAATATATTTCGAATACTGGGGATTCCATACAACTGATGCATATTCTAAATGAGATCTAACATAAGCATTATACAATAAAATAATGGTGTTCACGTTGCTAAAGTCAACGTTTTGACGAAAAACAAAACCGAGCAGTCTATATGCTTTGGAAGTAATCATATAAATATGCGAATCAAAATACAATTCACTGTCTAATTGCACTCCCAGAGTGCTGCATTTCTAATAATGGTGGTACCACAACACCCAGACCCGAGACAATATTCTACTACTACTATTGTAGGTATACTATTGTACTTCTATATTGACCCGACCGGGGATTGTACCCGGGCGGGACCTTGGAGATGGCGACACCTTGAACGTCAGTATACACTTTTTTTTACTTCAAATGACTCTTTGTATGGTATGTGTCGTTCTGGCTTTACCAGGCAGCTCCGATTTGAGAAATCTGGTAAAATTGTAGTCGAAAGGCCTAACTTATCTCAAAAATAGGTTCTACATTTTTTTTTTTTTTCGTTAGTTTTGTGAATTTTTGAGGATGACACATGCGGTCTGCAAATCTGCCATTTTGTGTACCCATTACAAGGAATAAGGGTTCATTCACACGGGATCCGTCATTGACGATTCGTCAAAATACACGATATGACATGAAGGATGGACGTTCACATTGCATATCTACTGAATCGTGTTTTTTCACTATTCGTCAAAATATCCGAATTGGTGGCATCAGCGGATCCGTTACAATAAATACACGATTCGTGTATTTTGACGATTCGTGATTTTTAAAAACACTATAGGTAACTAGATTTAAGACGAATCGTCATTTTTCACGATTCTTCATCCGTGTGAACATGGGCATTCAAAAAGCATTGCCGCCGGCAAAATAAAGAACGAATTGTGAAAAAAGACGAATTGTCAAAAATCACGTTATCGTTCTCGTGTGAATGAGCTCTAACTTATCTCGAAAATACACAAAAAAAAAATGATTGGTTAACAGTAACCAAAATTTGACTACTAGTAGGTAGGCCGTAATCTAGTGACTTGCGAACTTCTAATTATCTGTAACAAACTAGTTTTGTTACTGATAACCAGAAGATTGTTTATATTTTACAAAAATTGAATTTCCTACAACAAAACCTTCAACTAACAAAACTAGTTTGGTTGATCCTTTTTTTCAGTGTAGGTTCGACAAAAATCGTTTTTTTTTCGTTAGTTTTTTCGAGGATGACACAAGCGGTGTGCAAATCTGCTATTTTGTGTACCCATTACAAGGAATAAGCATAGAATCGACTTATGATATCAATCGTCAAACACGCCTATCCAGTCAAATGATACTTAAGAGTCGATTTTACCAACGTCATTTAGGTATAATGCGCACAGCTAAGTTGTGGAACTCATTACCCACTTCAATGTTTCCAACGGATTAAAACCCTTCAAACTCAGAGTGAACAGGCTTCTTCTGGGTGAGCTCGCTCCATCATCGACTCTGTCTGTGCCACGTCTGGCTTAGTCTAGAGTCAAGAGCAAACCCATTTCAAATAAAATAATTAAAAAAAAAAAGTCTGATAAGGAATATTCGTCGAATAGAATACAAAACGCCTGATTTGAAAACGCACCTATTTGTCAGCAATCATTTAAGTAAATGTCATTTTAAAATCGGTCGTTTTATAAATGCTTATTCCGTCGGATAAGTCTTATTTTATCTGACGTTGGTAAGAAGAAGTCAGTTTTCAAATTAGGCGTTTTGTTGGTGGTAATTAGGTGTTTTGTTTTCTTTTCGACGAATATTCCTTATCGGACGTTGGTAAAATCGACTCGTAAACTCTACATAGCAAAGCGCTAGCTCTCACAAATCACAATTAACACCTCCACCGCCCTACGCAAAAACGTCCACTGAAACTTCCACAAACGGTGCATTCCCGCTCAACACGTTTCATTCGGGAAACATGTAACAACTGTCCCCACCAATCGCGTCACGCGCAACTGTAGCGAGCGCTCCCATTGGCTGGCGACTGTTGCGGAGTGAGACGGGGACACTTCATTAAGCTACTGTTGCTTTGTAGGCTGGCTTTGTTTTGTCAGTAAGGGCCAATAGGGAGGGTTTTAGTTAGGTAATGTCACGTAAAAAAATAGAGCCTCCTTCCAAAAAGGTTTATACAAAAAATCTAAATTATGTTACCTACTCGAATTTGCGATAACTGTCGAAGTTCTTTATTTATACACACATAAAAATTAAAAATAAACAAAATATGTACCTAAATGTATGTAATTTATGTAACCAAAACTTAATCTCTACTTATTCAAAAATAAAACCGTGTTCATGAGGCAAGGAAGCGAGAATGCTGGCTGCGTTTCCGCGTTGGATAGCTATAATACGCCTCTGCGTAAGAAACGAGCCAGCACTTTTATTTCCCAGAATTGTATTTAATTTAGGGGCTATTTTCCACAAAAGTAACACCTACTTCATTAGGAGCCGACAGAACCGCTGATTCTTGTGATAACACAAAACAGTCTCTAAGCTTTTCAACCGTAGGATAGTGGCAGTCACAAAGGCAACATGATGTAGGTACCTAGATATTTTGACGTGTAGCCTGTGTACTTAGATACACCTGTAGTTTTGCACATTTTCGTTGAATTAGGTACTTTTATTAAATTCTGATGAATGAATAAACAATGATAGTTAATATAATTCCCAGCGCAGAAGTTGATATATCATGTCGATCTTTTGGCAGTCGCTGCCTCTTAATCATCTAGATATTTTTTATTGCGATGTCCGTCCGAATGTCAGCACAAAATTAAACCAGATGAGGACACTTATTTATACATGGGTACCTACTTCTTACAACTGTGTGCAAGTAGAGATGACGGGATGTGAAATAAAAGTAAACAAAATAAAGAACTTGTCTAAATTAAGTTACCTAATGTAAATGTAACCTCACCTTTAAAGACTTTTGATTTGTAGGTAGGTAATAATTACGTTTAAGTTGAACAATATTTAATGTAATGCTGTGATAAAACTAAAAATATTGGTGTTCCACTTGACATTTGTACCTAAGTAGTTTTTAATAACTTTGGTAGACTTAAAAGGTCATATAAGTGCACTAAACCTAGGATCTTTTGTTCATCGTATCGGACTCAATAGTTTCGCACTGCCATGGCTATTTTCTTGTTTCAATTAAGTAGTAATACAAGTATTATCAATCTCTTTATGTTTCAGGATGACTATGTTTCAAAAACATCGCCAATCTAACAATACCTTGCTATACGATTTTGATTTAGACATCTGTTTGTTTTTCCAGATCGCTTTCATAACTCTCATAGTCGCCACCCGCTCTCATAATACTCGTAATATTAAAATCTACTGATAAATTCTTGCTCCCACACAACAGTGTCTCTCTCGAGATAACTTCAACAGCACAATATCCGGCGCTGCCATAGAAAGCAAACACGCGCCCACTCGACTCGAGATTAAAAGCTTTTTACCCGCGCTACATTGAGCAAATATCTCGTTTGGATTGTCTAGACATTACTTCCACTAGAGCAGTGTGGATTGGATGACTAGGCTTTTGGACGGTTAGTTTATGACACTTGTTCAGCAAGATTATGAACTGCAATTTAAAGTCAATGGCTCCCAATTTTAGTGCGGTAGCCTACTTTACGGTGAGGTCGTAAGACTATTACCCAAATTATATCACTGAGGTTGTCCAGAATGTAATTGAGTCTTATTCAAATATATCTCTACCTGGCGGTGAGGGAAAACATCTCGAGGAAACCTGCACACTAACTGTTTAAATGTTAGCTTTCGTGTGCGGAAAAGGCAATAAATAAATAAATTGTTTCAACAAACACACCAATTACCTAGCCCCAAACTAAGCGTGAGCTTGTGCTATGGTGACTAGGATAACGGATAGAAATACTTAAATACAAAGGGGAGAGTTTGATAAATCGTACTGCCATTTTAATCGTACCACTTCTAAATTTCCCTCTCAATGTGTATTTTTTTCTACACTAGCAACACCAAATCGTGGCCTTGCGCAACCCCCCGCCACCCGCCATTTGTAATTGATGTGACTTGACAACTGTGCGACAAGAAAAGGACGACAAAGAAAACTACAGTAAAGAAATGGACGACAAAGAAAATTACAATAAAGAAAAGGGACGACAAAGAAAATTACAATAAAGAAAAGAAGCAATTGATTTCTTCTCTTGCTGAAATACATGCACCACTATCGACATCGAAAATACAATATACTCAAATGAAAACTACGCCTGCTAATATTTAAATACAATAAAAGTTTTATCACCACTGCCAAAAAATACATCAAAAAAGGAGAACACTATACAAAAAGCTATTGAAATAACATCAAGCCCATATAAACCAACTAACTAGAAGAGAAGATGAAGCAGAAGAAAGTTAAAGTAAAAAAAGGAAAGGTTTGTAAACCAAAGAAATACCAAATAGTGAAAAAAGAAAAGATAATAGCTATTTCCAAGGGCAAATGCAAAAGTTTTGAGGAAACGATCCTCTTACATTACTAGTAGCGATGACTCAGATGAGACACTTGTTGTGGAATAAGATGACGATGATGACAGTGATGATGATCTCGAAAATATATGTGGAACGTGCAATCGTTGTTACTATGATAAAAAGGGTCCATACGTTGATTGGATTCAATTCATTTGCTGCCACCGGTGGCTACATGAGACGTGTAGATTTTTTGTTTGTTTTACAATAAGAACTATGCACAATCATTACATTACAAATAACATTGTTAACAAAACGTTCATATTTTCACGTTATTGTATTAATATAGTTTAAACTGATCTCAATATTATAGTACAATCATGTTATTCTTATAAAAAAGCTTATAGATGTGTTGATAACATTGTTCCTTTATCACCTAAGAGGTATTCATAATATTTATTTATTACTTAAGAGTTAAAAATAAACAGTTTTGCTAAAATGTTTACTGTCTTTAATTCAGTAGTAAGACTTAAACACCCATGGTACGATTTAAAAACTTGATGGTACGATTAAAACGACCAGTCGGCTAAATCGTACCGATGGCAGACCTTTATTAAAACTCATTTTTAAGGATGTTAGAGTAAACATATAGAACTGATTTCTTGGGTTTAGCAAGGAAAAATATGAAACTTTATTTTGCATATCCATTAATTATTGTAAGTCTTGTCATAGTCGAAATATTTAAGTTAAAGTAAAAAGTGGTACGATATAACCGACTCTCCCCTATAAACATTCATGACTTAGGTACAAATGCTCGTGCTTATCACACAAACATTTGCCCCTTGCGGGATTCGAACCCGCAACCGCCTGGTTTAGAAGTCCGGTGCGCGAACGACTACACCAAGACGGTCGTCTATAAAATCTATCGACGGCAATGGGGAACCACATAGGTATTAATTACGTTCACGACTTTGTCATGACGTAAACGACTCCAATTTTATTGATTTTTAGTGACTACTTCAAACTTTGACACCTGGTCAGGTGAGTGAGAGCATCGCATGATGAATAATTATGGAGTTTTTTGGGAGGCCCATAACCAGCAGTAGAAGACGTCTCGGTAATAACAAGCCCACAAGTGACAATATTTAATTACCTTATACATATTTGGTTTACAAAATGGGATCGTGTTAAAAACTTGAAAGGATCGCTCACAGAAAGGGTACAGTTAATAAAGTTGGACAAAAACATATATAATATAAAGCGTCTTATCTCATTGTATGTAGGTATATATATATACTGTAAAAAGTTTTTATGATATGTAATAAATTGTTTAAACCTTAAATCCTCCTTAGAATTTGAGCCTCTGTTATTTAAAGTCTTACTGCCGTACTCAGAGACGTCAATTAATATTAATCCTTCATTAAGTCTCATGCCGTCCTTTTTTAATCCATTGACAAAGAAAGTGACAGACAGAGATTTAATTAAAGATTAAATTTAATTGACGTCTCTGAGTGCGGCAGATGTTGTTACCTTTAGGTATCGTTATTAAGTCCTATATTTTCTTATGATAATTTTTCATTACATTTCTAAGGAAGTTCAACTACTGACCAAGAGGTCAGTTAACATTATTAATATATAACCTTTGAGAGACGAGCATCCTAATTTATGAAGCTCATGATTATTTTATGAAAGTTCTTCTAAAGTGTTTGATATATCATATAAAACAGAACAATCTACACATTACATCCATCCAGGCAAGTCGTGTCTCGAGGCAGAGGGCAGAGGTCGGGGAGGGAGGGCGATATTCAAATTGCGAACATTTCATTTTAACGCTTGCGAAGATATTCGCTCGCTCCCACGCTTCTAGTTGTGTTGTGACTTGTATGATGTCGATAAATATAAAACGTACTTATATTTTCATATACAAAAAATGAATTATTTTGACCAAGTTTTAATTAACCGATAAAACAGTTCACAGAAAAACCTTGAATATACTCCGGTTTTTATACATTTATACACATTTCGTCAATGTAATATTTCACTGAATTTCAAGCATAACAAAACAAAATATAATAAAATAAGGAACACAATATCACAAGTTGATATTATTATCTTTTCCAAATTAAAAAGAGAAGTATGAGTATATTATAGAATTGTATCTATAATACCTACCAATCTTGATGTGTACTTAGACGTCTGAGATATTAATGAGTGGTCTTAGTAATAGGATCCCATTCCTTCATTTACCCTTTGAGTACGAAATCCTAAAAAGAGGTCTTTAGGTGTGGGTTTATACTCAAAAAGTCGCTACTAAAGATCTAGTTAACAGTTCATAGCGGCCTTTTGGAAAAGAAGAAATTCATTTAACACTAAATTTAATCAAATTTCACTTACAAAAATTAATTGACTGTGTCATCCGGTGGGACTCGAACCCACGTCCCTTCGCTATCCGGGCGAGTACTTACCAACTAAGCTACGGAGGACATTAGTCAGTCGACGAATTCTTGCAAGTGCTTGCTACGCCAGTGAGCCGGCGTTCGATTTCATCAATACTTGGGGAATGTACCCGCATGTATCCAATGGAAATATTTTTACAAATATTTAACTATCAGTTAAGATGAAATCAGCTTAATTTATTATATTTTTATAACTTAAGCAATTATTTTGCAAGTTTTTACGAAATTAAATCAAATTGAAAAAACTTGCAAAATAATTGCTTAAGTTATAAAAATATAATAAATCCTTTGACACTTTTAAAAGTTTTAATATCGTTACTATTCGTAAAGTTATTTATCGATACCCTGATCACTCTTTCGCCCCTCCGCCAAGTTGAGACGTTTGCGAAATGTGAACATTTCACGAATTGATCGTTCAGCCTCGGAATTCTCATTTGCGCCTTGAGACGCCCCCTCGCCCACCCACCCTTGTATCCCCCTCACCTGTATCTGTTCCTACAGGGAGATGTCTTGAGATTCACAGACTGTTGGATGGGAATTTGAAGTCAGCTAGTATTTTATATTGGACTTGAAAATTACAGGCTGTATTGTTGATCCAGTTTATCGTGGATACTTTTTTAAATAATTTCTTCTTTTTACCAAATGTGACAAGGATAGACAACCTGTTTCAAATTAGTTAGGCAATCTTGGAAGCTGGGTTTAAAACAAACAAATAAAGAAAAACTAATTTAGTCACGACATTGACCTTTAATTAACTTAGGTAATGGTATGCCCTAATTAGATCCAGTGAAAGCCTTTCACCTAATCCAGTAGATAATTCAATAACCATCCTATATCCACATTCTTGATCGGATTAAACACAATACGCGCAGAAATTCAGTTATACATTGATAATTACTCAGCTCCCACCCCCACCCCTCCCCCCTCCTGTGCCACCCTCGCCTCTCATTGTAATTTAAATCGAATTCCCTTCGACAAGTAAATTGAAATATTTCAATTTGGACGCACCTTCCGGCTCCGTTCGACATTTGAATTGAATTTGAATTTGGAATTAAGATACCGTTAACTTACTCGCTCGAGTTCTTACATTATTTACTTATGTAGATGATGTGTTTATATTCAGCCATCCTCTGAGAATGCAAATTGAGATATCATCACAAGTGTGCACGTCATGATGAATTAAACGATACCAGAGCATAATACCCTCATAAAATGTTATCAAATTTACATCTACTCAAATAATACACTCGAAATAAAATCCATATTGACCCGGGCGAAGCATAAACCGCACTTTAGACAATCAAACAAAAACCTCTACAATAAATATTAAAAAGAATCGGAATCCTCAACGCGAATAACAAACATAATTGTGTTTTTTGTGCCTCATTCAATAGAGCTTTGTCCGGTAACACAAAAACTGGTTCTCAAAAAAGTCACCTTTATAAATTAAGTTTCAGCATTCGTACGGACCAATGGCGTTTCAGAGGCGGGGTCGCGGACCCTCCCCATTGGCTGCAGAAGCGCTCTCATCTGACTACATTTTATATAACCGGATGATACAACATATACAGTTAACACTATAGAAAGAGCGGGATGGAGCTAGCGCTTGAATACAGTGTGTCGTTTCGCACTCGTGGCGTCTCGCTCGCACAATGCCCCGGCAACTGTCAGTTTGTTCGTCCGCCGAAAATGAAGCAACAGTGTTGGTTACAACCCGCGGCGGAACGTCGCCTTAAGTGTTGCGCGTTCCACTTTCAAATCGCGACTTTGACGTTTCATTTGTGAAATCTTATTGAACTTTTTGAAAAATTAACCGTTTCAATGTCGCAAAGTTTATTGTTTATCCTGGATTGTTAGTGTTTATTTCAAATGTTTTAGTGTGTTTTTAAGTGAAACGGGACTCTTTTTAAGGGTAGTTTTTTGAGTTATAATGGAAATGTCTTTGCCGAACGGAGTGGATGTGTCTCAGCTTGTCCAGCATCCAGTGTTGGCTGCTTTGCCTCCATTCTTCCTCAGAGCCTCAGAAAGATATCAGGTAAATTGATATAATTATAAAATACCTAGAACCTACATTATTATAATCAGTGGAAGATATGCAGACTCACCCATTAACAGCCAACGCGAAGCTAATAACAATGCACTGAGACTCGAACTTAAAATAAAGACAGAGAGCTTAGTTATAAAACAAAAAGATGTTTTCATGAAATACTATATTTTTATACAAATCAGTATTTTATTAAAATTCTGGCAATCGTAGGGTAGAAAACAGTAATTATTCTTTATTTAGCTCTTGATATTAAGATTTTTACCGAATTACGAGATAATCAACCTACATTTATTAAGAAATTTACAAAAAAATATTATTTTCGTCACTGTACTTGCTTGAGTACAGCGACTGCAAATGGGTTTAAGGTTACATCACTAATGCTACCATTCATCATCATCATCCTCCAAGCGATATCCCGGTTTTGTACTCGCAGGCGAGGGCCCAAGGTCCGCTGACCATGATCCAGGATGTAGATAACTAATGCTACCATTGCGGCTTAAATTAATTTCTTTAACTGCATATTTCATGGATAACATTGTTTAATTTGTTTTTAGTGGCCAATTTTTTTAAATATTACTTATTTATATTTATTTTTCCTCAAAAAATGACTTTATAACAAACAGACAGCAATTTTGTAAACAAAAACCGCTAAACCTGTTGTTATACACCAAAACTGTATCGAAACAAAATTGATATTACCTACTTGCCTGATTGCTATTTAAAAATGCCAAGATTGTGAAGGATAAGGCTTATTCAAGACTAGCAGTCAGAATTATTTTAATAAATTTTATATGTACGGTCACGCAAAGCCACCGCGGGCGCGGCCGTCGGCAAATGTTTTGCGAAACTTCAACCATCCATCATTAAAATTGTTTTTGACATTGTTGTCTCGTATTAACTTTATAAAGTAATAAAACTCTTATTCAATCACTAAAATGAAGTTAAAAACTGGAAAAATGGAAAATATTTTTTTCAAAATTAAAACGTTACTAAATTTCAATCATCCATTATCAAATTCATCAAAACTAAAACAATGTGTCGTTTAACGATAGAGTAATATAAACTCTACCTACTTTATTCAGCCACGAAACTCAAGTAACTAATAAAAAATTGGAAATTTTTTTTTTCAAAATGAATACGTAACTAAACAGTTATTCATTCAAATATTAGTGTCCGATGACACTTCCGTACCCGTAATTGATACTTTAATAAAATTACATTGTTGCATTGTTATTTGTTAACAAACACAGAAACCGTGTCAAAACCCAACCAAGGGGCAACTTGTAACGTTACACTTTAATTATGTTATATTAACTCACAAATACACTTAACATTTGGTATAATATTGTAACCTGATATTTTGATTAGTGAGCGCGAGCGAATAGTTACCGAATGAAAATGGTGAATGGGTAACAACCCTATTTGGTTATTCAATTACATTTTAATATTTTTAATTAATTATCATTATATTTTAATATGGACATCATAGGTACAGCTGCACAGTCCGACTGGTTTATCTACATAAATTGTAATATTACTGTGGCCTCTCCTACATCGGGCAAACAAAGCGAAGTATAGGCGTGCGGATAAAAGAACACATAGCTGACGTAAAACTTAAACGGAACACGAAATCTGCAGTGTGTGAACATGCCTTAGACAAACCCAACCACTTCATTCGTTTTGACCAACCTAAAATACTTGCAAAAGAACGGCGTTTTATTCCTCGAATGCTACGTGAAGCCATTGAAATTAGAAAACATCCAAATTTCAATAGAGAAGATGGTTGGAAAGTTCCACCGGCATGGGATCCTATTCTAGCAAAAACCAAAGCAACACCTAGCACTGCAAGATCTTAAGACACAGTTAGCTCTTTCTGCGTAAATAGGAACGTAAATTAATGTTATTGAGTGACGGTAGTTAAAATTTTTTTAAACTTTGTAATGACAAATAATACCTTAGTCTCCCTGTGACCACGATCGCTGTAAAGTGTTCGAAACGTCAGGTTTTAAATAAAATGTAAATAAATCGCGAAGTAATCCGTAAAATTGTGTTTTGATGAGTTCAACAATTCGCGTAAACGTAAGAAACAAATATATTACTGTGTTTTTGGAATTATAACCAGGTGTCCTTTACGTTGTTTATTTTCGTGTGTTATGTGATGTCCATTCATTAACAAATGTATTTTCTTTCTTTCTTATTCACCGAGAGTGAATATAGTTTCTATAACTTGATTTAAGCACGAAATAATACACCAAAATGCCAATGAAGCGGTGGGATAAAAACTGTTACAGTTTGAATGAAAAAAATAGACGATATTTACGTTTGCTTAATTTTTAGGTAATTATTTGACTCATCATTTTAAAAAAAACATTGAAAAAATGACTGGAGTTCAAGATCGCATAGAAGAATAGCGAAAAATGGCAAAACTCTACCGACAAAAGCATATATCCATACTAATATTATAAATGCGAAAGTGTGTCTGTCTGTCTGTTAATATAAACTACTGAACTGATTGAGATGAAATTTGGTGTAGAGACAGTTCGAGACCCTGGAAAGGACATAGGCTACATTTTGTCGCGATATAAAAACATTAAGGGGGTGAAATGGCGGATGAAATTTTATATGGAAAATCAACCTCTTGCGGGCGAAGTCGCCGGGAACCACTAGTACTTCGACCTTTAGTACTAGAGTTTGTTTATGTTACAAACGTTTTAAACGATGTGGTTAATTCTTATTTCTTATTTCCCAAAGCCGACACCTTCTGAGTTTGTTTTTAAATGGATACTAAGTTTTGAATGATAATTTTCGTTCTTTTGACAAATTTTAGATAGAGCAATGATTTTGCTAAGTAGGTAACTAGAGCTGGAGTGATGGTGAAATTTTTATAATTAACCAATTAAACATGTTAATAGGCATAACATGAGAAAGCATAATTTCTTGTTAGTTGTGCTAAATAAAAAGAGTTTTTATCTATTTGCTATAAGTAAGAATCTTATTTTTTTTTAACAAACACCAATTACTTAGCCCCAAACTAAGCGTGAGCTAGTGCTATGGTGACTAGGATAACGGCTATCCGTTATAGAAATATTTAAATACATATAAACATCCATGACTTAGGTACAAATGCTCGTGCTTATCACACAAATATTTGCCTCTTGCGGGATTCGAACCCGCAACCGCCTGGTTTAGAGTTCCGGTACCCGAACGACTACACCAAGACGGTCGTCTAATAATTCTTATTTGTTTTTCCTACAGTTTTCCTAATCGTCTCAAGACGGTAATTAACATTTTTCTATAAGATGAACTTCTGACAGTAAGGTTTGTCACTTGCCTTACATACACCCCTCCACCAATCCGCACTAAGCCCGCGTGGTGAAGTATGGCTCGTTCCTCCTCATAGTTGAGGTGAGGCCTTTTTCCAGCAGTGGGATCTAATAGGCTGACTTATTTTATAAGATGCATGGAAAACTCAACTTTAGTAACAAAATAAAATAATTCCATGTAATTATTCATTGTAGAGCAATATAAAATTCTCGTACATAAACTCCGTTTTTCTTTACTTGTTGCTTTCATGATAAACAAAATAGATTTTCCTTTTGAACGAAATTGTTCATTTACCTAAAGTAAGATAGAAAAACAGCAATCTACTGATTATATTTTTGTTATACATACACCTTTGCTTGTGGCGCAGTGGCGGCAGCGCTTTGGTAGTGATACCAAAAGTTAAGCAACCCACGGCGCGGTCGTGATTGGATGGGTGACCATTCCGACCATTTAAGTGACGTCCATGACAAGCATCTCCGTGCTTCGGAAGGCACGTTAAGCAGTTGGTCCCGGCTAATATCTGTGGTATTAGTCGTTAAGCCTAGTCAGAGGCCCTAGGGCGGCTTGATAACTTCTGACAGTAAGGTTTGTCACTTGCCTTACATACACCCCTCCACCAATCCGCACTGAACCCGCGTGGTGAAGTATGGCTCGTTCCTCCTCATAGTTGAGGTGAGGCCTTTTCCCAGCAGTGGGATCTAATAGGCTGACTTATATACATACACCTTTTTATATCTAAGAGTAAGTTCCTTTCACTAGTTTTTAAAAGTTCGATTGTGTAGAATATTGCCAAGCAAAGAAAAACGAACAGTGACATTAGTGCAGGAAGACAGATGAAAGATGATAGTAGTACATAGGGATGAGCTTTGATTGCTTATTAGCAAGCCTACCGATTTATTTGAATTGTCATTTTTCCATTATTTCTAAAGGTGTCATTGTTTTCCAAACGTCAGTTTGATTATTATTAGCTATTGTTTACTATTATTTCCCGGTTGGTCCCGGCTTATATCTGTGGTATTAGTCGTTAAGCCTAGTCAAAGGCTCGGCAGTAGGGCAGCTTGATAACTTCTGACAGTAAGGTTTGTCACTTGCCTTACATACCTACACACCCATCCGCACTGAACCCGCGTGGTGGATTATGTATCGTACCTCCTCACAGTTGAGGTGCGGCCTTTTCCCAGCAGTGGGATCTAATAGGCTGACTTAACTTTTTTTTGCTATTATTGCTTTTGTGAAAGCTATAACTATTGCTCTGAGTTTGGTGGTGGACCTGTTACAAGCCAGTCATCCGATACCGACAGACACTGATTCTGATCCCTCCAAATATTAGGCCTCATCATCGTCAATACCATAAAACTTTAAACGGTTATGATGTTGCGGCCTACCTTACGTCTGCTGCCATCTAAAGCAAGAAATGGAGACATGGCATTAATACTACGCTTACTTCGTAAAGTGAAGTGGGTTTCACGAGCTAGATTGTACCTGGACCTATTATTATTGCCTGCCGCAATATTCCAAAGATCATGTCATAATTCACAAACCTATTCCTATATCTTAGTATGGTTGCAGCACAACTATAGTCCGAGGAGTTCATACGCGACCCTCCTACTCCCCGCAAGACGTGCTCGGGGTGAGGAAACGCCAACCACACGCGAATGTCTTAGGAAATACCATTCCCCGCAACACCACCCGTCCCCGCTGACATGGCATGCCTCGCCCCCCGCCCCTCTGGAAAGTCGCGCACGAATACGTCGGACTATAGACCACAATGTTAACGAGTGTCTGTCACAGCCTTTTTTTTCGCAGAGGACACCGAAATGCGCCCGCTGCCGGAACCACGGCGTGGTGTCGGCGCTGAAGGGCCACAAGCGGTATTGTCGGTGGCGCGACTGCGTTTGCGCGAAGTGCACGCTTATCGCGGAGAGGCAGAGGGTGATGGCTGCACAGGTATGTCACCAGAAGACATTTACATCTTCCATCCTTCAGCCTAACACCAAACAGGTCCAAGATACGAAGCCAAAAGATGGTAATGTTCCGTAGTTCAGATACCTCACACTATAGGTCTCAGTCAGGAAGCAACCTTGTGTTCCTTTGGCTTTTGGAAGAAGTGTCAAGCTATGTTTAAGAATATAGAAGGTGGGTATGGGATTTGTGGGCACCACGGCGTGGTGTCGGCGCTGAAGGGCCACAAGCGGTACTGTCAGTGGCGTGACTGTGTGTGCGCAAAGTGCACGCTCATCGCAGAAAGGCAGGGGGTCATGGCTGCACAGGTATGTGACCAGAAGACATTTACATCTACCATCCTTCAGCCTAACACCAAACAGGTCACAGATATGAATCCAAAAGATGTAATGTTCTGTGGTTCAGAAATTACACGCTATAAGTCATTACAATGGTTTGAAGTGCCATTATAACGCCAGAAAATCCCTTTGGTCTTTGAAAGAAACACCCATTAGATTTTTAGGAACCACAACGTGTTGTCGGTGTCACAAGCGGTACTGCCGGTGGCGCGACTGCGTATGCGCTAAATGCACGCTCATCGCGGAGAGGCAAAGGGGCATGGCTGCACAGGTATGTCACCAGAAGCATTGAAATCCTCCACCTAACATCAAACAGATCACAGATACGAAACCAAAAGATGCTAATGTTCTGTAGTTCAGAGATCGCACGCTTAAGATCTCAGTAAGGAAGAAACCCTGTGTTCGTTTGGCTGTTGGAAGAAGTTTCAAGTTGCGTTTAAGATTATAGAAGGTGAGTATGGGTAGGTGGTTTCGAACAACCACCAGATTTGTGGGCACCACGGCGTGGTGTCGGCGCTGAAGGGCCACAAACGGTACTGCTAGTGGCAGGACTACATTTGAGCAAAGTGCACGCTTATCGCGAAGAGGCAGAGGGTCATAGCTGAACAGGCATGTCACCAGAAGACATTTACATTCTCCATCTTTCAGCCCAACAGGTGACAGAAAAGAAACCGCAAGATGCTATGTTCTGTGGTTAAGACATTACACGCTATAGATCATCGCACTTGTTTCGCACAAAAAAACACCCATTGGTATGTAACAGGTATCTGGCCAGAAGACATTTACATTCTTTATTTATCCTTCAGCCTGATTCCAAACGTCATATTGTAACAAGTAGTGAGAAAATAATTCTTGTACTATCATGTGGTGTAGCACACAAAAATACAATCATGAACCTGGACAAAAACTTTTCTCTAATCCAATTAGCTTGGTGTTATGCTGCATGCTAGTTAGGAGCCCATCACAACAAATTACCGTCTCTTGGTAATAAGATGCTGGTATCATGGTTCGAGACCTTAATGAGCGCTCTTTAGGATAGTGGCAAACTGTTGTTATGCCAAACTACATTGATGCCGTACACGCACAGGGTTGTCTATTGAGAAAGATCCTAGGAAAAGCCCCATCATTCCTATTTATCAAAACGTCATCTTAGCTAACCTGAGCCAGATGGCCGGCCGCGTCGTCACTTACCATCAGGTGAGATTGCGGTCAAATGTCTGCCTGTTAATTGAAAGAAAAATTGATGGAAGTTTCGCACGGTGTCGCGACATGCCTAGACCATGAGCTTTAGTTAACATAATAATAAAAATAAACAAATAAAAATCATACAGCCTGCCATCCATTCGTCCTTCATTTTGATCTTCTGGATTCCGTTTCGTTTTAGCATGTTGGCATCATGGCATATTTGAAACTATTATCGATTTCGATCGATTCTCGTTATTCTTGGATAGTAAATGTTCTAGTACCCCAGAGACCTGTAACATGAGAATTTCAAATTAAGATGCATCGCTTACCTTACTTATGTAAGCATTTCATGACTTTTATAGGTAGCCTACCTAGATTACGTCTTTCTACACTTGAAACCTGGAGTTCACCATCTCATTTTTAAATTTTTTTTGAGAAATTACCCGTCAATTGATGTTTACCGGCTATTTAAAAGTTGGTGAAGTCGGGTCTTGATGATCTAAGTCCTACACCATAGGTTGTCTTAATGTCCACCGCCCACTTAGATACTGTTTTTTTCCAGGTCCTCCCTTAATCTCTTTCTCCTATCCCCGATTGGGTGGCCCCCTTTAAGAACCTATGTAAATCAAACATTTCTCCTCCAGGTGGCACTACGCAGACAGCAGGCGCAGGAAGAGAACGAGGCCCGGGAACTGAACCTGCTGTACGCAGGCCAGGCCGCGCCACACCACTACTCCGAAGTGCCCGACGACTCGCCTGGTGAGAACTTATATTTGTGAGCTTTATTTTTATTTACATCAACACCAACTTTAAGCTGTTGCTGAATTATTTCATGATAGAAAAACTCAGATATAAACGATCCGACTTGGGATTTTAGACCACAATTGGCTTGTATTTAAAAGGGTATTATTTATATCTTTGTAGTTTTCACCAAATAAAATAAATAAATAAATAGAATGGAACATGGAAGCCAACGTGCTTACCACACGAGGGAACAATGGTTTCGATTCCAATGTGTTTCTAAGATTAAATTAAAGTTTAGTCACTCTCTTTCTCTGCTAAACAAACGAAAAAGCTCCACACATTGTAGTCTGCCACAATTATTTAGAAGCGTCAAATCAAGTGATGCGATTTCGTACGTATTTTTACAAGTTTTTGCGTATTTTCGATTAACTTTAGACGTCGTCGAATGACATCCCTACTAAATGGTACATGGATTCTCTAATTTTAATCACCCTATAGATACAAACTTGTAGTTATCCCAAGCTAGTTCCTGACACGCCACTGTCATAAACAGACTCTAACAAACAGACAAGAAACCAATCTTGCGAGCCCCGGGGCTTTTCCTCCCGCAAACGAACGCATTTCCTGCCCTCAGACACTATGTACTCACTCACTACTCACTCAGTAATAGCTTGAAGTTTTTTTAACACTCACAGTGTTATTTATTATTTTTATAAGTTTAAATAAGAAACTAAAAATAAGCACACGGGCAGGATTTGAACCCACGGCCTTTGGCTAACCGGGCCAATGCTCTTACCAACTGAGCTGGCGTGTTTTGTTATTTATACAAACTAGCACTCTGAGATGCAAACAACATCAAATTGAATTTCGCTCACAAAAATTAATCGACTGTGTCATCCGGTGGGACACAAACCCACGTCCCTTCGCTATCCGGGCGAGTGCTCTTACCAACTGAGCTACGGAGGACGTTAGTCAGTCGACGAATTTTTGTAAGTGCTTGCTACGCCAGTGAGCCGGCGTTCGATTTCATCAATACTTGGGGAATGTACCCGCATGTATCCGATGGAAATATTTTTACAAATATTTAACCATCAGTTAAGATGAAATCAGCTTAACTTATAATTATTTTTATAACTTAAGCTATTATTTTGCAAGTTTTTACGAAATCAAATTGAATTTCGCTCACAAAAATTATCGACTGTGTTTGTTGTAAAATATTCCCACCGGATGCGGTGGGAATATTTTACAACAAATAATTACTTAAGTTATAAAAAATAATTATAATGCAAACAACATGTTTAACTAGCTGATACCCGCGATTTTGTCCGCGCATATGTCTTTTTTTTCTTTCTTTCTTTAGAATTTCCCATACAAACTTCCACCTCCCATGCGTGATTCTTAATGTGTAATCAAAAAGCTGAATACCTACCAACGATTTATACATTTAGCTTCAAAACTGACAGACGGAGATTAATACAGCTTACATCTTACCGCTTAAAGGGGTGTATTTCCAAAATTCCTTTCTTAGTGCTCACCTACACTACTAAAGGAGGCATGGTACAAAAGCAGTCCCGAAGCAGTGGTAGGTAAAAAGTATATATTGGGACGTGTATAAGTGGGTCTATATGTATAAATAAATGACTTTTATGACTTTTATGACAAAATTATAAAATTTCTAATTCTAGTAGCTTAAGCTGCGCGTTGATAATAATTCATGATAACAGTTTTTGATTTCTATAAAGATTTAAATATACTATGAAATGAAATGAAGTCCTGAAGCAGTGATAGGGCTTCAAAGATATGTGGGCCTACATAAATAAATTACTTTTATGACTTTAATTTTATTCAATTCGCGGTATCAGTTCGTCAGTTTAAACGCATGCTACTCAACCGAGTATCGTACGTACTCCACAAACTTATGCACTATTCTCTTCATAAAACACTTATTTAATTAACCCTTAGCGCACTTAAAACTAAAAACTACAACAATCAAAATGCCCGCTAAAATTCAAAAATGGCCGAACAATCCGCAACGCTGGCTGTACACAAACAACTGTTGTAAAAAAAACAAAACGTCATGGAAGAAAGAACAGCTTCGCGCCAATTAAACTCCACAAAGTACCAAGTGTTGCCACTCGCGGCGCTGCCGTCGGCTGAGCAGCCAGGGGTGGCAACATCAAGATATAACTTGAATTCCTAAAATTCAGAAAAATAGAACTAAGGTCATTTTATTTAGTTCCGGGAAGAAAGATGATGTTCTTAGCTGGGTTCAAAAGACAATCAAGGTCGAGTATTGTAAGTTTTGGCACAGAAATATACCTGCATGGCTACCGCCTTATTTGAAAGCTTTACCAAAGTCATGACATATGACTAAAAACAGGCATTATTTCGTCAGATTTAAAAGATTTATTTCCAGGTGGCAGTTTAAGAGCTGTTATTGCTTAACTGAAAGCTTTAACTATTGCAATTTGAAAGGATAGTAGGCGATAGCAGGTCTGTGTATCTCCCCGCGGAGGTAGCAAAAACGTACCTACGTGCGGCGCCCCTACTTAAAAAACAAGTTGCGTGTCGCTGGGGCTAAAACAAGTTGCGTGTCGCTACCGGCCAGCGACACTCTCGCGCGTTTTATTCACCGGCGGCCGCGCGGCTACGTGGCTGGACGAGAATGAATAAAGTACTAGAATGAGGCGCTAGATGGCGTTAGAAGCTTCTCGTAGCAGTCAACCCTATCGCGTCGCGTGATATTACGTCACTGAATAGGTTTAGTGTATTATGAATCATATTCCAGAGCAATTAGTATGAAATTATCTTGCAATGGATTTTTGTAGGTGTCTACACGAAAATGTGCTTGACTCTGAGGCGAACTAAATTACGCCATATTGTTGACGACATTGAGTACACACTTCTTTGAATACAATTGCTAAGTCATACTTCTGTACGAAGTACTAGTATTCTGTGGCGATAGTTCTACAGCCCTAATTCTTGGTGACACCAATACTCGTAAATTACTATTTGAATGATCCGAAATGTGTCACTACGTGGCATGAATTGATCTTTCCGTGAACTGACATGAATAAAAAAGAGCGGTTCCCCACGAACAGTTATGAACCAGGGCACCAGGATTCCCAAGAGGAAACATTGCTTGTTTGAATCAGCTTGGATCTTGCTTTAAAAAGCGCGTTTAAATCCCACCCATTACTGCCTGATTATTAGATTTTTGGACCAAATCAAAAGTATATCTTGTAATGTGCCAACCCTGCCCTAGCCGGGGAAGTAAAAAAGTGTAAAACAGAAAAGTGGAAAATGTAAAAAGTGACGTCGCGTCGATATTATTGTTGCCGCGACAAACTGCGATGGCGTGGAGTAGCCACGCCTGATGTTAAAAAAAATGTTAGGTAAAGCTTATTTATTTGAAAGCTGTTTGCTTCTTGAATGAAAAAAATATATATATTGCAAACAAGGGTAAATTTTTCAATCAAGACAAATATCTTATCTCGGGTCATAATAAATAAAGTAAGGAATATGGAGGATGGCGGATATCAATTCATGTTAAATATTAATGTAAGTCCAAAATCAGTAGTTGGTAACAACTTGTACAGTAGGGTTATATCGAGGAAGAACATTTTTCAGTATGCAATGCCTAATTGTTTTAGTTTTGACTCTGAGCTGATTATTACGTGTTTTTCTATGAGATCGCACCCCTCACGCACGGACCAACTACACGATATCGTGTAGTCTCTATCCTCATGACTTTTTTTTTTTTTAATTAGAGTTCTTTTTGGTTTTATTTTCTGTCTAATATTACTTAATCATTATATGTAGAAAAACATTTAATGTCATCAACAGTCGACACTCTTTAATTAAAAGTAGAGCGTGGAGATTTTTTATCAGTAAGATGAACGACCAAATTGGTAAAAGTCATAGTATTGCGCTAGATGCCCGCTTACAACCGGTCCCTTTAGAAACTAAGGGCAAGCCCTGTATTCAGCAGTAGACTTTTTGTGGTAGATTATGATAATGATGATGAGTATGATGACATACATTCAAGGCCTCATAAAGCTCCGTGTTTGTAGAGTCTCCACAGGTGTCCTTGTTCTTCAAATGAACACAGTATGCAAGCTGTCGCCCCGCCAACACTTGCTAACGCTTTACACGAAACATTACTAGTTAAATTGCAAACTTAGAGCGAAACATGTGAGGTAATGAATGAATCAATTTTGTTGGAATTCTGACTAACGTTTTAATTATTATAAAAAGTCGATTAAAGTAAAGATGACACGTCATTGGTACAATAGTCTTTGGCGTCTTTAGTAGACTATAACTGTGTGAAAATTAGATTATTCGTAGATGGATATCCTTAAATGCAACAAGAAACAGACATACTTAACAGAGTTTGAAACATATTAGCACAATTAAGGCGGTCTTATTGCAGGGAGTAATCTCTTCCAGACAGCCTAGTGAAGTACCAAATTCACCATGTTGCATAAGTACCAAATAGTACAAAGTATTTGTAAGATAATTTATCAACCGTATCCTAATCTACATTCTAAAATATTAATAATCGTCATAAAATTAAGCAAAATACCTAATACCTTTTCGTCTCCAAAATTATTACAATAAACTTAAGTGCTGTCGACTAGAATTATTTGATAATTCGTTCCTTCCTAGTGATAAATAAAAAATGTTTTAATTAGTAACAATATACTTTTCGCAATTCATTTTAATGTCACTTTACAGCTATTTTAAAATGCGTTATGTACTGTACTGCATATTCAATTGCCATTATTTCCGCATAAACAAAGCCCACACCATTCGCCAATCTCCTTTGAAACAGTTTACACTCATAATAATAATAATAATAAGCCCCCCAAAGTCTAACCTTACGTCCGTGCTCGACCATCTGAGCCACGTGGGGGGCGGACACTTGCAAAATATTAACTAAGCAAGTGACAAACAGGGCAATAGCAAACCCTTTAATATGGAGAAACAAGAAAAGAGATATAATTTGCGGCCGCTTCCCGGGGGCTATCGCCGGGGCACACCTGGAGCCGACGCTGGGTGTTCCAGCATGCGAACCGTCGGCGGCGAGTTGTGTAGGCTGGCACTCGCCGGGCATGTACCCGAAGATGCTACAGCCAATAATAACAGTGCAACATCCCGTTCAATAACACCGGTATCATCCACTCGTATTTTAATTAACACACCAAATTCATCACCTCGCTCTTACGAAAAATCAACATCACGATCCCGTTTATCCAGCATATCTTCAATGTCAACGGATGTTGTGCAGGAAGGTTTCGCTAATAAGCCTGCACCCACTGTTGACGAGACCCGTACGCGAAAAAGATGGAGTGAAGAGATGAACAGATTCATCTGGCGTACATACTTAATTGAAACTAAACTTGAGCGGAGTAAAAGGGGCTACTTAGACAATTTATACCACAAATTCACCCAAGAATTCCCGAATATGAACGCTTCCAAGCAGAGATTAGGAGATCAGCGGCGGGCGATCGTAAACAATAAACTGTTAACACAAAGCGTTTTAGATCAGATTAAAGCAGAAGTAACAACTCTCTTACAGGTCACTAACTTAAATACATTTACACACACAGCTCCGATATTAAACACTGCTAGGAAATCAGGAGAAAGAATGAGATGGACAGACGATATGAACGAAACCATAATGCGATGCTATTATGAAGCTACTGAAATGGAAACCAACATGACAGTGTATAGAAGGCGATTACATGAACAATTTAAACAACACTACCCACAACTCTCACATCTCTCTGAACAACGAATATCGGACCAGGTTAGAGTAATACTACGAAATAGATATATTAACAGTGAAAGAATGCAGCTACTAAAAAGTGAAGTTGAAAAGAACCTCAGAAGGAAGAGTAGGGGTGAGAGTACACTAAATATCCAGCAACAACACATCGATACTTCAAACAGTCAACACATCACAGAAATACTACATACTCAGCAGGATAATTGTACCCCACATTCTCAATCGGCTAATAATACACTTGACACTCAACCAACACAGAATAATATCAATTCTCAGCAAACAAATACCACACAAAACGGCTGCAATTACTCTAGCAATGGTGCGGATCCTAACGAAATTAAAAGAGTCTTTTATGAGACTTATAACAGGTTCTTGAATATTGACCCTACATCCAGACCCTTTATTCCTAAACAGAAAACATCTCGAAAACTAGCTTTGATTGTAAACAGTCTAAACAAAGATATCCTTCCACAACAACTATCAGTAGATCAAGAATTTCATGTTTTTCAGACAATTATTTATTCGGCAGCATACACTGCAGCAGTCTGTAATGGCTCTAAAATAAGAGAAGAAAGGACAAACAATAACGCAGACTTAGCTCTTAAAAATATAAACAAGAAACCAAAATGGCAACGTCGTCTAGAAAATAAAATATCTAAACTAAGATTCCAAATAGGACACATGACACAATACATTCTAGGAAATAGAAATCAAAAAATAATAAATACCGTTGAAGACATTAAAGTTAAATACAAAATTCATGCAACTTACGAAAAGCCTAACACAGAGCTAGAACATTTTCTGGATACACTCAAACAAAAACTTAGCGCCACAAATAGTAGACTAAAACGATACCTTATATGTACAACCAGAAAAACACAGAATTCCACTTTTAGCAATAACGAGAAACAATTTTACAGGAACTTAGCATCTGAAAATCAAAACAAGGCCCCAATAGAAACCCCAACAACAGAAGATCTGCAAGAATTTTGGGCAAATATATGGGAAAACCCGGTTCAGCATAATAATCACGCTAGATGGCTTACGGATCTTGATAATACAGACACACCAGCAATGAAGTTTGACCACGTACCTGTCGAAATATTCATACAAGTCCTCAAACGCACCCACAACTGGAAGTCCCCTGGAACTGATCATATCCAAAACTACTGGTACAAAAAATTTACGTGCACATATCCATATCTTCACAACCACATAAACAACTTCATACACCACTCTAACACTATACCAAAATACATCACTCAAGGTGTCACTTACATGATTCCTAAAGACACCGATACTAAAAATCCGGCAAAGTACCGACCCATAACGTGCTTACAAACCATCTACAAAATTCTGACAGCATGTATAAGCGAAATGATATATACTCATGTAGCTGAAAACAAAATATTAGCAGAAGAACAGAAGGGAAGTAAAAAGTACACTCAAGGATGCAAGGAGCAGTTGACAATAGACGCCATAGCAAGTAAAGAAGCATTTAGAAAAAAGAAAAACATACATACCATGTACATAGATTACAGAAAAGCTTTTGATTCCGTCCCGCACAGCTGGCTTCTCCAAGTTCTTCAACACTACAAAATACACCCAACTCTAAGTACCTTCTTGAGTACAACTATGGAAAACTGGCAAACTGTTTTAAAAATTAGGCAGGGTAACACGTCTCTAGAAACAAAACCAATAAAAATTCAAAGAGGTATATTTCAGGGCGATGCTTTAAGCCCGCTGTGGTTTTGCTTAGCTCTTAATCCATTATCGCAACTTTTAAATAAATCAGAAATAGGATACCCATTAAAATTCAACAGTTCACACCACATGCTCACACACTTGTTATACATGGATGATATTAAACTTTTTGCGAACAACAAGAGAGACCATTTTAAATTAGCTGATATCACGCAAACATTTTCTAGAGATATTCACATGCATTTCGGAATCGACAAATGTAAAATAAATTCAGTTAACCGTGGAAAACTAGAAAATAATACATACACACTCGAAACAGGAGAACATATAACACCCATGGATGAAAACTCAACCTACAAATATCTAGGATTCCATCAGTCAAGGCAAATTCATCAGAAAAAAGCAAAAGTTGAACTTAAACAAAAATTCATTCGCAGACTAAAATTAATTCACAAAACACACCTGAACTCCAAAAACCTTATCAAAGCCATAAACACATATGCAATACCCATCTTAACTTACTCTTTCGGAATTATATCATGGTCAAACACAGAATTAATTACACTTCAGCGGACTATCAACAACACACTAACAAAATATAGAAAACACCACCCCCGATCATGTATTCAAAGACTTACACTCCCTCGAGATGAAGGCGGACGGGGGCTTATTGACATCACAAATCTACACAATAAGCAGATAGGTACTCTTAGAGAATACTTTCATTCTACAGGGTGGCGCAATAGAACGTGCATTTTTAAAATAATTATTAAAAAATAAATACAAAAGGTATAGTTAAAATAAAACTAAGCAATTATTAAGTGATAACTGAAGTTTATTTTTTAAAAATAACATCATCTAAATGATGACCCTCTCTACGTTGGCACTCCTCTAACCGCAAACGGAAATTACCGAAAACTTTTTTAAGTAGTGCTGGTGTGATTGCTGCCATTTCACCACGAATATTCTCCTTGAGCTGACTGATGTTTCTCGGATTATTGGTGTAGACTTTGTGTTTGAGGTATCCCCAAAAAAAAAGTCAGGAGGCGTCAAGTCTGGACTGCGCGGAGGCCATGGGATATCACCTCTTTTCGAAATCAGTTTGCCAGGGAACATCTGCTTCACAACCGCCATGGAGTCATTTGATGTGTGACTGGTAGCTCCGTCTTGTTGGAACCAAGTCCTAGAGTTCTTTATTCTTGAATTTTCAAGTTCTGGGGCCAAAAAACCTTCCAACATCGCAACATAGCGTTCGGTATTAACAGTGATGTTTTGCCCCCGTGCGTTTTCAAAAAAATAAGGACCAATTATTCCTTTGGCAGATATTGCGGCCCAAACTGTCACTTTAGGGCTATGTAACGGTTTTTGATGTTTGAGTCTGGGATTTTCACTATTCCAATAACGACAATTTTGGCGGTTTACGAACCCATTCACATGAAAATGTGCCTCATCAGAGAAAAGGATGTTTTCAAAATTTGAAAACCGATTGAGCATTTCATTAGCAAATGTGAGCCGTGCTATGAAGTCAGAGTCTTTCAATTCTTGAGTTAATTGCAGCTTGTATGGATGCAATTTAAGATCCAAGTTTAAAATTCGTTGCAAACTTCGTCGCGATATGTTTAGGACAGACGATCTCTTGCGAGTAGACATTTGTGGATCTTCTCGTACCGACTGCTTAACACTCTCAATATTGTCTTCGGTCCTAGATGTGCGTGGACGACCTTTCGCGTGTGGTTTAAACGTCGATCCAGTCTCTTCAAAACGCTTTATCCAGATTTTAATTAAATTAGCACTCGGAGCCTCCCTAATTTGCCGTACACCATACTCAGAACAAAATAGTCGCCTGACAACTACGTACGAACGAGATTTTTCGTAAAATGCGCGCACGCAAAATGCGCGATGCTTCCCGTCGAAGTGACTCATCGTGACTAAAACTTTATGAACCGCGCTACCCAACGATATCGGTCTCCCCCCGCCCACGCCCCTTCTACCCCGCAAAAAAAGATGATGCAATATGCACGTTCTATTGCGCCACCCTGTAGGTCTGAAAACTCACTACTTCACCTGGCCGTAAGTACAATAGATAAAAAATTAACCCCACTGAATTTAAATGATAAAAACCCTCAAGCCAATCAACATATCACAGATAAGCAGGAAAAACAACTCCACGGAAGACACAAAGCTGACCTAAGCCAACCATTCGTCGATAAAGACAAGTCGAACGCATGGCTGAAGCGCGGCGAGCTCTTTCCGGAGACCGAAGCTTTCATGATAGCCATCCAAGATCAGGTTATTGCAACCCGTAATTACCGCAAACACATAACGAAAGAACTTACATCAGACATCTGCAGATACTGTAATAGTGCACCCGAGACGATCCAACACATCACAGGCTCTTGTAAAGCATTTGTTCAATCCGATTACAAGCACAGACACGATCAGGTTGCCTCTATTATACACCAACATCTAGCACATACACATAACTTTATTCCTGAAAAAGTTCCGTATTATAAATATACACCGCCCACAATTCTTGAGAATACACAAACCAAGCTGTATTGGGACCGCACTATAATAACTGATAAAACCATCCACTTTAACAGACCAGACATTACATTGTTTGATAAAACCAATAAAACAGTATACTTAGTTGATGTCGCGATCCCAAATACCCACAACTTGCAAGCAACAGTATCAGAAAAGATAGCTAAATACCGAGACCTAGCAATTGAAATAAAAACCCAATGGCAGGCCGAGAATATTTTTATTCTCCCGATAGTGATATCTTCCACTGGAATCATACCGCGTAGCTTGGATAGGAGCCTTGAAGTTCTTGGCATACCATCCAACATCGTATACACCCTACAAAAAGCCACAATATTAAACACATGCAGAATAACCCGGAAATTCAAGTCCTCTAATTTAACGCCTACAGGAATACAACACCCTATCACGCTTGACTGAGGTCCGCGTAATAGGTAACTACCCAGACTTTTTGTTAACAAGAAGGATGGAGACAAAAGTGTAACAAAAATAATAATAATAATAATTTAGGCGCAGGGGCAGCATGTGGCGTGCTGTAGGTGAGTGGCGACACCTCGTACCCTGACTCCCGAGGGCCCGGCTTAACTTATATGGCCCTCGCCTCTTGTGCTTGCCTTAACCGGCCGGCCAAGAGTGGAGATCGCTAGAGCGGAACCTATGCTCCAGGTTGGAAGTGTAAAATATCATAACGCCGGGGGCCTGCTGGCCGGTGCGCACAGCACTGGCCACCTGCACCCCGCAGACTCACCTCTCTACAACCTTAGCCGCTCACACCAATGTTGCTGCCTTGCTACCCACCTGGTAGCTATTATAGGCGGCCCATTTAGTGAGCGGCGAGTCACTGTCTGCCGTGATTATCGAGATGAGACATTAGATATGGCAGGCGTCCCGTTGTCTCATCAATATCCCGGCAACCAGTCCAGCAATTTCCCATCCATAGAACCAGTATTAGTTCCCATCTTCTCCGCAATAGTCCTTGCACCTAGCGGGTGCTGTCTTTGGCTGTATCTTCTTAATAGTGCAGGCAGAGATAGTATCCACTAGGTGTACATATCCCAACTCATTATCGTATCTCAAAGGGGCCTCTTCGTGTTGGATCCATATCCCCACGTACGCCTTCCAAAAGGACCGGCCTCGTGCCGTGATTTCCCGCAGGAGAGTTAAAAATAATAATTTTATTTTCAATATAAGCATTTTACAAAGCCTTTGACAATGGAGTCACCCTTTAGGCATCGAAGGTGTATGCCTGTGTTAGGTGAAACCGCTCTTCCCTGACAAATTATTTAGGTACTATGCTATTTATATAATATGATTAAAGGCTATTACAGAAAAATTAAAAAATGGAACAAATTGAAACACTACCGAGATGGTTAAGCTGACTTTTACGAATTGTAGTTTTATATGTATGTGTTTGTGTGGAAGTGTGTGTGAATTTGTAATATAAATCCGAATGAATGATGATGTATGTATGATGTGTGTGTAATGTGTACGATGATCTAAAGTGTGTTTGTGATGAAAAATTCCGTTTCCTCATAACTTAAGTTTTCGAGCCAGTTCAAAATAAGTTTTTTGCACTGGTAGAACCGTTTGTCATTTATACATAAATTTTTATTAGCTTTATTATATAAGTTAGCGGATCTCACTGTGTACTGACCCTTATAAAATTGCGTTTTTGCTGCGGGAACCTGAAACACTATATGCTTTCTCCTTTTTTCGATAATAGAGGGGTCATATGGTACTTCTTTATGCTTTTTAAGAATTACATGTAGCAGATAAAGTTTCCTAACAGACAGGAGCCCGGTGATACGGTACAGATCAGTCGTCGCGAATCTCTTTTTTTTAAATACATGACCTTCAGTAAGGCACGCTGTGCGCGTTCAACATCCAAAAACCTTGTTTTTGCTGCACCTCCCCATAGTGGGATACAGTATGTCAGGACAGACTGAACCAAAGAGATATATTTCGTTTAATAAGGATTTCGACTTTTCTTTTTTTTTGCCCGGCACAACATGTTATTACCTTTAACTTGCGAGTTGCGACTGCGACTAGGGTTGCCAGGCGAAAAATTTAAGTCCGGAGAAAAATCCTAAGTCCAGAAAAATTAAAAGAATAGCGTAGGTTCAATAATATAAAAATCTGATTAATTATGTAAAAACTTATCATTATCCCACTATCCCATTATCATACCCAGGGTCCGCTGACCATGATCCAGGATGTAGCAGATCAGGTAATTACAGAATAACGAGTACCATCTGACCGCCGTAACTCTGTTAACAGAGGAACTATAATTTTATAAAGACTGTTATGAACTAAATACAAATCCTACTTGAATAAATGCGACTGCAAAGCAAATATACATGTACCTACCTAAATGATCTACAGTAACTATCACATCAAACTAATCGTTGTCATTGCTAAACATCCTTTATTACAACAGCATAAGATACCGCAGTGCGTAGCTTGATGTGCTTTAGTCCTTACAATAACTATCAATACACAGCCTTCAGAGGACCAGTCACTGTAAAAAACTGTTAATGTCAGAGGTCTTAATCTGAATGTCTTTCCGTATTTTTGGGTCTAGCCATCCCGCTTATTCACACTGTCGTGCTGGGATGAGTGAAAAGGAGACATGTTTGTTGCAAAACACCTTTTATAACTGCATTAGATGCAACAGTGTTTACCTTGACTTGCTGAATTATTCCAAATCCTGAGAAAAGTTTAAAAATTCTGAAATATGGTGACCCTAAATACGCTCGGCTTTCCCTACGGTAATGCCTTTCCATACTTAGTTAATTGCAGCAACACTCAAGCTTTTTCTTTATACAAATGTTTATAATTCGCCTTGCTGCCTATTAATTTACATTTCTCAACATCAAAGACTTACCTTTGCTGCAACTAAATTATAAACGTATGAAACTAGCATTTATGTGGCTGTAATTTCAGGTTTTTAGAAGTTTGAACGTGTTTTGAATGGGCTGTTCTGTTGGTAGTTAGCAATGTGATAGTATGAAATAATAATAACGATTACGTTTCGTAAAATTTTAAAATAATTTAACGTATTAAAAACACAACAATTCATTGACTGTCGGAACCACGACTTGTCGCTATTTGGGCGAATGCTCTCCCTACTGAGAAACTGGGTGGATTTTAGTTCGATAGTAGTTAGATTTTAGTTTAGATCTTTTTAAATGCAACTTCTACACACAAAGACACACAATAGTTTGAAATTAATTGCATAGGAAGATCGACGACATCAGTCACACTCACACTTATAATATGTTTAGCTTTATAAAACGTAAATCCAATGTTGGCTGTATGATTAGTATTTAAGAAACATGTAAAACTGTATTTTTGAGAGCTGTGGATTTTGTTGTAATAATAAAAAAAAACTTACTTAAGGGTTGATATTGGTATCGGAAATACAACATTTGAGTAGGAATCGTCTAGTTACTTTAATAAAGTGGAATCTCTGATGGCAGTTCGGTTTATTATATCAATAGTTTACTTTGAGCTTGTTTTCCACCAAGGATGAAAAAAAGTGGAAAATAGTCCTTACTGATAAGAAATACTCCGAACCTGTATTAAACATTATACTATTTATCACAAGTTTTACGAGTATATGGCAGTGGCAAGCAATATCCAGGGAGTATCAAGCCGCAGGAATGTTGGGCACGGGGGGTTAAAACTGCGCGTCGGGCCCACATACAGTCGGCGCCACATTCCAAAGGTACTGCTTAAGGGACGAGAGGAAAGCGGGAGGCTTTTTATAGGACTAACTGTACGTAATTGCACGTAAGAAAATAGGAGTAATAATAACAATTTGGTAGATTTTAGGGTGGGTAAGATCGAGATAGATTCCTCCCAACTACACTGAAAAAACGATTCAAACAAACTAGTTTTGTTAATTGAAGGTTTCGTTGTAGGGAAATCATTTTTTGTTAAATATAAACAATGTTCTGGTTAGTAGTAACAAAACTAGTTTTTCACTGATAACCAGAAGTTCGCAAGTCACTAGATTACGGCCTACTAGTAGCCAAATTTTGGTTACCGTTAACCAATCATTATTTTCAGTGAATTATTATAAATCTCGAAGTAACTAGTTTATTTGCTTAGGTTGTCTGGAAAAGATCGTTCTTAGCAATAAGACCCTCCATTTTGTACGTTTCCTGTGTAAATTGCATTGTTCTTTTTTTTTTGGTGTGCAATATAGAGAGTTATCTATTTTGATATTTTCTGTTAGATTTCGACCGCATAACTGCTGATCCGATTTCGATGAAACTTTAAGACAGATATAAATGAAATAAAAGTTAATCCTCGTATTACCATCAGATGAGATTGCAGTCAAATGTCCGCCTATTAATAAAAAACTAAATTAAAAATAGTTTTTACGGAAAAAATTACATCGAACGTTAGCAAAAATTGTAATACAACCGCTGGTATCCCTGAAAACACAAAATTGAATAGCATTTGTAATGTTAATTAGTTCCGCAAAATAAATGTTTAGAATCAATTGTCACAATACGAGTAATACAATATTTATTAGGCGATTAGTCTCATTAATCGACTTAAAAAAAATATAGACTCCGTACCGCGATACTAAAGAGAGAAGCGGGGTTCAAGCCAGTGTGTGCGAGATCATAGGGTTACAATGGCGGCCGATCGGCTTACTTTGGTGTGAGTGTGCGTGAAAAATTGTGTATTTACGATGATGACTGGCTTACTTTGGTGCTTCAGTTTTATTAATGTAGGCGACACGGGATCCATATTTTTCTTTACGTCAATGGTCTCATGTATTTTTTTTAAATTTTAGACTACAAATGCGTTTTTCTTGGACTCTACCAAGATATAATGTGGCGATGGGTGTGATATTGCGAGCGCGGTGGAATGCGCTACTATTGTCGCCCTCCTTACGGTTCATAATGTCTGAAGATATTGTCACTATAGCAGATAGTATACCTAAGCTTTGAAACTCCTATTTATATTTTGAATTATTTCATATCAGCCTATTGCAGTCCACTGCTGGACATAGGCCTCTCCAAGACGGTGCCAACTTTCACGGTCCTCCGCTTCTCGCATCCAGCCACCACCGGCCACCTTCCTCGGGTCATCGGTCCATCTAGCAGCGGGGCGTCCAACACTACGTTTCATGAGACGTGGTCTCCATTCGAAAACCTGCCTACTCCAACGCCCGTCGGTTCTGCGACAGAATTATTTATTTGAATCAAAGACAATTTAGCATCAAATCGAAATTATATTAAATTCTTAAAAGATTATAGAAGTTCATACGTCCCAACATAGACCCTACCTTCGGGACAATAACTGAGGAGTTTGATGGATATTGTTGGAGCTCTAACCACGATAAGCAGATAGTAAAACGAACATGGTTTTAGTCAAGCCTTTCTTGATCTGAATGCTAGAAAATGGTACAAATACCTAATGCTTAACAGCCGCCAACACTCGAGACCTCTGCTGGGGGCATTAACTGGGCACTACGCCACAAATAAAATGCTTCTGAGAATGGGGCTAACTCAGGACGGCAGCTGCAGAGCCTTTGGGGAAGAGCCAGAAGACATGAAGCACTTGATGTGTGAATGCGATGCACTGGCTAGAACCCGAATGGGTCTTCTTGGATTGGCTTACCCAGACTCGGAAGACTATAGGCTTTTTAGACCTAAAGACATAGTAAAATGTATTCAGGAAGTCTTTATGGAACACTGAAGAGTAAAGGTATGGGGAGTCACAAAAGATCCTAGTGGGTCGAGGTGCTCCGCGGGTCGATGCCCATGGCCCTATAAAGATAAGATAAGAGTAGGTAAGATAAGTCTAGCCCCTATGAAGATAAGATAAGAAGATAGTCAAGTTGGACCTAGTAATTGGTTTTTTAGATTTTAATTAAATTACATAGAATATCCAAACGTATAACAACTAAATTCGGACGGAACTCACTCTTTCAGCAAGTGTATGAGTAAAGACTATACCCTATGACTAGAAAGAAAGGGTCTCTCTCTGGTCGTTTCCCTTACTGGTGAGGATCATGGCTCCTCCTGACTTTGTCAACACGTTCTCTCCATCGGTTGCATGCGGTTTCTTGATGTATTGTACCACTAAATTGTATACATCCAGCTCCTATGATACATGGTCTGATCAGCATTTGTGACTTCGGCCTCTTGGTCTCTCACTTTCCTTTCACTTTCCCAGTTACTATCTGGCGTTCCATATTATTTTCCTCTCTTTGAGCGATGTAGCCAAAATATTGCAGTAGGTATACGTTTTGGACCGGACAGAAGCTAAGTGTTATATAATTTCAGTTTCTTCAGTATGGAGACGTTTATGCGGTGGGATTATCATGGTATTCTCAACATTCTACGCACACCACACATCGAAATAGTCGCTTATGGGCTGCCGTGATTTTACATGTCTTGCTTTAAGGGGAATGGGAAAGACAAGCATGCAAACGAGGTGCATTTTCGATAGATTTTTTATAATCCTGAATTCCTGAGTCTAGTAAAAGGATAAAATTGGATAGGTTCACCTGCCCTACATGTAACATAGGCCACAGGCTCCGACACCCATAAAAGTGTACATAATAATCAAGTCATTATTTTTAGCACTGTACGCACCTACTAACTAAGAGAAATATACCTAGCGTATCATACTTTTAGTAAGAACATTCACATACGGAATAATAATAATATGCAGATGCGACAAGCAGTTAATATATTCGTCCCCCGCCTCGCTTTGAGTTAAGCCGCGGGTTTATTATAATACTTACTGTAAAACAGACGTACGACTTTGTATGAGGGCGGATGATATTAAAAGATGTTGTATGTCTATGTATGTATGTTTCTTATTGCTATGTAGCGGTCTTAGGTTGCGATATTTTGTGTTTAAAATACTTGTGAGCTAACAGAGCTAGTCCACAGCTTACAGACTTCAATAAGATTTCTGTGAGAGATTGTAAAAGCCGGGCCAGTGTAAGAGATTGTAAAAGCCGGGCCAGTGTAAGAGATTGTAAAAGCCGGGCCAGTGTAAGAGATTGTAAAAGCCGGGCCAGTGTAAGATATTGTAAAAGCCGGGCCGGTGTAAGAGATTGTAAAAGCCGGGCCAGTGTAAGAGATTGTAAAAGCCGGGCCAGTGTAAGTCAGATACTTAGGGGTTTCACTACACAAACATTATTTTCCTTTACTTGTACTATAAGACCTTCCTTCTTGCAAAATTAGATGATTATTATTGGTATAGGTATTAATATTTATTGTTGACTATATATGTAGGTATTCTATATGTATGATAGTATTACTATTTAAATTACATATTATATGCAGAGTGCAGTAACAATATTATTTCTATCGTTTTTTTTTGCTTTAAAAAATTTAATAGTTTTGTTTATGCCTTTGTCGCACCGCCCACTTTTCATTTCTGCTTAGCCCAAAGGTATGACTGGTAGAGAATGCCACTAGGCATTAAGTTCGCCTTTTGTACACAGTTTTAGTTGTGCAATAAAGCTTAAATAAATAAATAAATGATTCAAGAACTATGGAAAGCATCTACTCTATAGGTTTTGATTGCACAATGTCAGAAGATAAGCCTCAAATGGCCATATCTTTGGAATGCGTTTTTTTTTGATTGAGAAGTTTATTTCTTGTACAACTAAAAGCTCGCAAACAGTATATTTGATGTTAAATTTAACTTTATACCTATAAAAGGGTCAACAGACGGACAACAAAATGATCCTATAAGGGTACTGTTTTTTCTTTTGTGATATGGAACCATAAGAATAATTCAGTGTTAGTTTTTTCGGAGAAAAAAGAAGTCATGCGTGGATGACTGATTTTTTAACCACATGTGACTTTGTCGGTGCGTAATTTTTATATATATATATTTATTTTAAACATACATAAGTTTGCATTTTTAGTTAAAACGCAGCATAGTAAACAAAATGAATCGTCATGTTTATAATGTAATTATTAACACAACTGATCGAACCGATGGAACGAAGGTCAATCGATCACTATACGGGGTGAGTGAGTGCTCTCAACACTGAACAGTAATTAATGTCGACTCGATAATCGATGCATGTGAGTAAATGATGAGTGCAAATTATTTATCACTCAGGCTACGTGATTATGAATTATGAATTAATGACATTTAGGTAGGGTTTCGGTTATTGACAAAATGTGCGCATTGTATCTGTTTGTGTATTTAAATAAGTAACAACAGTCGCAATACTAATTTATGCATAGTCTTTTTGATACCGAAATTGCTATGTGTCATCTACGAGTATAATTTAATATTTTAGAGAGGATATCTTTTATTTTTGTACGTCTGAAACTAAAAAACTCAAAAATTACTGGACCGATTTCAAAAAATATTTCTGTATTGGCTATCTACAATATTCCTTAAATAGGCTATATATTTTTATATTGCACCCAAATGAAGCCGAGACAGGTTGCTAATTCTCAATAACACTTAATGATACTAACAATATTTTTTTTAAAACGAGTTTAGGATACTCATAATCTTAAGGATAATTCTTTTCGGGAAAAAGTATTTGCCCAAGAATGCTGCCAGCATTCTAGGAACCTTACCACAAGGACCCTTTTTATAATTTTTGTTTTTGTGTTGTATTAAGTAATGTATCTTAATTTTTATTAATAAGTTGTATATATAGTTAATTTGCCCAAGATGTCTACTTCTTTTTTCTAAGAAAACGCCAAATAAAATAATTGGAGTTGCTACCACTAAGGGACAAAATTAAGCCACATTAGTCCAAAATAAAAAAGTATCACATGACACTATTGTGCCTTAGCACGGGCCAGTTGTGACATTTTGTTCGGACTTATAAAAAATCATTCGGCGATATAATGACATTACTCCCGGAACAGTTGCGCTGTAACGCGATATCTGTCACAGACAGTTGGAGCTATTACCGTATTAGGTTCCGATTTTTTGTCAAAATACCACTCAATTACGCAAAACTGTGATATTTCTGGATTGAATTATCATAATATTGTGGTATTTTTTTGAAACAGTAAATGAAATATGGTTGATACTTGTTAATTTTCTTATGTAGAGAAAGAGACACATGTCTTTCAGTCTTAGGACAAACTAAGTCAAGCTCTCCAAAATCAATTCGTATGTTAGTGGCTTATTTTTTTCGCCTTGGAAAACTTTTAATAAGTTCGAGTAATTGCAACCCAGCCATAACAAAGTAAACATCTAGTAGATTTCCTTGCATTTGCAAGTTAAATGTCCCTCTGGATATCTTTTGCCTCTCTACCGCCTCTCGAGATCATCTTTAAAGGCACACTCGAGCGCATACGAACCTCAAAACCCATCCTCCGTTTCTCTCTAACCCATTAAAATAACATTCGTCTCATTCTCGCGAACCGATACCATTTATATTTCAAGTGCACTTGGTCAGTCTAACTATCCCTTTTGCTCTCGTTATAAGGGGTATCCTTCGTCTCTATTGGGTCAGCGTGGTTGAAACCACATTGTATAAATAAAACGGATTCGCTCAGGTTTTGAGTGAAGGGTTAACCGCTTTGATGCGTTTTATTTAACTTTCAGCGAATGTTTTGGTCTGCAATTTAACGTTTTGAGTCAGGACTCGACTGGAGGGTTTTATCTCAAATGATTTATAGGAAAAGTTTGAACGTCGGGCAATTAGATATTTTTATGGCTGGAGTCGCTTTGCATGGTCCTATCAGGAGCAAAAACCATTTGAAAATGTTCATTACTGAAATTTTGAATCGTATAAGAACTGCGTTTGTGCGCATTTTATTTAAATCAGTGACAAATTTAAAATAAAAATTGATTTGAAATGTCTATAAAACATTAATAATGAAACCATTTTTCTACATGATTATTTATTTAAAAAAAAACTATTAATAAGATGTCCATAATAAATTCAATTAATATTCGCTTACAAAAATTAATCGACTGTGTCATCCGGTGGGACACAGTCAATTAATTTTGTGAGCGAAATTTTATTGAATTTCGTAAATACTTGCAAAATAATTGCATAACTTATAAAAATAATTATGTCCATAATAATTATCTGGACCAGAATCAAATCTTGTCGAAACGATTTAATTTTAATGGCAGCACTCGTAGACTTTTTGGTTTTCAAGTATTTGTATAAGATTTATCATTAAAAACTGTGTTCAATGACTACTCGACAATAATGAGCTCTCTTAACAAGTTGGCCATTGTGAGCGAGCGAAAAAAGCGGATGAGAGCGGATACCTTCATTCTACTGACCGCTTATTGAAACCTTTTTACAAGAAAAACTCAATTGGAATCACTGTTAAAACGAGCAAGTGATTTTGTTCATCCTTGAAAACATCCCCTATCAATTTCAACCTTTATTCGCTTCTCCTAAGAATCCTTTTCCAAAATCACAAGTAACATGATCAAGTTGAACTTTGCTGTTAGAATATGGACTCAAGCTCAAGGTGATGGGGTACAGATTGCAGAGTGCGGGGTTTGCAGTTTGTCTGTCAGCTGAAGAGTACTCCAGTCCGGGGTAGGTTAATGGTTGAGTAATCGGCAGACGCGGAGGGTTCCGTCGAGTGTGTTTGATATGTTGTACAAGGAATCAGTTTTAAGCTGGAAAGGGTACTGTTGTTATATTCCACGGAGTTTTCACTGATGAGCAGCCAAAACCGACCGAAAAACTGCTTTTAAAGAATTAAAACCGGCCAAGTGCGAGTTGGACTCGCGCGCGAAGGGTTCCGTACCATTAACTTAAAACATTAGACAATATAGGCAAAAAAGAGTATACATTTTTATTTTATTTATAATTTCAAAAGTATTTATCACAGGATACCCGAAACAATTTTAAATAAAAGTTTCCGCGCCTGTTTCTTTACGTGAGTGATTTGAAGTTTATAGATCCAAGACTTTAGTTACAGGGGGGGGGGGGACACCGTGTAAGCGACTTTGGCGGGCTATATCTGGCAAATGGTACAGCTGATAAAAAAGTGTTGTATGGAAACCCTACCTTATTTTCATAGTCCTTTTCAACGATTACCCACACAAGGGGGTGCACTCAAAAAATAATTAACCACCCCCCTTTACATGTACGGGGAGGTACCCTTAAAAAGGGGTAATTTTATTTTTTTGTATTTTTAAAAATGATATCTATTTGTGAAGTATCCTCTAACCAAGTTCCATGCAAATCAGTCTATAAACGTAGAAGATATTCTGCTGTGACAGACTAGGACGGACGGACTGAAGGATCTTATAAGGGTTCCTTGTCGGACTACGGTACCCTAAAAAGGACATAGATACTTTAGACATATTTATTCTACTGATTTCGAAGATTTTCGATTGAAAGTAAAAGTTTTTAGACAAGAAATCAAGTTCTGAAATTGAATTTTGTAATAAAATATGTTCTTCAATCGGTCCACAAATTTTCAAGTAGCAATGGGTTTTATTTTGCCTACAAATTGTTTTTATTCTCAAAATAAGGAGTATTTACTGGTATACCTAATACTGCACTACATAGAAATGTTGACTGAGAAATAACCATGAAAGCACATATAAGTGTATTAGAAATAAATATGATATCTTACGTTCTATCCATCCCGAATATCAATACTCAAGTCGAGGCACTTCTACAAAATCTTTATCCAATCTTTTTTCCCTTTTTTATTTACCATTGAAACTGATACACGCGTCGTTTATCGAACAAATTGTTTGCCTACGGTGCGACACCCCTGGCTACACGCAAACATGAACTCTATTACCTTGTAATACGCATTAATCGATGGCAGAAGCGTTCGACTCTAACTTTGCTACCCGTTCACGGAAACTTCGACTTTATCGTTAATGTGATAAAGTTGTAAAAAGTGTTTTTGTTATTTGATATTTGCAGGGTTTGGCTTCTTAAGCCTGTTTTTTATTAAATTTTTCACAAAGTACGTTTGTTTTTTCGGATAGATTTGATTAAATGATTGTTGATCGTGTTACCTCTCTAAAATGAAATGAAGACTTAGCAATCACTTTTCCCTGTTTTAACTGATTTCCTACAATCTGTTCATAAAAATTGTTTTGTTTAAGATATTGTTTGGTATTATGTTTTTACTAAGAGTTTTCTAACGGGCAAAAAATTGTTTCTGAGTTTTTCTGTCATAAAATTATTCAGAAGCACCTCGGAGTCAGGAAGGCGACGTTACGTTCTCATGCCAGGATAATTGGATATAAAGTCCCCCAAAAGAGGTAAAAGTGATTTAGAAATATCCCGCAGCCCTCATTCAAGCAACATTTATGGTTAAGATAGAGAGAAAAATATTTTAATGTTCCAAATATTATATTTCTTCCCTTTTGTCAAATAACCAACACATGCTAATTTTTTAATCAGCCGGTTTAGACATTATTTTGTATGGGAATTCTGTCAAATTAACTGTCAATCGAAGTTCACCGTCTAAGGATTGGTAAACTCAGGTCTAAGTATTTTACCACTAATTACAAACAGTATCCGGGGTGAACGTTATGACTTTGTACTGACGGACAATGAGAGATAATTATGATTGGACGGTGACAGTGGCGCGTGCCGCGGTCAGGCTGAGGGTCGGAGGGTAAGAGTGTCTTGTTTACTTATAGACAAGTGCATGAATTTTTTATTATGATGAATTAGATAATTATTGTTTTTTAAATGTGATGCGAATAGTAGTTGCAAACGTGGGGCAACCTGTATATGTGCCCCCTGTGGGCCTACATGCAAAAATAAATGACTTTTTACCTGCACACTAGTAGTCGAGTGTTGCTATTTAGTGTGTGAAATGAAGAAGGCCATGGCAATGGCAAAC
Source organism: Pyrausta nigrata (assembly GCA_949316185.1). Lineage (NCBI taxonomy): Eukaryota > Metazoa > Arthropoda > Insecta > Lepidoptera > Crambidae > Pyrausta > Pyrausta nigrata. The sequence goes on from OX438936.1 coordinate 38,817,519, forward strand.
CACTCCATCAACATTGACAAGAAAATCTGAGTCTGATTACGACATTTAATGATTTATGATTACATGTCAATCATGCATGAGGTATACAAAAGAGAAGAGCAATTTCAAAGATTTATATCAAAATCACTGGCTATGTATTTATTTTACAAAAAAGAAGACCTGTCATCTCGTACTGTGATTCGAATTTGAAGCCCCGAGGTTCTTTTAAATGTCAAATGTCATATTCGAATGCGAAATGGAGCAAATTGCACAATTTGAGGCAATCCATTTTCGTACGCTAATAACCCATCTTTTTAAATGCACTAAACACAAAATAAACATAGCAAGTACCTAACTAGCTAGATGGCTATACACAAGGAAAAAAGGTACTAATATTATTGATGAAGAAGAAACTTCATCGATGATTCTGAAAAAATACCCAACTTCATGCCTACATTTCTAAACAACAAATATCACCAATCACATTACATTACTATTAACTACTTTATATGCTAAGCCCTTGATCCTTTGAAGTATTTAATTTAATTTATTAATTCCGCAGAGCACTCGTAACAAAATTAATAAAGTGAGCTGGCATTCAGCGAGCAATATTGTTTACTGGATATTTATTATCTGTGGCCGAACAAAGGGACGATATTAAACACAGTCACGTAATATCATTGGGAAGGTTCGCAACCCTGCACTTAGGGTTGCCACGAATACCTTACCTTTTATGGGCTTTACGAAGTAAATTGTTGCAGAAACTTTGAGTTTAACTTATTTTTGTTACTAAAGAACAAAATAAGTAGTGGATTTACAGATTGCCTTTCACGGAAATCTGAACACATAGGTGCTTAATATTACAAAATCTGTTGTATCAATAATTAAAAGATGTGCCATTTTGTACTAAATACACTACAATAACTGAAAATAAGACTGTTAATTTAGCGATTTTTTGTTTCAGTGAACTGATGATTTTAAAACAATATCGCTCACAAAACAAATTAAAACTAAAAAACAATGAAATATCAGCGGAGCAGCAACCCTAACAACAGGCCACCGTATGATTGCGTTGCAATAGAATACTAATTCCTCAATCGAACATGTTCCTGATTTTAGACCTTTAAATTGTAAACTTTGAATCCATAATAACAGAGTTTAAAATTCAATAAACGCGGACAATAATAGAGGCGCCGAACAATCGGTTTTATTGTTACCACCCGCCGATTCAAAGTTACTCCGTTCGGTTTGATTTAAGGTAATGATATTTAGACTTTATTGGTTAGAAGTCAGAGTTGAAAATTGGTTAGTGATGCCCAGTACTAAATAAAAGGTGTCGCAAACAATTGGTCGCTAGGGTTGGGGTCGTATTCTCGTATCGCTAATCACTCGAGAATGGACTTCTGGTATCGAGGGCATAGTTAGGGGTATTTTGATATTTGGGGGTGTATTATTAATTTTTAAACGCACGACCGAATTGGAGATACTAATTCGTTTTAAAATGAATCCATTGATAAATTGTGCGTTTTAAGCTGGGGTGGAAAGTTTAGTAGGACAAATAAAACTCAGCATTTTTGCTGCTTTATCTACCAGTCTATTTTATGATTGTAACCTTTACGGTAATGTTTCCAATCGTACTTTATGCATTGAAGAAATACTTTACGTAGGTAATAATCTCATTCATTGCACAAATAAATTGCCGGCTAAAGTATTATTTAGACACTATGATCAAAGTAGATACTTTAAGAAAAAGAGTGAATAGGCTGTTTCAAGTCAGACAATGACCCATTCTCGGCGGTCGCTTATCATCTGGTGATATTGTGGCCAAATATTTAAATTAAACAGTTAAAAAATATATTTTACTACTTTTTGAAATATACTTAAAGTTTTTTAAAATAAGAACCTCAAAACGCAAAGAGAGCCATCTCTCAATGATAATTATACACAATACGAGTATAATAAAAAGTCACACACAGCCGTGCGTAGACTACACCATGTTGACCTTGAATCTGCCTCTATTTCTTAAGTAACAAAATTTATCTTCTAAGTTCATATGGGTAACCTAACGTGCTGCCACCTGTACTATAACAAATGCTACACATCGATTTCCAAATAGCAACCCGTGTGGTCTACGCTCTGAGTACTCTAGGAGTAGCCTTTTTATTAAAACCAACAATCCTACGCAAACAAGTAGTGGGGACTCGGGCGGGTCAAACAAAGCCGCTGCGACAAAGTTAGCTTTAGCGGCTTTTTTGAGACGTGTGTTTTTTAATTTAATTGTATTTAATATTAGGGCATTTCTTACAAGAGTCAAAGTGCTCTTGTTTCGTTACTTCTGTATTGACCATTTAATGGTAATCCAACTGAAAATAAGGTTCAACCAAACTAGTTTTGTTAGTTGAAGGTTTCGCTGTAGGAAAGTCAATTTTGGTTAAATATATACAATCAAACACAATACAAAGTTCGCAAGTCAATAGATTACGGCCTTCTAGTAGCCAAATTTTGGTTAGCTTTAAACCAATTTTTTTTTTCAGTATACAAAAAAAATTGAAACAAGGTCGTGTCTAAACTCGAAAAACAACTAAAAAGCTTTTTTGAACTTTACTACTGCTGTGTATACTAATTCTGGGCTACGGCACAGAATACTAGTACTTCGTACAGAAGTATGACTTAGCAATTGTATTCAAAGAAGTGTGTACTCAATGTCGTCAACAATATGGCGTAATTTAGTTCGCATCAGAGTCAAGCACATTTTCGTGTAGACACCTACAAAAATCCATTGCAAGATAATTATATACTTATTGCTCTGGAATATGATTCATAATACACTAAACCTATTCAGTGATGTAATATCACACGACGTGATAGGGTTGACTGCTACGAGAAGCTTCTAACGCCATCTAGCGCCTCTTTCTAGTACTTTATTCATTCTCGTCCAGCCAGCAACGTAGCCGCGCGGCCGCCGGTGAATAAAACGCGCGAGCATGTTGCTGGCCGGTAGCGACACGCAACTTGTTTTAGCCCTTAAGTAAGGGTCGCCGCGCGTAGGTACGTTTTTGCTACCTACGCGAGGAGATACACAGGCCTGCTTTTGGTTCTTATGCTGCGTTGATGTATTGTAAAAGGCGTAGAGTTTGTGTTTGCCGTGTCCGCTCTGTGACCATTTTTAATGGGACAAATAGAGAAATGTCCCTGTTTATTTGAAGAACAGTCTAGTTTTTCAATGAAAATATTTGGAAGTGGCAAGTTTTTTTAGTTCTATCAATAGATTGAATAAATCGCCAAGAAGCTGAGTTTTGACATTTTTTTTGTTTAACCAAGCTAACCACCTTTCGAATATTGTTTAATAGTACCTAATTGATTTATTTCAGGCCCATAGAGATTACATGATGTGAGTCAATACAATCAAAACAGGGAGGTGCTTGTGGCGCAGTGGCGGCAGCGCTTTGGTAGTGATACCAAAAGTTAAGCAACCCACGGCGCGGTCGTGATTGGATGGGTGACCATTCCGACCATTTAAGTGACGTCTATGACAAGCATCTCCGTGCTTCGGAAGGCACGTTAAGCAGTTGGTTCCGGCTAATATCTGTGGTATTAGTCGTTAAGCCTAGTCAGAGGCCCTAGGGCGGCTTGATAACTTCTGACAGTAAGGTTTGTCACTTGCCTTACATACACCCCTCCACCAATCCGCACTGAGCCCGCGTGGTGAAGCATGGCTCGTTCCTCCTCATAGTTGAGGTGAGGCCTTTTCCCAGCAGTGGGATCTAATAGGCTGACTTATATATTATACAATCAAAACACAATTCATTTACAATAAAATTCAATTGTAACACAATTACTATACCATTAGACACAATGATTGTAATATTGATTACCTTGCTCAGCGTATAAGCATCGCTATCCAGCGTGGTAATGCTGCCAGCATCCTGGGAACCTTACCACAAGGACCCTTTTTACAATTTTTGTTTTTTATTAAATAATTTATATTGATTTATTTTCATTGATGTTAAGATCTAAGTACCGTAGTTTGTTGTTTTGGTATACCGCTGCAAGGTTAAACCCTCTTTTTTCGCAATATCTCTTTTAATACAGATATAATATAATTTGAGCCCTAGTTTGGCCAAGTTTATCCCTAAATCAAAAACTAAAAACGGGTAAGTGCGAGTCAGACTCGCGCACCAAGGGTTCCGTACCATTAACTTACAAAAGGCAAAAAAACACGTTTGTATGTTTGTATTAAGGGGGGGTTAATTTCTATTTTTATTTTTATTTAGTTATTTATTTTTAAAATGAATAAACAATATAATATTCTGTGAATATTTCCAGCATCTACCTGCTGCCGTTATTAATAGCAAGCAAAAAACGATAAAAAAACACGTTTGTTAATGGCCCCCCTTAAATATTTATTTTATTCTGTTTTTAGTGTTTGTTGTTTGTGGCAACAGAAATACATCATCTGTGAAAATTTCAACTATCTAGCTATCATGGTTCATGAGATACAGCCTGCTGTCAGACAGACAGACAGCGGAGGCTTAGTAATAGGGTCCCGTTTAAACCCTTCTGGAACGGAACCCTAAAAATCATCCCTTAAGGGAGTGAAAGAGAGGGGAAAGTTTGTATATCCTCGCAAAAGAAGCCAGGAGAACCATTAATATATTTTTGAAATTACCTCCTCTTATTTACCGACATAAATAACAAACAACATAAAAAGTTATATCGTTTCGCAAACAAAAACTGAGCGGAACGAAAGTCCAACAAATAAAAACACAAAAACTCTTAATTAAGTTATAATAACTGAATCAGGGGTCGTATTTCACTTCACCACACTGGGTAATTAGCAGCCATTTTGTTTTTATAACTTTTTCGAGTTCGCTCGGGAGGAAAAACGTTTGAAAATGTCTGACCAATGTGTGTGTTCGAAAACTTTTAGTAAAAACAGAGCCACAGCTACTATAGCCTGATATAGGCTTTTCCAGTTGGCTGCAAAAATATTTTTGTGACCACAGCATGCATGATTATTAACGAATATAACTACATTAATACATTAACGAATATAACTACAAGATAAACAGTGGTTTTTACTGAGTAAGCGTGCAAGATCTTTCATCTTATCATCTTTCTATCGCATCTAGACAGTAAACAGCTGGTTTGGCATTACATGTGACATGACATAGTGGAGACAAAATATTTTAAATTAGTCGTCTCATATTTAATCACGTGTTATAGAAATAGCAATCTACACTAATATTATAGTAGAGTATTTAGTGACGTCAACCTTGCAGATCTTCAACAAAGGAAGCCGCTTGGCACAGACGTACCTAGTGGTCATCTGAGCTGATTTAGCCCGGTACCCACGTGGCACCTCCCTGCAGGTAGGTGGGGGGAGGGGGGGGAAAAGCCCATCTACCTTGCTGCACTCTCACGCAATTCAAATCTCCAAAAGTTTTGCAAATAGGTCGTGTTTAGTATCATTTACGTATAATTCAAGGACGAGGAAATCATTTCTTGAACAACATTTTCACTCGTTCATACAAAAATAACGAATATAGCGCAAAAATAAGAAACTTGAAAAAAAGAATTGTTACAAAATCGATTCTTACAATTTAACTATGAGATTATGTTTATAAAAAAATAAGATTAAATAGCCCTGTTTATCTAGAATACGGAAACATAAACTTTATTAACAGTTTTGACTTATAAACGTGTCGAAAAAAATAATTTACGTCGCGCGGCAGAGCTGCGAGCGTCGGGAAAAGTTTGTAGTTTGGAAAGGATTTGTCACATATTGTTTAATTATGACACTGATTGATTAATAAAAGTGATTTTATACCTCAAAATGTTATTATTAAAGAAATATCTGATTTATCTATGTAATGTAATTGTTTACTTGTAAGAAAAAATTAATAGAATGGTTAAAAACATTATCATACGAGGAAGTAGAAAACTTACTTACTAGGATATCTTAATAATTATTACTTCCTACTCTTATGTATAATATTAAATGGATACGACACACACACACACACACACAAACACACACACACACACTAATATTCATGCTAACATACTTAAATTTAGTTAGTATTAAGTACCCTACGTTTAAGTACTAACAATGTACCATACATACTACCATCCGCAGTTTTATTTGTTTAAACCGATTGGGAAGTAGCGAGACATTCCCACCACAAGTATCTTTGATTACTTACTGGGAAGCCTCGGCGTAAATATGTAACAAAGTTTTCTTAAATAAACAATTTTATTTATTAGTATTATTTGTAAAAAAAACTTCAAACACTGACACCGACAACCATAATTCTAGCTTTTTTTAATTATTTTACGCGGAAAAATTGGTACCTACTCGTATAACAGTTAAAAGTATGGTTAGCTAAATACTAAAAAAGCTAACTAATAAAAGTTTAAATCCAGTAAATCATTAATATAAGTTATAACTAAATACCTATAAAAATACATTGCTTTTTAAGTAGGTAGTTGGTGCTTAAGATTTAAAGTGAATTAACTATTGGAATGCATATCATGTAACTTTAGTTACACATTTCAGATTTAGTATATGAATTGAAAAATAGGAATTGGTGACAAAAACAACTAATTACTATTTAAATACGGAAAATGTCAGATAGCTGGCGAACCTAGTATTTTCCGCAGAACAAATGTATTAAACACACTTGTTGCCATATAATAGGCCCTAGGAATGGGAACAGGTTAAGTAGGATCTTGTTCAGTGTAGAAGTACCACTAAAACCTCTGCGGACCTCTCACTTAGGCTGCTGAAGGGAGATCAGCACCCTTGTTCACAAATAATCGGAAAGTTTCCGTGTTCCCATATTCGAATGTTAAAGTCAAGTATGCAACTTGCGGCCGCTCCAGCTTTAAGCGCTGACTCCCTGAGATGAGATGGGGCCAAAGTATCGACGCAAGTTGCGTCCCACACTAAGGCCCGACCCCGCTCCCAGGGAATGAGCGTGAGGCCATCGGGTCTCTTGCCATCATCACGGACCAAACCACGTGGTTCCAACGTGGAAGGAACATTGATGCTGGCAAGAGCTCTCCTGATGGCGTCATTAAGAGTAGCGTGACGCGCTAGACGCCCAGCACTTTGCTGGCAACAAAGACAGTGGAGACCATATTTGTCGACCTCCTTGCCACAGGGACACGTAAAAACTTCACAAATAGGGGTATCAAGGCGCAGACCCATACTAAAAGTACTTAAACATAGGGTACTTAATACTAACTAAATTTAAGTATGTTAGCATGAATATTAGTGTGTGTGTGTGTGGGTGTGTGTGTGTGTGTTTGTGTGTGTGTGTGTCGTATCCATTTAATATTATACATAAGAGTAGGAAGTAATAATTATTAAGATATCCTAGTAAGTAAGTTTTCTACTTCCTCGTATGATAATGTTTTTAACCATTCTATTATTTTTTTCTTACAAGTAAACAATTGCATTACATAGATAAATCAGATATTTCTTTAATAATAACATTTTGAGGTATAAAATCACTTTTATTAATCAATCAGTGTCATAATTAAATAATATGTGACAAATCCTATCCAAACTACAAACTTTTCCCGACGCTCGCAGCTCTGCCGCGCGACGTAAATGATTTTTTTGACACGTTTATAAGTCAAAACTGTTAATAAAGTTTATGTTTCCGTGTTCTAGATAAACAGGGCTATTCAATCAATTTTTTTATATAACATAATCTCGTAGTTAAATTGTAAGAATCGATTTTGTAACAATTCTTTTTTTCAAGTTTCTTATTTTTGCGCTATATTCGTTATTTTTGTATGAACGAGTGAAAATGTTGTTCAAGAAATGATTTCCTCGTCCTTGAATTATACGTAAATGATACTAAACACGACCTATTTGCAAAACTTTTGGAGATTTGAATTGCGTGAGAGTGCAGCAAGGTAGATGGGCTTTTCCCCCCCTCCCCCCACCTACCTGCAGGGAGGTGCCACGTGGTTACCGGGCTAAATCAGCTCAGATGACCACTAGCGACGTCTGTGCCAAGCGGCTTCCTTTGTTGAAGATCTGCAAGGTTCTCCATACAAACCATGTCACTAAATACTCTACTATTATAAAGAGAAAAGGTTTGATTGTTTGTTTTGTATTGAACAACAAACTACTGGACCGATTCGAATGAAATTTAGTACAAAGATAGTTTGAGACCCTGGAAAGAACGTAGGCTATTTTTTGTCGCGATATAAAATCATCAGGGGGTGAAATGGGGGATGAAAGTTTGTATGGAAAATCAGACATTTGGCGCGGGCGAAGTCGCGGGGAACTGTTGTACCGTTACCATGAGTTTACGGCGGTTTTACTCGCTAGCGACGACGTAAAAAAAGTGAATGGAAAATTTTAGTTCTCCAAGTAACCGCTAGTGGCGGTGTGCAATTTTCTGTACACTTTTTTTACGTCGTCGCTAGCGAGTAAAACCGCCGTAAACTCATGGTAACGGTACTGGTGTATTCTAAGTAAGGAGGTTATAGTTTACGATAGGCTAAATATAGCCCTAAGATGATTGCTGAATATCTTAAGAGATAACTATTGGACTGCCTTATAACATTATAGCTTAAGTTGCGAAACGATTTGTATTTCATACAAAAAATAAATAATTTTCGTCACTCTTTATAAAGACTACAAACCTTTATCATTTCCGAGCTCCTATAAAACACATCTACAACAAAATTAAGCCGCAGAGCGTATGCGAGCGAGCCTAACACGTCGCGTACAGCGCGCGCGTCATGCACAGCGGCAATAAATTTGCAGGACACAATGAGCCTAGTTTCACTATGGCAGTGTTGAACTGTGGATACAGAATATAGGAGTGTTGGGCTCGGTGGATTCACTGGTTATAATTACTTTTATAATATAAGCAATTTCTTTGCAAGTGTTATAAAATCAAGTCCCACCTACCACCAGACCGTGTAGTCTCACTGGACGACACGATCGATAAATTTTTGTGTGTAAAATTTTTTTAACTGGTGATTTCAAAGAGTTAGGGAACTGAGAGAATAACTTTCTTTGAATTATGATTAAGGCGGCCAGTATCAAGGAAGAGGTAAGCTTATTGTGCAGAAGTTAAAGTGCACACATGTAAAATACACTGGTGCATTATCTGTTCCTTCACTCTCATAGATAAGTGTGTTTACTGGATAAATGTAAGGTTGTTCTAGCTGATTGTAGACTACATCTCGACAAAAATTAGCCAACTACGCAGAAGATATTAAATTCCACAAGTGAGCTCGCAAAACACAGGTGCACATACAGGGGCCCTGTTCCTTCACTCTCATAGTTCTGTGTGACGGTAATACATCACGCACAGAACCAGCGGCTTAGCCTTTCTAACCGAAGCACATGGTCCGTCTCACATGAATAAATTGGACATTGTCTTTCGAAGTAAGGCCTTAAATAAATATTAAGTATAGTTAGCTTAAAAAGATCCTAATGCTGAGCAAAGGCCTCATCTTCGCAATGAGGAGGTGTAAGCCATACTCCACTACGCGGACTCAGTGCGGATTGGTGGAAAGGTGTCTGTAACGCAACAGACCAGCCTTACTGTCAGATGTTATCAAGCCGTTCTAGGTCCTCTGACTAGGCCCAACGACTAATATCAACCGATATACTCGTAAGCCGGGACCGTCTGCTTAACGTTCCTCAAAGGCTCAACGCATGGAGATGCTTGTGACAGACATCACTTAAATGGTTAGCATAATATAGCTTGCAAAAAATACCATCAGCACAGCAGATCCATTGTGCTCCAACAGATTTATGGAGACACTGTGTGAAACACTTTACGGGCGGAGCCTGGACCGCGGCCAAGTGGCTTGTCAGCGGTGTTCAGAACAATGTGCTTGTATCCTGCTTTTGTGGACTTTGTTTATGGAGTGTTGAGGTTAATTTGTGGCAGTGTATTGGCGTAATGGTATCTGTCAGTTTGGCATCTGAGAAATATTGTAAAGTAGGGGTAAATGTCGGATTTCCTATACAGACTGCCACTTTGTGACTGAAAAAGCTGAAAGCAGTTAGTTCCGAAACGAAAGTAGAGTACCTACAATCCAACAATATCTATCAATCCAACAATACAAAATAGTTTTTGACGCTAATGTAGCCTATGTCCTTGCGAGGGTAAATAATTCAAACTATCTTCAAACCAAATTTCATATATCTGATTCCGTATGGATGGAATAATCATGCTAAAACTCTAATTTATATAATTAAGTAGATCTGTGTTTAAAATTCTATCATTGTACGTATTTGTAAGAACATATATCCTAAGAGGAGACTCGGTGATTTATTAGATTACATATGTATGGATTGCGTTAATATTACCTAAAATTGATTTATAAATAAATAAATATGACAAAATCACATAATAAATAAACTTTCTCGTACCTATGTTTGTTGTATTTGATGATGATGTCCTCCTAGCCAATTTCGACTACGGCGGCCTATCTCAACAGAGATTAGCCAATTGCGCAGGACATATTATAGTTCACAAGTGCACTCTCTGTTCCTAGACTCTCATAATTCGATGAGGCAATCCGACATGACCGTAGAGGGATCAGGCGCAGGGCCAACGGCTTAACGTGCTTTCCGAGGCACGAGGGTGTTAACACCACCAACTTCCTGACTCCGGAGCTGTGTCTGAGTAATTTCAAGACAGAAAAACCTAAACACTCTGGGCCCGACCCGGGATTCAAACCCGGGACATCGTGGATAGTACCCAGCGTGCTGACCACTAGACCAACGAGGCAGTTGTATTTATGCAACTAATGAAAACACTCATGTCAATAATTAAATTCCAACTTTTTTCGGGGGTAAACTTTTAATCAAAATACACTGCCCTTACATTATAAAAGCAGACTGGCAAACTATACAAACCCAACAAACAACAGTAAATACATACCCTCATTTACAAGCAGATGTCTCTTTTACACATTACAAAAACCTACCATCCCTTTCTGATCCTACTAAACCATTTTCCATCTCGCTCTCCTTTTAATGATATTCAAAATGGCCAGTATTCTTTTACGAATGAAAAGTGTGTTTGTATTGTATAAATAAAATGGCGTATTATTTTAATGATTTTTGTTTTTTTTTCTGGCGAGGGCGTGCGCTTTGTTCCGCCTTACATTGTAAGGAGGTACATTTTTTCTTTCCTTTGTGGCTTTTTCAACATAAAGCAACCATTGCTCGTGGTTTCTTTGAATTGGTTCGTAAATTCAGTGTCTTCAGTGTAATCGTTGTGATCGGTTTTTATGAGCGTTTTTTATTCGTGAGCAAAACAGTGTGTTTATTTTTATTAAGATTTATTCGTTCTGATTTTTGCAATAACAATATGCCTATAATTGTACACCTTTCTGGGGAAACTGTTGTATTTTCTGATATGGTGTGTAATAAAGAGTTATATATCTATGTATGTCTTTGATCCCTTATTTATTTTAGATGACTTGTTTGGTTTTTAAATCTGTCGACTATCTAAATGCCAAACTAAATTTCCGTTACACCGCCGAATCATTGAATTAAGTTAAATAGGCAGAATAGACTTTATTGCGTTCAATTTTGTAGATAATAGTTTACCTAGAAACTATTATTTACAAATTTGATCGCAATCACATCAATATTTAAAATCTTTTACGTCCCTATTTCAGCCCTAGGTTTGAAAATCAAAAAGCTATCGTGCAGTTTATATTTCAAGATTTCCTACCTATTTACTACTCGTCAACGTTAAGCTACGCCCATTAAAATTAGTGCACCGTATCGCATATTAACGATTGAACAGTAATCGAATCCCCACCACCCCCCACCCCTCGGAAACAATAGCAAAGCTATTAAATTCTCACACGCCACTGCGAGCGGTCGTTTGTTAATTGCTGCGCGCGACTGTACCGTGTTGCGACGATTTTTTATTGTTCTTTTCGCTGTGGCGTTTGTTTGTAAGTGTACTTTGTTCAATGTACTTGTAAAATAATGTGTTAAGAGTTTTGTTTGAAATGTGGACGGAAATAATAGCCGTAGCTCTGTCAACATTTAGGTACTTATAACAATATTTTCAGTGTGTTCTATTGCGAACAATGAACTAAGTATAGCATAGACGTATGTAGGTATATTGTTTTTTCATAAACCCTAAGAACAGTTTTTATAGTATTGGTTGCTCATTATTAAGTGTCTGATATACATATATAGTCCAACAAGTTTGTGCGCGACCCTCCTGCGGAACGAAAAAAGTGCGGGAGTCGAGAAAGCTCCAATGTCATGACAGATGCGCATCTGTCACAGGAAATCCCCCGCAACCCCGCCCGTCCCTCCGTGACATCTAGCACGCCTCGCCCCCCACACGTCTCTTGCAACGTTGGCGTCGCAAGCTTTGCAAAGCAGATGCTTGTTAATTCGTTAGTTAATTATTTTTAAGCACTAGGTAGTACTTTTGATTGAATCACATATCTTGCATCAAACACTGCCAAAATTTCACGCCTTCAAAATTTGCCTTTTGAGGCAACCTAACCTATTTATGACGTTCTTAACACAATATTTTTCATTGTCAACAGTCCAAAAGCGCGCACGCATCACTGAGGTCTGCTCCAGCCCTTCGCCCCCAGCGGACCAGCCTTCAGAGACCAAGACACCAGCCCCCACACCCCCGCTCGCCACCCCTCCCCCTCGCTCGCCCTCCGACCACGAACTCAACGTCGAAGAAGAGCTAGAAGACCAATCGGAAACCTCGCTCACTCCTGAAAACCTCTCCATGAAAGAACCAAGACCCGAAGAGCTGTCAGTCAAAAAAGAAGACGACGACAAATGGGAGAACTCCAACCAGGATTTCAAATACAAAATGTTCCGACGCAAACCTGAATCTTTGCCTGAACCGGCGCAAGAAGAACCCCCGTACCAAAAATCTCCAGTTGACGTACTCATCAAGGTCTTTCCCAGACGTAGCCGCTCAGAGATCGAAGCGATACTCGCTAGATGCAAAGGTGACGTGGTAGCGGCCATGGACATGATGTTGAATGGAACAGAGAGTAATAGCACTCCTTACAATATCACGCAGGAATCTCCCCCGTATTTGCAGAACTACCAATCGAAATCTGCGTTTTCTCCGCTCTCTAACCAGAGCTTCAAATTCTCTCCTTCAAGACGGTTTCTGACGCCGCCTTACAGTGGGACGGGGTACCTTCCGACTGTTATAAGACCTCCCCCAGAATATTTATCGTCTTTCATGCCCCCATCAGAGCTGATGTACGGACGTCAGCTCCAAGTTCCGTCTCCGGGAACGTCTCCTACGTCAGACAACACCAATAATGAAGGGTTCTCCGATTAGGGGTTCACTAAATACTGGACGGTTCTCTAACCACCCTTGTGAGGTATACAATGTACAGTCACGAGAATTGTTTATGTATACAGGCGCTTTCAAATTGAGATTTTACCAATAATAATAATGTCCTCCTAGCCGATTTCGACTACGGCGGCCTATCTCAACAGAGATGAGCCAACTGCGCAGGACATATTATAGTGCACAAGTGTGTGCGCAGTACACAGGTGCACTCTCTGTTTCTTCACTCTCATAATTCGGTGAGACGGCAGTCCGACATGACCGTAGTGAGATCAGGCGCAGGACCAACGGCTTAACGTGCTTTCCGAGGCACGGGGGTGTTAACACCACCAACTTCCTGACTCCGGAGCTGTGTCTGAGTAATTTCAAGACAGAAAAACCCAAACACTCTCGGCCCGACCCGGGATTCGAACCCGGGTTCTCGTGGATAGTACCCAGCGTGCTGACCACTAGACCCACGAGGCAGTCAAGCAGGCAGTGAGATCTTACTACAGTGACGTTAAATCACAACTGTATATTTAACTTGCTCGCGCTGCACGGTTACTGAATAGACGAATATACTGTTACAGTTACGCATTTGATTTTAGTAAAGAATAGTTATAAACAACTGTACATAGGTATACACAACTAAGTAGGTACGAGTTTTTCTTTTAGAAAAATAGAAATTATTTAATTATATATTTAGAGTAAGTTCTTTTTCTACACAATGCTTTGATGTAAGTAGATACACATTGTAATTCTTTTTATATTACATTATTTTATATTAAGAATGAAATAAAAATGATACACACACACTGCTTCGCACACATAAATACTACTTATAAACTTTTTGCTTTTTAACTTTTTAAATATTAACCTTGTAGGAAACCCAAAATTATTTTACATTAAAAAATAATTTAAATTGTCATTGAATGATTATCAGTTTTCAGATAGATACTAAGTAGTTTTGTAAATATTATAGCAAGTTTAGTAAGCTTTAATACTTATAAATAATTCACATGTATACGTCTATATTTCATATTGTTAGGAGTAGCTCGTATATTCATAATTTTATCACTAAAATATTATAAATAAAATTAATTATCTTTCTACAAAACCCAGTGTAAAGAATTATTCACTTTACTTAATACTTCTCATGACTATCGTAATTTTCAATAAATAATAAAAATATAAGCAATTCCATACATTATTTAATATTTAAACAAAAAAAATTCTATGGTCACAAATAACGTGTTTATAGTAACTATACTAAGACCACATTGAGATTTTAAGGTAAATATTATACTTTATAAATAAAAAGTGTTTTCAGAACTTTTGTTTGTGACTATACCTACTCATAATATTAGATTACAGTGTTAAATGTATATTATACTAGTAACCTAAAATACTCTTTAAGTGTACGTCATAGTGTTCAATAAATTAAAAGTAATACTTTAATCTTTGTAAATAAATAAATTATAAATAAAACGATGTTTTATTTATAATTTAAGAGATAGAGAATATGTGTAAAATATATTATGTATACGTATATAAATATACGTGCTCAATAAATGAAAATATTCAATTTCATGTTTTATTTTTATTTTCTAAATACAAGACACCTCCACAAATGATAGGCCAAGACCCACTTGCGCGTGTTCGGATTAGCTAATTTAGACTTGTTCAAGACCTATTATGTGAGTTGAAAGCCCAGTTGCACAAGTCTGGATTAGCTAATCCAGACTTGTTAAAGACCTATTATGTTAATTGAAAGCACAGTTGCACAAGTCTGGATTAGCTAATCCGGACGGTCCAATTGCGCAAGGCCTATGATCTTACTTGAAGTCTTAGAGGCTAAGTTGGGTAGTTAGGTTTTATCAAGTTAGGTATTTTACCTTACCTAACAGAACATCATTTCAGCCTATTGCATTCCACTGCTTGACATAGGCCTCTCCAAGACGGCGCCAACTTTCACGGTTCTCCGTTTCTCGCATCCAGCCACCACCGGCCACCTTCCTCAGGTCATCGTTCCACCTAGCAGGGGGGCGTCCAACACAACAACATTATTTGTACAGAATTTATTTAATAGTTTTCTAACGTAAAAGACAAGTTCATAAATATAGCGAGTATCTTAAATCACAGCCTATAGAGGTATAATACTGGCTGTCCCGTAATTGAAAGATAATCATTTAATGACCGATTAAAAATAAAAAAAAATTCAAGTAAAAGTGTTGCCATTTTCGGGTAACAACATTAATTTTTTGTATGGCTACAAATATTAACCTTTTAAAAATCTGTTTTTATTTTAATACTCTTTATTATTCTAGACAACAAAAACAATATTTTCTATAAATTGTAGTCAAATCACAATAAAGCTTCGAAAAGCCTCAAAAATTACAACACTTTTACTTGAAGAATATTTTGGTATGATAGTAGGGACTAGTGTAGTGTAACTAATCTGTACTTACAAGACTATCCTTCAATTACAGGGCCTATCTGCCATGTTGGTCTAGTGGTCAGCACGCTGGGTACATCCACGAGGTCCCGGGTTCGAATCCCGGGTCGAGCCGGCAGTGTTGGGTTTTTCTGTTTTGAAATAGCTCAGACACAGCTCCGGAATCATGAAGTTGGTGGTGTTAACACACCCGTGCCTCGGAAAGCATGTTAAGCCGCCGGTCCTGTGCCTGATCTCACTACGGTCATGTCGGACTGTCGTCTCACCGAATAATTACAAAAAAAAAACAAAATACAAAATATATTTATTTAACTACAAGTAGTTTTTACAATGTGTGTGGGTCTCATCTTTTAAGTTTAAAAACCTGTATTAGAAGAGACCCCTCTCTTAAAGTCAGCCTATTAGATCCCACTGCTGGGCAAAAGCCTCACCTCAACTATGAGGAGGAACGAGCCATACTCCACCACGCGCGCTCAGTGCGGATTGGTGGAGGGGTGTCTGTAAGGCAAGTGACAAACCTTACTATCAGATGTTATCAAGCCGCCCTAGGGCCTCTGACTAGGCTTAACGACTAATACCAACAGATATTAGCCGGGACCAACTGCTTAACGTGCCTTCCGAAGCACGGAGATGCTTATCATGGTCGTCACTTTAATGGTCGGAATGGTCACCCATCCAATCACGACCGCGCTGTGGGTTGCTTAACTTTTGGTATCACTACCAAAGTGCTGCCGCCACTGCGCCACAAGCACCTCACCCCTCTCTACTGTGAATTAATTTATCTGTAGTTACATAGGTACCTTAAATTAACAATATTTTATTAAGTAACAAAAGCGCATGCTTAACTATGCTGAAGTTAATTTAACATTAACAACAACTTCTGTATATAACATTGTGAAAATACGTTTTTATACCATTTTACTTTATATTAGTAGTAGTATTGATTTTATCATTATATGCATTAAAAAGTTAATTTAACAGCAATAAATACTTGTGTAAGTACATTTTTATACCTTATTTATTTATTTCATTTTTAGTTTTCAACAACTATTATTATTTATGCATTACATGTACAAACAGATATTATTATATATATACCATGGATATATACACAATACATATACATAAACACATAACATTGTCAAATTATAGCATGAACAATTTATCCCTTTCTTATTATTCATAGTATCAATGACTAGAAGCTAGCTAGGTTTTCTATATTTTCGTAGCTTTGCAATTTTAAGCATGATGTTACTTTTATTTTACATGCTAAGTAAGTTAGTGAAATAATGTTTAAAGATCTGTTTATTTTATTATAATAAGACTGAGTGAGCCAAAAATTGCTTTCGAGCAAAAACTGTTTTTGTAGCTTTGACACGAACTACTGTGTTAGCTTTACGTTTATTTCGTTATTTCGGGTTAAATGAATATTTTTTATGTACATAAAGAACACACTGTAGTATATATAATTGTCTTACTGTGAGGATGTATAATAAATAGCTTCTTTGTATAATAAATTAGTTCTAAATAGTTTTTTTTTACGCAATATTACTTTCAAAATAAATCTTTGTACCCGTTCAATATTTATAAATGTTGTTTTGTAAGTACCACCCCATATTGTTATACAGTATAACAACAACGATTAAACAAGGCTCATATAAATATATTTAACAAGTTTTTTGTCAGCTATCTCACGTAAGTGTTTAAAAAGCCAAATAAATTTACGTGCTCGATTTGCAACTACATCAAGCTGAGGATACCATGACAAGTGCTTGTCTAAAATAACACCTAGATATTTTGTGTGATTGACACGTTCTAATTTATAACAATTGCAACTATTTGAGACATTATTATTACACGTATGAGCGGTTATACTAAGATTATTATCTGATTGCATTGAATTACGAATTGAAAAACTAATATAATTAGTTTTTGACATATTTAGGGATAACAGATTTAAGTTCAACCACTCCATAACCTTAGTGAGTCCAGTCTCAGCTACATCAAAAACTTCCGGCCAAGTATCTCCATGGAAGAGTAAAGCAGTATCATCCGCATATGAGAATACGCATCCATTGGCAAGTTTTAAATTAGTCAAATCATTTATATATATCAAAAACAAGGTAGGCCCGAGGACGCTACCTTGTGGGACGCCGTAATTATTGGAAATATTAGCATTGCTGAAAGTATAATTATCAAGCTTTACTATTTGTGAACGGTCCTGAAGGTAATCAGTGAGCAATGTAAGAAAATTGCCCCTGATTCCAATCCTACTAAGCTTATAGAGAATTAAAATTAGAATGCACCTGTGTACTACGCACACACTTGTGCACTATAATATCTCCCGCGCAGTTGGCTAATCTCTGTTGAGATAGGCCGTGTAGTCGAAATCATTCATACATACATACGAGACATGAGAATACGCCTGACAATACATAGTGCCGACAAACTGCTCAAAGAACGATTGACCAGCCAACTCCAACCCGAACTAGCCGTCATCTCGACGTCTGACGTCATTGTGACGTACAATGACGTCACTCGACCGTCACTGGGAGAGTGGGACAGACAGCGGGACAGTCGCCTGTGACGTCACGCTTTGTCTCGCAAATTGGTTGCCAAGCAAGTGATGTTGGCGCGAGTAATGCTGTGGATGCGGTTTGTTGCCTACGCGCTGGTGGAACTTCTGAATTATAAGTTTTTGGTCAGTTCGGCTTCAATTTTGTCAAGAAAGTCTTTAAGTGTTAATTTAGAGGTAAAAAAAAATACATTAAAATTAACCAGTTAGAAATATCATTTTTTTAATATACACGCTGAAATTTTTGTGGTTGTTTTCCCGCAGCAGAACGATTTAACTTTAGTAGTACTATCGAATCATGCAAGATTTTATTTTAAAATAAAAATATTTTTGTTCTCAAGTAATCAAAAAAAAACATCAACTCGAATTGCGTATTTGGATACTGCTTGCCGCACCAAATCAATGTTTAAAGCAAAAGAAGCTCTACGCTCTAAGCAATACAGCATAAACTGCACTAATCTTACTGCGGGAAAACAACCATTAAAATTTCAGCATGTATATTTGGCACGGAAATATTAAAAGGAAGTTACAGAGTAAAAGGAAGATACTGATTTTGAGCAGTTTCATGACTTGTAACTGAAGCCAGTAGATAACTAAGCATATTTGATCTAATATGAATTCATGAGGAACATTTATTACGTAGGATAGCATGGTCGAAAATTCGTTCGTGGTAATAGGCATGTATAAAGTTCATGATTCTGATTGAATCACATAACTTATCATAACAACAAGTTTTCGATACGTACGAATTGTATCGAAATCTTGTGAAAAAAATAAACACAAGTAAAAATACTAAATTAAAATGAATAAAGTAAAAAGCAAAAAAGTTGCCTAAATTATTGTATGTAAGATCGTAATTTCGTAAATTCTTGTAACCTACCAAATAGATTTATAATCTGTCAATGTAGATACTGCCTACAAAATCTGCATTGGTAGGATAGTATCAACTAGACATGTCTCATCCACCCCTTCCTAGAGCTAGCAGTCTATGCCCAAGTAAGATAACATCTTCAGCCATTGCCCTGTTCTCTGTGTGCATTCAGTCTAGACAATAGGCTGACTTGGTCAGTGAATAATTCAATCGGCTAGCTAGTGGCTCATGATTGAGTGTAATTGTCGTGTGGGTCTTTGAGTTTGACATAAGTTATCGCTATAACGAAGTACACAGCTTATCGAAGATTTAAGCAAACGCAATTTAATACGTTTAACTCTTATTTGGGAGGTTACGGAGATTTCGAAATTAGGGAGATTTCGACGACCGTCTTGGTGTAGTGGTGCGCACCCCGGACTTCTAAACCAGGCGGTTGCGGGTTTGAATCCCGCAAGGGGCAAATGTTTGTGTGAAGAGCACGAGCATTTGTACCTAAGTCATGGATGCTTATAAATGTAGGTATACAAGTATGTCTATCCGTTATCCTAGTCACCATAGCACAAGCTCACGCTTAGTTTGGGGCTAGGTACCTAATTGGTGTGTTTGTTGAAACAATTTATTATTTATTTATTAGCTAAATTTCACTGGCTAAGGAAACCTGCATATCTATCTTTCTTTACATAATTTAAAAACCATGTTGTTACCGTTCATTATGGAAAATCCATAGCGATAGTGATTTTCTTCTTCTTAACAGCCGTATAACTCATGACTGAGGGTCGTGCGTGATCATTATGTGGAATGAAACACACACAACGACTTTATGCTATCTCTTTAATGGAGAGGCTTGCCATTGCCTTCTCCATTTCACACGCTAACCCACTATAGAGTATAGGTTTCCTCACGATGTTTTCCGTTACCGTTAGTACAATTCGTCCATGCCGTTAGACATAGCAGCCATATCTTTAAAAAATATTGTCCTTCAAATACAAATGCATTTATTTGCGTATGTTTGCGGTATACATTCATCATCCTCCGCGTTATCCCGGTTGTGCACTTGCACGCGAGGGCCCAGGGTCCGCTGACCATGATCCAGGATGTGGCAGATCAGGTAATTACAGTGGAGAGACTGCCATCTGACCTCCGTGACCCTGTTACCAGGGGAACCTGAACAGTTTAGGATCATGGTTACACATGCAGTCGCCTGAATGTGCAGGTTTCCTCACGATGTTTTCACTCGCCGTAAAAGTATCGTTTAGTGAAACAACTAATGTAAGTACATAACTCAGAAAAAGTCATTGGTACATGGTGGCATGTGGGATCGAACCGGTACCTCCCGCATGTTTGGGTATACATTAAAGGTCATAAATTGTGTTACATTATTTGAGTTTACCAAAATTTGCTTCAGTTTTAATACAAACTCACAGGTACAGGCGGGGAACGAACTCAAAATTTCAAGGATGAGAAGTGAAGTTTTCTCCAGGAATAAGTCTCCGGAGAAGTGATAGTGATAAATTAAATCAAATGGATGTTAGATTTTCTTACTTTGTTTTGGATTTGAGGAGGCCAGGGCGCTGTACAAAATGGTGAAACATCATTACATTACATCATAACCTTAGTGATATTTTCAAGGGGTCATTAACTTCTAAACCAATATAAACTAACCAATGAGGTGCCTGTGGCGCAGTGGCGGCAGCGCTTTGGTAGTGATACCAAAAGTTAAGCAACCCACGGCGCGGTCGTGATTGGATGGGTGACCATTCCGACCATTTAAGTGACGTCCATGACAAGCATCTCCGTGCTTCGGAAGGCACGTTAAGCAGTTGGTCCCGGCTAATATCTGTGGTATTAGTCGTTAAGCCTAGTCAGAGGCCCTAGGGCGGCTTGATAACTTCTGACAGTAAGGTTTGTCACTTGCCTTACATACACCCCTCCACCAATCCGCACTGAGCCCGCGTGGTGAAGTATGGCTCGTTCCTCCTCATAGTTGAGGTGAGGCCTTTTCCCAGCAGTGGGATTTAATAGGCTGACTTATTATAAACTAACCAATACAAATTTGTTGTCATTGGACCCTCTACTCCAACCCTGTTCCCAATTAGTTTTTAACTAATCCTAAACGCAATCCAATAGCTTTAATTAGCCGGCCATGCACATTACACAATGTGCAGTGGATTTTTAATCTGTCACAGATGAAAACTCAAAACGCATGCAAACGACAAGTCACTCGAACTCGGACGATTATTTCGGATCGAGATTATGGACGCAGAAGACGCGTTTGAACGGGCGAGTGCAGTGGCGAGTTGACGGGCAAGTAAATGGTGTTGGAAAAGCAAGTATGTATAGTAGTATTACACAATAAGTGAATGCCATCGAATAGTGTGATTCAGAGATTCACAGATAAATAAACAAAAAAAATTTTGATAGTTAAAATACCAACAAAGACATCTGAAGAATGTCTACTAACGATACGTTAATTCTAGCCTCAATTTTGAAAGAATACCTTTTTTCAACTGTTCAACTGCAAATCACATTCTTTATCTACAGTCTGAAATTAACTGACTTATAAAACAATGATGATAGGACAGTTGAAAACACGTCATGCTTACTATGTGAATACGAAAACAGCTTTTATTATGTAGGGAATAGAGGCGCTCTTAAAATCGAAGGCTGTGTGCACTACGTCTCGCTATAGACTATGAATGTTTATTAATGCTACGGTTTGTTTATACGAAGGCAGCTGTGTGTGCCAGCTACATTCGTAGCACCGGACATAGTCGTAGGCTGGCAGAACCTAGTTTGTAGTGTTACATAATATAAACAACCCGTATTCCGTAGCTTATATAATTAAGATATTAGGAATGTTGATTGTTAGTTCGTTGACTAAAGGCCGTCGCGTCGGTGAGAACACTACTATTTTATTTTAATTTCACTTACTGTCATTAGTATATTATACACGTTTCTTTAATTAAAAACATTTTTTATTTAAGCCGTCTAATTTCGAATTTATAACGGTTTAATTTAGATCTCCCATAATAGAGTCCAAGAAAACGTGTTACTCTCTACGTTAGTTAAGTTTGACTGACAATGCGGTTTGCGAATAGGGCGTTCGCGAATTAAGCATTCTGAGAATCAGTTAAGTATTTTGCAAATTAGTCACCTGTAAATTGGTCTTATTGCAAATCGGTATTCCTTTTGCGAATGAGGCATTTTGCTAACCCTTTTCTTTCGTGTGAACGAAGCACAGAATCTCCAAAATCGGTCAAAGAGTACGCGCACGCGCCGGTCCGGCCGCGCGCCGCCATTATTTCAATTTAAACCGTTTTATTTCATTGTTTGTGGGTTTTACAATTAGGGATGGGGTTAGTTGGGATTGCAGTTTGATTGCGTGGGAATATGTTTGGGTTTGTTACTTAATTTCATATTAAATTGGATTAACCTAAGAGAAGGCGACAATTGTATTTTCTTAAATTAATTAGGGTAACTTTTTACTCTACTTAATTTAAGAAGAATTATGGTGAATATAAAGACCGATAAAAATATTTTGTAGAAAGAACATAAATAAGTGCCTATAGAACAAACTAAATGATCAAAGATTACTGATGTAGTAGAGTAAGTTCTCATTCGCAAAAAGACGCATAATATTTTTTTACGATTCGTCTTTTTTACTTTATTTTGTAGAAAATCAAACAGCGTTTTAAGTCCAATGCTCGTGCAGGGTAATTTTGCGACAAAAATGTATACTTCGATGTGCTGCCATGGACACTACTAATACAGACTTTAATTTACTTTGATTGTGACCTACATTTGTTGAATTGCGCTAAAAAATCATCGCCGCTTTTTAAATTTTGGCGCCGATCTTCACCCACGTATAAAAAAAAGAACCAGGCAATTAACTAACACAATTTCCAAACCAAGTAAATTAACGGTCTATAAATTCCGCAATTTCCACGTTATAAGTGTAGAAAGCGGACAATGGCGGGTAAAGTGCGATAAATTTAAATCCGCTGTGCGTGGGACACTGACTCCGACCGGGTTACAATTGTGGGGATGGCGCTATGCAGAATGGTCGAAACTTTATACGTAGAAAGGTACGGACGACAGCACGTCAAGGTAAACACTGTGGCGTCTTATGCAGTTGTAATAGGGCTGATTTATTTATTTATTCAAGACAACCAACAGCTTATAGTAAGTAGTTTTACAAAGGGTTATTGTTACAAAAAATAAAGCCAATAATAGGTTTCCCTAGACTTATGTACAAAAGTATAAGACGCGTCACAAAAATGCTCGTAGTCGAAACAAAAAGTAGCTCACACTTACGAAACAAAGGTTGTCTGTTCAGCAAACCAATTATGATGTCTGTAGACCATTGCATATGACATATAAATAATCTATAATCATAACAAAATCTGAAATAGGAAATTCAGAGAATATAAAAACCGAGTGCGATCGCGAACGAGACCTCATTATGTAATTTAAACTATGCAACTATTACAACTGCAACTGTCAAGGCATACACATTATACACGTATAATAAATCAATTTACTATTATTGCTATTATTATTATTATGATTTTGCATTAAAAACATATCGTCTGATTGCTGATACATGCATAAATATGTAGTTGCTAAACAAATTGATAACAGTATGGACAGTTTTGATAAAATATGCCTGTACCTTCACACACCGTTTCCACAATAAAAATTACTTACTTAATTACTTTATGTGTCTCGCCCTACCAACTAACCGATACGATTGCTTCTCGATAAGTTTGCTAAGAATCATACTACAAAAGCATTTTTATTTCCATTATGCGTGTCTCAAGTAGTTTTTGTCAAGGTACATAAATTATTGACTACAGAAATTCGTTCTTAATCTATTAAAGAACAAGACCCAATGTTAGAGCTTAAGAAATAAAAAATGCTATTTTAAACTGAATTAACAATTCTATGAATTAACATAGTAAAGACTGATAACGATGTCGTACAGTTTTTAACAACAGATGCTATCTTCATTGCAGTATGCTATTCCATAAAGTGTAGATATAGCAGTTTAATTTTTATTAGTATTGTGACAGTTATTAATATTTGCACGCCTGCATGCAGGCTGAATACAGGGCCACCTATATTTTTAAGATCTGCTATGCATCAATGGTGTATTCTCAGCAAATAAACCAATGATTGATTAATAAGTAAATATTCTATAAAGAAGTTTGGCATAAATCGACCCAATAGATACCTAGAGACCCCGTACTAAGACACATGAAATGAGACACATGAAATATAAAATACCACTTTTTTTTGCACTCGCCCGGATAGTGAAGAGACGTGGGTTCGAGTGCCACCGGATGACATAGTCGATCAATTTCTGTGAGCGAAATTTAATTAAAATTCTGAAAAAGTTATGAAAATAATTATATATTTTATGGTAATTTAAAAAGCAGGGAATTAAAATTTTAAATATTTTCAAAAGGTACAAATTATTAACAACTAAACGTCTTTGAGGATGCAAAAACAAATCGAACGACGTGAACTTTGACGTGTCAGTCAAACATGAAGTATATGTTTTAAGTATATAATTAAGTAAATGTCAGTCCGACATAATGCACCAAACATGTCAGCATTTGGGGCTGAGCATCAAAGAACTCTGCTATAAACATATTTTTGCACTTGAAAAAATGACCACCAGAGGCGGGAAATTGCCTAACCTCTCGGCCACCCTGGCGTTGGCAGAGCCTGTCGAAATTTTCAAGTGCTTCTTAACGCTGTAATGCCGCGTTGCTTTCATCAATGTTATTGGGATTACACCCTCAACACTCGAAAGAAATACTATTGCAAGTATTTAACAATCGAAAGACGAAGCTTGCAAATACGATAAATTATTTGATTTTTAAGTGATAAGCATTCACTATGCAATCTAAATATATTTTTGCACTTGAAAAAATGACCACCAGAAGGTGGCCGAGAGGTTAGGCAATCGCCCGGTATGCGAGGAACGCGGGTTCGTTTCCCGCCTCTGGTGGTCATTTTTTCAAGTGCAAAAAATATATTTAGATTGCATAGTGAATGCTTATCACTTTAAAAATCAAATAATTTAAAGAACTCTGCTGTTCTTCTTTTCAGGACACTGTCGTATCTTGCATAGAGTCGTCCAAGAGCGCGCCATAATTCAATACTTTCTTCTTACTAACTACCACTATTACAACAATTTAAGCGGAGTGAGATGGAAGATTTTCAAGCACTTGTAAGTGGAAAAGGGATGGAAAACCTTTGTGTCAAGTTTCCCAGTTGTGAAGAGGATTTCGATGGAAAATTGTAAAATTTGCTTCGAAACTGGCTCCGAGCTTGGGAAATACTTTTTATATTGCACTGCGCGAGTAATTGTATTGAACGATATCTTATAAAATTTAACTTGCGGTCTTAATTTTTATGGTTTTTTCGCTTTTTAGGGTTCCGTACCTCAAAAGGAAAAAAGGAACCCTTATAGGATCACTTTGTTGTCCGTCTGTCCGTCTGTCTGTCAAGACCCTTTTTCTCAGGAACGCGTGGAGGTATAAAGTTAAAATTAACATCAAATTCTTTTGTCTATGGTCCCTTAATGATGTGAAAAAATCAAGCTTTTAAGTTAACGCTGAAAAAAGATACGGCCAATTTTATCAAATTTTCTATCATTTTTCCCCATTTCTCAGGGGAATCAAAACCTAAAGGGTACTTCCCATAGACCTAGAACCATGAAATTTGGCAAGAAGGAAGGTCTTACAGCATAAGTTAAGGAAAAAGTCCGAAAATCGTTAATTGTTGTTAAATCTAATACAAAAAGAGCTTTTTCGATCGTCATCGCGAGGACAAAATTCTGGTCCAAAAAAAATAAGTAGATGGAGCGCTAGCGCTATGCTTATTATACTGTTCTATAATTATGTTTAGGTAGATTTAAAAATAGACAACGAAACATCTTAATTCCTATTAAATATTGATATGGTTTTACAGAAACATTTTATCATTTACCAATAATTTTATAAAATTCTCGTGCAACTGGGCGCACGGTGTATGCAAATAAACGAATATTAATATAAGTTAGTTCTGACATTCGTCACTAGATGGCGTCATTTGGCATTGTTGTTTTTTAAGTTCGTACTAAAATGAGTTTTTTCTTGGAGTACGTACTTCTTATTACTTTTCGTTAGATAACCATAAGCACGCTTGGCCCAGTGGTTAACATCTTGGGTGTAATCGTAAGAATCTGGGATCGATCCCAGAGATATAATACTGATGTTTTCGAAATGTACACATTTTTTTTTCGAGGTATATTTAAATGCACAGCAAAGACATAAAGCATCTATCAAATTCCAACTATACTATTTTTACTTGAAATAAATTATTGCACTGCAAATATAAATATTGATTAACAAAACTAGTACTATCTATACTAATATTATAAAGAGGAAAGATTTGTTTGTTTGTTTGTTTATTTACATCGAATAGGTTTCGAAACTACTGGACCGAATCAAATGAAATTTGGCACAGAGATAGTTTGAAACACTGGGAAGGACACTTTTTAAGAACACTGGCTACTTTTTGTCGCGATATAAAATCATCAGGGGGGTGAAATGGGGGATGAAAATTTGTATGGAAAATCCGACTTTTGGCGCGGGCGAAGTCGCGGGGAACTGCTAGTAAACAATAAATTTGAAAATGTGCATAAATTTTTTCTCAAAAAAAAGCTGCTAAAAAGTTGTTTAATCAATGTACCTACAGAAATTTGATTTCCACATCGAATACCTATATTAATTGCACGTCAAATTTATCCGAAATTGGCCTTAGTTTTAGTCAGCGGATTTCATTTTTTTTGCAATTTTAGTCTGTGTGTGTAGGATTTAAAATCTGTTACACTAATTTTAATGCTCATAGGTACCAATTCTTGTTTAAAAAAGAAAAAAAGCTATGAACTTGAATAAATACAAAAAAAACAGCCATAAAGATTCGAACGCTCGTCTTCTGAAATTCAGTATTCTTAGGAACGTCTTACGCACTGCGCCAAGGCATACATAACATACATACGTGACGAAATTAGCACACTTAATGTGCGTTAAACAATTGCGAAAGAAAAACGCATGTACATCTTTTTGTTGTTTTACGCTATCTATTGTACGTTTCTCATGTACCATAGCTCTTGAGCTATGGTACATGAGAAACGTTCAATTTGAAACGTTCAATGAGCAGTATAACAGTTATCCGAGAGATGGCGTCAATTGTATGTAACAACAATAGTTATTTAATGGCATGTTATAGTCACCTTCATACCTACTTCATAATTCATTAATTAGGGCATGGTTATCCATTAAAAATAATTTAGACGACTTTGCTGATAATTTCATACTATAAACGGAGCGCAACATCCGCGCGGTATAGCTGCGCGACATTCGCATGCTCTCTCTGCATTCAATCAAGGCGCTGAGCTAGTGTTGTTTTATTATAGGACAATAATAACCATTTTAGAGACACTTTTAAAAAGCTTCGACAGCGCGACTGTATACGCCAAAGTCGCGCTGCTAAAGTCGCCTAAATGTAAAAGCGTTTTGAAGTGATTGTAGCCACCCTAGGGAATACGGAACCTTTCGTGCGCGAGCCCGACTCGCACTTGGCCGGTTTTTTTTTTACTAACCCTAATTTAAAAGATTATTGTACTAACAGGCCCGCAGTTGGCACAATAAATAAATATTATTAACTAGGACTAGCAAAAGATAAATAAATGCTAAGTTCGGGCCTGAAAGCTTACTTACTAAATTTATTATTAAAAACCATAGCGGCTCTAATTACCAAGTGTAAAACCCGAAAAGCTTTACTGAAAGCATAAATAATTGACAACCACGTTTATAATATATATATCACTCCTGAGTCCTGACATAATATACCGCATAGTAAGAGTCTTTACGAGAAAGCAACAAAATCGTAAAAAAACAAAGTGATTCGAAAAAACACCTGCAAAAGATTGCCCATTTCTCTAATGGCAAACAAACATACACACATCTATCTAGGTATATATAAACTACAAGAGGCATATTGCACCCGTGTAACGCCGAGGCTGGTCACTAATATGAGATATATCCGAGAAACCGGATCATAAAATATTTTAAAAATTGTACCCAGGGCTGGCTCTAGGAATTTTATTAGTGCATACGAGTGATCTTATTTACATCAACACCTCATTTTCCCATTAGCACCATTGGCTAAACGCGTCGATGGAATAAAAAAAAACAATAAATTAATTAAATCGTCCAACTCGGGCACAAACGGCGAAACGATAAAAACAAAAACGTTTCGCGCTTAGGGAGGGGGGATTCAATAATAAAAATAATTACCCAGTGAGTGTCGGTGACAGCGAATAGCGGGGACAAATGTGTGGAGTGAGCTCTGGTACTTGTATTCTACAAAAAAACAAAAGTAATCATAAAAGTCATAAAAGTCATTTATTTATGTATGTACAGGGGGCACTTATACACGTCCCAACATATTATTTTTTAAGCCCTACCACTGCTTCGGGACAAATTGTGGGCTAGTGCTGAGAAGAAGCAGCGCAAGAAACTCAGTCACTATTGTCAAAGCCTCTTTTAAAAATAATGTTTAAAAATACAGAAATTGTTCTAGTGCGAGCTGGTCCACACGTTTACATTATTCAAATAATCGTCTACTTTATAATAACCTTTTGTCATTAGAGTATCCTTAATAAATGATTTGAATTTGTTAATTGGTAATTCTACAATATTTTTCGGTAATTTGTTAAAGTAATTGACACATTTTCCCATGAAAGAATGAACAACTTTTTTAAACCTGAATTGTGGAATAGCAAGTTTATTTTTATTTCTAGTGTTGAAATTATGCAGTATCACTTTTCTTTGTAAATAAATGCAAGTTTTTACGCACATACATAATATTTTCATAAATATATTGAGAGGCTACTGTTTATATCCTTATTTCTTTAAAAAATCTTTCAATGAATCTTGAGGTTTGAGGCTATAAATAGCACGTACGGCCCTTTTTTGTAGTACAAAAATTTATTCTATATCAGCAGCTGACCCCCATAGTAAAATACCGTACGACATCAAGTTGTGAAAATAACTAAAATAGACTAGTCTGGCCGTTTCAACATCAGTCAAGCGCCGTATCTTTTTTACAGCAAAATCAGCTGATCTAAGTCTTTCTGACAAGGCCACGATATGAGGACCTCATTGTAGTTTGGAATCTAAAGTAATTCCTAAAAATGTTGTTGAATTTATAGTATTTAGCAGTTTGTCTTTTATCAAAACATCTGTTGAGGCCTGTCTGACATTAGGCATCGTAAACTTAACACATTTAGTCTTATTCCCGTTAAGCAAAAGGTTGTTAACGGTAAACCAATGCAATACTTGTGAAAGAGTATTATTCACATCGTCAAAAGTATCTTTCCTCCTGGGATTTTTTAATATAAGTGAAGTATCATCAGCAAATAATACTATATCACAAAGATCTTCCACAAAGTGTGGAAGGTCATTTATATATATTAAAAACAATAAAGGTCCCAATATCGATCCCTGGGGCACACCCATGGTCAGAGGTGCTCCAGAAGACTCAACCCCATTGATGCATACTTTTTGTGTTCTACTTGTTAGGTAAGATTCAAGTAGATTTAATGCATTCATTGAAGCCCCATAATGTCTTAATTTTTTCAATAAAGTTTTATGTTCTACACAATCAAAAGCTTTTGAAAGATCACAGAAAATACCTAAAGCATCTTGTTTTTTATCATAGGCATCAAAGATATGTTTTAATAGAGCAACTCCCGCATCAGCAGTACTTCGACCTTTAGTGAAACCAAATTGTTTTTGGTGTAGTAGATGGTTTAAAGAAAGATGTGCTAGTAGTTGATTGAATATTACCTTTTCAAATATTTTACTGAGGACCGGAAGAATCGATATTGGTCTAAAATTAGAGGGGTCACTTTTCTCGCCGGATTTAAATAGCGGTATAATTTTGCTAAATTTCATTAGGCTTGGAAACTGGCCATCATCAATGCACTTATTAAAAATTATTGCTAATTGAGGAGCTATTGTGTTGATAATTGATTTTATAATATACACAGATAGTCCCCATAGATCCTCAGTCTTCTTCATATTTAAATCTAGAAATGTTTTTGTAATTACTTCGGGACTGACATGCCTAAAGTGCAGTGGAGAATCGCACTGGTCGACATTGGACTTGAGAATCGATTCCGCAAGTTCTGAAGAATCAGAGAAATAATACCACAAAATATTGCTGATATTTGCTCTTGACTCTAGATCCAGACGAAGCCAGACGTGGCCTAGACAGAGTCGTCGGTGAAGCGAGCTCACCCATAAGATTCAGCACTTCCACTCACAACACAGCGAGCTGCTTACCGCCGGGCTCCAGTGGGACCTAACCTAGGACCGCTACCTACGGAGCCTACCACCACTGAAACATCAAATGGTAATAACTAGGTATACCAAAAAATAAAGATTCTCGGTCATTATCTTAACGAACCCACTTCATGTCAGATTTAAGTTTCCCCTAAAATGATATCTGCTACTAAATATTAAACAGTAGTTAGTAGAATAACACCACAATAAAAAAACTCTAAACTAAGTAGAATTAAGTGAGCTATGACGCGTCCCGGCATGAAAAGTGTCACCACAACACATAATAATAATAATTATAACATGGTGTCATAAAGCTTTTAGATGAATGATGTCAAACGGGCCTCTGCGTCTTGGCTTCGGCCCCATGTACGCCTTCCAATGGTCCGGGACCCCATGGTCCTGAGATAGGAACGATAGACATAACATAATAATAATAATGTCCTCCTAGCCGATTTCGAGTACGGCGGCCAATCTCAACAGAGATTAGCCAACTGCGTAGGACATATTATAGTGCACAAGTGTGTTCACTCTCATAATTCGGTGAGACGGCAGTCCACCATGACCGTAGAGAGATCAGGCGCAGGACCAACGGCTTAACGTGCTTTCCGAGGCACGGGAGTGTTAACACCACCAACTTCCTGACTCCGGAGCTGTGTCTGAGTAATTTCAAGACAGAAAAAACCCAAACACTCTCGGCCCGACTCGGGATTTGAACCCGGGACCTCGTGGATAGTACCCAGCGTGCTGACCACTAGATCAACGAGGCAGTCACAACATATAATGGGTAATCAACAATATTTTTTCTTTTAAAATTAAAGCCGTGTACTATAAATCCATACTAATATAATAAATGCGAAAGTGTGTCTGTCTGTCTGTCAAGAGGTAACAACCTCAACCTCTAAAAATTTGGTATGGAGACAGTTCAAGGCCCTGGAAAGGACATAGGCTAAATTTCGTCGCGATATAAAAACATTAAGGGGGTGAAATAGGGGATGAAAGTTTAAAACACTAGGAACATATAAATAAGCTATTTAACCAATAAAATCTCAGTAATCTGACTATTATAGTTTGAAATTATTGACGATTAATAAACAGAAACACTATTAAAATTAAATTTTCTCGAATAAACTATTTTTGTATTGTGACACTTATTGTCGGAAAGCGATGTGTGTACCTAAACACTAATAGGCTAAATGAAGGGGGTTTGGTTGATTCTATCTCGCCCACATTCCAACTCGCCACGGTCTGACTAGCCCCGAATCCAGTTTACTAAGCGGTCAAAACGGCATTACAAAACTTCCTTCAAAAATCCATTAGGTTCAATTTTTATCGCTAATTTGAAATGGATTGCATAGTAAATACTTTTTGCTATAATTGTAACATGACTCAAAAAAGGTATTTTTTTATAAATAATTTTATTGGAAGCCTCCTCCACAGTAGGCCAGCGTCATTGGGTCCTGAATATAAAATGTATAAGGGCGCGAGCCACAAGTATTGCGAATTAATCGAAACACGACCC
Source organism: Pyrausta nigrata (assembly GCA_949316185.1). Lineage (NCBI taxonomy): Eukaryota > Metazoa > Arthropoda > Insecta > Lepidoptera > Crambidae > Pyrausta > Pyrausta nigrata. The sequence continues at coordinate 38,849,657 of OX438936.1, forward strand.
GCGCGTAGGCATTATATACCTATATCAAAAATATTGGGTATTGAGTTGACATTCTACATGTGTGTGTAAGCTTTGGCAAATATTTATAAAAAATTTTGGCATGTTTGAGGATTGCGATATGTGGTATTTGGCAGATAAAATAGTACAAGATATAACTAGTCATGGATTTACAAACAGATTCCAAAAAAGGGTTTAATGAAAATGACCAAAAGAATTCAACGGGACATTATTTGCATGTTGCATAAAATTGGACAAGGTATCAGGTAGGTAGGAAACACATCAAAAAGGTACTAAATTACACATAAACAGTTTTCTACAATTGCATTAAAAAGACATAGATGGGTCATTAGCCTCAAATTGTGTAATTTGCTCAATTTCGCATTCAATTATGACATTTGACACGTAAAAGAACGTGTGCTCGGAGCATCAAATTCGAATCGCTGCGCAGTATGAGATGACAGGTCTACCTTTATTTTAATAAATACACCGTCATTGATTATACTCGTGTAAGATTTTTAAAGGTAGAAATATTACACTGCTCACACTATAACTCACAACACTAACATACGATAGAGTCACGTCTGCTTCAAAAGCAACCTCCAAAGTTCACAATACCAAACTGATTTCAAACTCGTTTCTTAGACCAAAAGTTTTCTTCAATCGTAATTGTTCATATCAAGTCTACCATACAACGACTCTCAAGAGATTTTAGTAAAATATTCAATGGTTGAGAGTGTATTGTTAAATCCCATGCTGACTCCTTAATGTATTGTTTTAAGGGCTGCTTGGGGCATTGTTTAGTTTGCAAGAGAAATATGGCACAGTGTCTGAATACGTATTGTTTGATATGACTTTTTATAGCGTTTGGCTTTTGGTAAAGTTGTATGGTTCCTTAAAAATAATGGTCAAACAATGACATTCACACCAATTTTATAATAGTACTAATGACAAACATGACCCATTCACAACTGCATCGATCGACGATAAAATGTCTGCATATTTACTTTTAAAAAACCGGCCAAGCGCGAGTCAGGCTCGCGCACTAACGGTTCCATACAAACAAAATATTTTTTCTACGATGTAATAACGAAATTGCAGTTTTCGGACTTTTTCCTTTACTTGTGTTATAAGACCTTCCTTCTCGCGAAAGAGGAACGGCAAAGTTCTTTGATGCTCAGCCCCAAATGCTGGCATGTTTTAGTCTTTGGTAAAAAGCCTAAAACTGTATAGAGGAAAAATAATATAACTGACATTGAACGACATTTTATTTGGTGCATTATGTCGGACTGACATTTAAACAATGTATGATCCGTTAATATAAAACATATACTTTATGTTTGACTGACACGTCAAAGTTCACGTCGATCGTTTTGTTTTTGCATCCTTGAAGACGTTTTGTTATTAATAGTTTGTACATTCTGAAAATATTTTAAATTTTAAATTTACGTGTTAAATTTTTTATGTATGTGTTACGGTCTATGGTGTTTTATATTTGCCTAGTAAAAACTATTTTCTTTTGCCTTAAAGAGACCCCGGTCGTAATCTTTAAGTGATCTATAAGGGTTCCTTTTTTCCTTTTGAGGTACGGAACCCTAAAAAAATATTTGCTTCTAACCCTACGCAACCCTCCAATCAGTATATTTATCAGCACTGTTCGTAGATTACACAAACATTCACTTGCAACAACTCCCCCAAAAACTATTGTTAACCCGCAAAAGACCAACTCGATCGGAAAGATAACAAACAGAAGTTGCAACCACCACAAAGAGATCGTGCGATAATCCAACTAGCTACCTCTCTTTTTAAACACACTGCAATGATAGAGACGGGGCGATTCTTAAAAAGTCGCAAGCAGTCATTTATAGGGTTCCGTACCCAAAGTATAAAATCGGGATTATACTATTAATAATATTACTAAGCCTTCGTTGTCTGTAGCTGTCTGTCTGTCACCAGGCTGTATCTCAAGAACCGTAATAGCTAGACAGTTGAAATTTTCACAGATAATGTATTTCTGTTGCCGCTAAAACAACAAATAGAACTAAAAACAGATTAAAAATTCCTTTCATACAACAATCTTGTTTATTTCGCCGTTTTTTGCTCGTTGTTAATAAGGGCAACAGGCAGACATTTGAAATATTCAGAGAATATTAAGTATATTAACTTTAAAAATAAATAATAATTATATTAAAATAAAAAATATTTAAGAAGGGCTCTTATACAAAATCGTTCTTTTTCATATTTAAATTAAAAGTAAATATAGGCAGAAGTCTACTGTTGTATCATAGATAATAGTACGGAACCCTTAAAGCGCGAGTCCGACTCGCACTTGGCTGGTTTTTTTATTAAAGTATTATCGTGACATCGTCTCTCCCACGCAAAGAAAGGATGCTTGTTGGCGTATTTCAGGTGTTTCTATTGTTAATATCACAAGTTAGTAGTATCAGTCTCACGGATACAGTTTATTTGAGGTTGGTTCACCCGATTGTGGGTTAAAAAGGTACTTGAGGGGATTTTGTTTGTGTCTTGACAGGTGGAAACTAAGCCGCTGTAGAGTTATCTTTGAAATCTGACAGGAGACACAACATTTTTCAAATAGTTTGTCAGATCAAATGAGATGGTCAAAATGTTGCACCACTCGGGCGTGGGCCCGTTGCCAAATGGCCATCTTTCTGGAGCGAACTTCGCTATCGCCAACGAAATGTCAAAATATGTATGCAAAAGTCACGTGTTTTTTTTTGATGGCTTATGTCAGTTTCATACATTTTGTTTGCGATAACGAACTTCGCTTAAGAATAAATTGCCATTTGGCTACTGGCCCTGATGCATTATTTGGTCTCGTCGATGCTAGAGCGCAGGATCAGTTAGCACGCTACCAAAGCTGGCGGCTTCTACAAGGTCTTTTTTTTAATTTAAAAGGCAGACATTTGACCGCAATCTCACCTGATGGTAAGCGACGATGCGGCCGATGATGGTTTATTTTTATTATTTCAAATTGTATTTTACTAACATAGGCTAGGTGCAAATTTGTTACTAACGTAAATATGGACCACTGTCTGAAATAAATTTCATTCATTCATTATAGGGTTTTAGACTGACTGCCCCGTTGGGTACTATCCACGAATCCCGGGTCGTGCCGAGTGTGTTGAGTTTTTCTGTCTTGAAATAACTCAAACACAGCTCCGGAGTCAGGAAGTTGGTGGTGTTAACACCCCTGTGCCTCGGAAAGCACGTTAAGCCGTTGGTCCTGGGCCTGATCTCTCTACGGTCATGTCGGACTGTCGTCTCACCGAATTATAAGAGTGAGGGAACAGTGAGTGCACCTGTGTATTGCGCACACACTTGTGCACTAAAATATCTCCCGCGCAGTTGGCTTAATCTCTGTCACAGATATTATAATACCTAGTACTCTGTTGAGATAGGCCGCTGTAGTCGAAATTTGGCTAGGAGGGCATTATTATAGGATTCACCAATTTATTATAATTTTTTTATTGCAAACCGAATTTATGACTACCTAAGTGGTCGAATGATGGTCGCACATCGGTATTCTCTGAGGTCTCGGGTTCAATACCGGTCATATTGTCTAGCGTCTACGTGATGTGGTACCACCACCGTTTCTGATTTCTATAACTTCTTATTGCTTTAGCTACTAATTGCGAATGTTGTGTCATTAGTATTAATGTTTTTTAATACTCACAGTGTTATTTTTATTTTGTAATTTTAAAAATAAGAAACCAAAAATTCGTTCTGGTTATTTTATAAGTTTAAAAAAATCTAAAAATTATTTCTAGTTACTTTTATGTAGTTTAAATAATAAACCAAATTCTACCGGTGCACGGGTAAACTTAGAAAAATATATGTCATGTTTTCGACGATGTTTGTTAAAATACACTGCCAATACCCACATTTGCTACCTATTCTAATTTCATTTTTAAGTACTTTTTTGCGAGAAACCTCATATTGATTCTCAATAGAATTTCCACCACTCCCTAACATCAAAATGTCGACTTTCAAGTTTAAAACTCCCCTAGAAATAAAAATGGAAACGCTTTAAAACTCACACAAAAACCCCTCAAAGTATTTCTTAATTGTTTCACCGTCATTAAACCACAGTTTAGTTAACAATGGTTAAGTATTTACCGAGAGGTTACCGTTAAGCGATCGCCACACGATACCCATTGACTTCATTGTTCAATTACACAATGCACTAGAGTAATTATTTTATTTCTTTTACTATATAAGAAGTATTATTATAGACCCTTGATAATTGTAATTGAATACTCCAATACGTTGATTTGCTAGTGGCCAAATGTATTTTAAGCCAATCGAGAATCACCCTTATTCTTTTTAATTTAAGGATCAACACTTTTTGATCGTTGACAGTTAAGTTTTATTTGACAAATGGTCGTTGTGTAGTCAGGGCGTGGTAGCAATGATTTTTATAATTAGTGGGTGGGTCCGGATCGATTGCTTTAACTTTTGTGGTAGCTGCCTAGTGGCACCCCGCTGTCTGGGTGGTTCGATAGTATTAAGGCCTTTGGCAGTGTTGTTGAAGTAATTGTCGTAATTAAATTACGGTAATCTTGTTTACATCTGGATATACTATAGGTATAATATGTAGGTACCCTCCGCTCCGCAAAACTTCATTCGTAGTTTTACAAGGCTTTTTAAAACCTACAATGAAGTTCTTACGATATTTTATTTAATTTTATTGTAAAAACTGATTGTTTAATATGATTTTTATTGTAGCAATAAGTTTATGTGATACAATAAAAAACTATGACAAAATGTCTTGAGTGAATGAACTTTATATTCTACTGGTTCTTTTACATGTATTCTTCCGTTTGACTCAGGTTGTGTCAAAAATTGTGTGACCTAACCATACAACAACTTGTAATAAATGCACTTTTTCTATTTCCTCCACAAATAACTTTCTTTTTCTGTGTTAAATTTCAAATGAACATAGGTTTTCACTTCTTTACTTTTTGTAAAAGTACAATCATACCCTTTAAATAGTACTTATTGGTTTCCTTCCTCCGCAGATAAAATCGCTCAAAAACCTATCCTATCAATTGTATAAACAAAAAAACTTAACAATAATGACAAACGGGTTGATTTTATTTCAGCTCCAACAAAGATACTGTCATCCTATCCGTCAAAGCCCAGCTGTGGGCATTTAAACCGCAATTTGATTTTAATTGTACAAAAAACGAAAAAACACTCAATGAAAAATTTCGACATAATAGCAGGTAAAACCAGAGGCCATTTTAATTAGAGCTCCCACTTTACATCAACCTTCCCTTTTTTGTTCCAATTTTTTTCTAGAGAGAACGGGGCAAGGATCAAGATTGGTTGGTCGTTGGTTATTTGAGATCATTGGATGGATATCAATTACTTATTGTTGTAAGCGATTGCAGAATCTATACCAAAAAAGATTTTATTATAACCTCCCTGGTACAATACAGTAGCAACAATAATCACAACTTAATAAACTCTATTACGGGAGCATAAGGTTCAATTTTGCGAGTTACTGAATTGTTTTTTTATTTATTTCAATTGTGCGTGGGAGATAGTATGAAAGGCCTTTGGTTGTGTGTTTGTTATTATAATTTCTTTTGTGAAACTATTGAAATGTTAAAAGGTTTGACATGTGACTGGTAATTTGTGTTTGATGTGATTTGAATAGATTGTGGGTAAGCATCGGTTAAGTTTGTAAGCTTTAGGGCGCTTTTTAAGCTTCGAAGCTTTGTGAATTGTGAATAACTTTGTTGTTGTTAAACAAACAGTATTTTGACAAATCAATTACCCCGTTATTCCAAAAACTTAGTACCGGGTTTAAGACAGGACTCAGCTATTAGCTAGATATTAATTTACGTAAAACATTGCCAATCTTCTATCACTTTCACACCCAAAGCTAAAATAAAACAAAACACGTGAAGTCATCGGAACAAAGTCAATTTTAAGGATGGAGTCGCCAGTGAATTTTTTTTAAACAAAATACTTGAGTTTTTTATGTTTCAAAAAATTACGTTTGAAATAATAAAATGAAGAAAATTTATCGCAATAAACCAGGACGATGAGTTTTATAAGAAGGGAAAATAGTGTAATAAAAAGAGGGAGCTGCGCCTCTGACTTTGTTTTGTTAGCATCCTATACAGTACCTGACAAAACATCTGGTATTTTAATTACTGAACTCCTAATTTTAAGGAGTTCTGCCATCAGCTCAGCTCTACATAATGACTATCAGACGTAACAACATGTCAACTTTAATATACTAGTACGAAAACACTATACGTGCCTTCAAAATTTGAGGGTTTCCCTCGATTACATCAAGATCCCATCATCAGATCTCGACTTTGCCATAATGGGACCAACTAGAAGGTAGGCCTCTAGGTAAACAATTTTTTTTTCAAATCGGTCCACAACTGACTGAGATATGGGGAAACATAGCCACAAAAAAAACATACAGTCGAATTGATAACCTCCTATTTTTTTGAAGTCGGTTAAAAAACAGCTTTTATTACGTAGTTAATAGGGGTGGTCTTAAAGTCAAAGTGGGGCAGTCTGACTTGAGCCGAGTGTACTTACACAACGCAAGTCAGACTACACGTGTTGACCTTGATACTGCTTCTATTCCCTACATAATAAAAGCTGTTTTTGTAGTTCAAATATATGCCTTGGCGTACTTCTGACTGTAAATTAAGTTAGACAACTGTTTAGTAGAGGAACTACTAGCTACCTTAGCAGTAAATCAAAGTATTTTCATAACATCATACTATAATAAATAACTGTAGCTAAAATAAATACTAAAAAAGTGTTTAATAAATAGTAATTTCTGCTGGGACTCTTGTCTTTCAAACCGTGAAATAATAACGTAATGTTCAACGCATAAGATACATGTTCAATAGATCAATTTAGTAATCCGATTATAATACTATTATACTCATTAATTAACTAAATTAATACTTGTGGCAGTAGCCTTATGCTTCTTATGAATCTGTGGAACATGTTGTTGGTGTGTACTATAGTACCATAAAATATTTCATACAAAACATGAACAAACAATCTACTCCATTACTTCTTTGTTCGTACTATTGGCTTATGAATCTTCAAGTGAATGATATTTGTCATATCGTCGCTTGCCTCTCTAACTGATGTATCTGACATTTTTTTCGAAACTGAGTTATCTACACCATCTTAATCAATTTTGCAAGACGAATCGATCGGTCTAATCAACGTATCTGTATGTTTTACCAGTTCTGAGATATCACAAAGGTTGGGGCAGGTGTATCTACACTTTCTTGAATTTTAGAGTGACTTATGTCACTTACCACGTGCAACTTTTGATCTGCAGCAAGTTATATCCTTGCCAATTACAAACGAAAGTTCGCTTTTCTATAAAAGACGTCTGTCCGCCTATAATTTTACCATCTACGACATGACATCACGAGCCTGCACTTGTTTCACGTGGCATGAAGCACAAAGCAAATGAGGATCCTCAGAAATATCGACGGCTTTAAATATTCATCTAAAAGACAGTGATGTTCGTGTGTGTCTAAAACACGTCTATTTGTTTGCTGATGGATGCAGCGGACAAAATCGGAACTCTTTTGTAGCTTCTGCGTTATTGTACACCATCAACAATGCAACAAATCTCAAAGAGATCACGTTGCAATTTTCCGTTTCCAATCATGGTCAAAACGAGGGAGACTCTGCCCATAGCGCAATTGGCTATGCCTTAAAGCAGGCTGGAGATGTATTTGTGCCGTCACAGCTGGTTCCTATAAACGAACTGTCAAGAAGGAGCCAGCCTTATGATGTCGTGGTCCTGAGTTATACAGATTTCCTTAACTTCAAAAAGTTATCCACAGATTAACGTCTTCTCTCAGTTCGAAGTGATGATGAGGGGCTGCCAACCAATTGGACGAAAATGACCGCATTTCATGTTCGTAAAACAACGCTGTACTTTAAAACTGACCATCGCTAAACGTCAAACCGTTCTTTAAGTTTAAAATGGCAGCGGTCTTCTTTCTTAAATGATGAATTAAGTCTTCTTAATGACGCTCCCCGGAAAATTGTGAAAGAAAAATTTGACGACTTGATTTCGTTAACAGCTGGTGATGCGCCAGTGATAAGGCTGCCGGAACATGCAGAATTCTACAAATCCCTTCCACATTAAATGGATTATTGTTGCAGAAGATCTTCTAGCAAGGTTACTTTTTAATGATTCGAGAGGACGTCTATTTTCTTTGATTATGTGAACGATTGCATTTTAAAGAGCTCCTATTTAATAATGTGATATTAGTATTTTTAGAATTTGTTTTCAGTTCTATTTCGCAATTTTGACTGAATTTTTTTAACACCTCGTTTTTTTAGATTAGTTACTATATGTAATCGACTTACTAGGATACGTAAGTATAGGTACAAAAATTGTGATTATCAAAAATTATACGTGCATAACTTCGATGTGATCTCAAAGATATTGTTTTATGAAACTGATAGTTGTCTAATTTAACATTTGTTGACTATGTTTGAATTTTAAACAATGACGTAATAGAAAAAAACTGTTGTTTAAGCATAAGTTACAAATTCTTGTTAAAATAATACACAAAAATTTGAAAATTGTTTCAGTTTGTTATTTTTTAAAACTATCAGTATACCTAATGCTTTCGTGTTTGTAATTTGTAACTTGTAATTTGATTACAACTGATTATTTCTATACCCTGAATTTTATAACATAATTTATAGTACAAATTGCCCGACGTAAGTTACAACAAATACGATTCAAATCGAAAACAAAGTTCTCTCAAAGAGATGTATCTACTTTGAAAATTGATTATTTAAATAATAACAATAATATTTTTTTTTAATATACCTACACGAAGTACTCTATAAGATCAATATACAGGCAGATTTTAATTTTGCTCACGCTGATAAACGTTGAGCTGCCTCCGATTTTAGGTAACCATAAACCGAATAAAGCTTGCCCTGAACATTTTGCTCAATGTCAGTTACGTCAGTTAGAGAGGCAAGCGACGATATGACGTAGTGTCGTTATCCATTGCTGTGTAATTACACACAACAATTTAAATAGCTGAAGCCTAAGCGGCAATGTATGATTACTTATAATACTTAGCCAGTTGAAGCTTCATAAGGTGAATTATAACATGTGCTATGTTTGGGCTTTGATTTTGTATGGCGTAGTGCATCCTTATATATAATAAATCAATGGTATTAGTTAAACAATTATTGCTTATTTTACATAAAATTAAAATATTTATTTTCAAGAGAGAGTGTCACATACATCATTAAGCTGGCGGTCTCTGCACTAAGCTTGTAGCTTGTACTGCAGCGGCCCTGTTCGAGTTGCCTACCTAGTGTAGGCAACTCGAACAGGGCCGCTGACACAATTAAGTTTTCGGTTGAAGAGCAAATATTATATGTAGTAATAGTAAGTTACAAATTAAAGAAGACATTAATAAAATAATTAAAACAAAACATGACATTAATAAAATTATTATTTTTCAATTCATCCCTGGGCTAATAAGAGGTCAAAAAATACGAAAACCGATTTGGTCCACCAATACCAAAAAACCACGCAAGTACCCAAATATAAAAACGCTTCGCAGAAATTCAAAACGAGGACTGTTTCAATGTAATCCTATTAACCAAATACTGTGGGTAGTAGAAAAAAATGTGCTATTTTGACACACGATTCTGTGAATGGAGGTTGTTTGCGCAATTTGCAATTTTGCACTTGGTCGCTTTCGTTATCCGAATTAAAGAAAGATTTCTAATACATTTTAGGGTTCCAACCTCAAATTTATTTCTTTCAGTGAGGATTATTTGTCAACAAGTCAACAGTGCCAATATTATTTTGGGGTTTTAAAGTTTTTGTTTTAAGTAACTAGTATTTAGTATTTATGCTTCGACAAGCATTAATAAATTCCTTCTAGTCGAATTTTGTCTACAGCGGCCAAGTGTTCTCTCTTTTACTTCAATTCGGTGAGATGGCAGTCCGACATGACCGTAGAGAGATCAGACGCAGGACTAACGGTTTAACGTGCTCTTCGAGGCACGTGGTTTTATCACCACCGACTTCCGGACTCCGGAGCCAATGTCTGAATTTTTTCAAGACAGAAAAACCCAACACTCTCGGCCCGACCCGGGATTCGAACCCGGGACCTCGTACTCAGCGTACTGACCACTAGACCAACGAGGCAGTCAATCATTATAAGCTTGGAAGAATCCAAGACTATAATTAATAAAAAAACGTTGATAGTGGAGACTGTCCCTACTAGGTAAGTATTTATGTCAATACCTACTCGCTTACTGTTAGTTATTAAGTACTAAAATTATTTTTTAAGTATTTTTATTTATTACTTACAAATGTATTTTATGATGACTCATATAAACGCTCAAATGGAATGTATGATGACTGACATATCTTACATCATTATTAAAATTATGAACACAACCTCGACCGTAGGAATCGCTCTTTACCAACTTTTTGCAAAGAATTCATTCAATGCATGGCCCAGTGCACTTCATATTTGTTACAATGTGCATTGTGTTGACAGGATATTACGGCAACTTTAGTCCAAATGGTATTAAGTTTAATCTTTCATGTGTGTATTCGAGATTTTTAAGAGATTTGATAGTAATGATTCACAAGAGGTGTCTGAAGAGTGAATATTTTCAATATTTACTAAGGAACGGACTTAGTGACCATTAAACGTCTCTGGTAAAGGTTAATTAATATTTTTTGCATATAAGTAAAGGTTTCATAAATCAAGATTGGATTGAATTAATAATTCAGTCAATCCATATTAGGGAATTCAGTACCTATTAATACAGTATTGATAGAATGACTTACGAGTCGATTTTACCAACGCCAGAAAAGGAATATTCGTCGAATAGAATACAAAACGCTTAATTTGAAAACGTCTCCTATTTGTCAGAAATCATTTAAGTACCTAAATGTAATTTAAAATCGGTCGTTTTATACTTATTCAGTCGGTTAAGTCTCATCTGACGTTGGTAAAATCGACTCTTAGAGTCGATTACACCTACGCCAGAAAAATAATATTCATCGAATAGAATACATAACGCACAATTTAAAAACGTCACCTATTTGTCAGCAATCATTTAAGTAAATTTCATTTTAAAATCGGTCGTTTTATACTTATTCCGTCATGACGTTGGTAAAATCGACTCTTAGTGGTGTAAGGTCTGGATGAGAAACAATTAAGTTAGCAAACTCTTAGAGTTTTGTTGGCAAATTATTGTTTTAATCCACATTAAGTAGAACCTAGTTATTTAGCAAATATCTGGAAATTTTTAATATTTTTAACACAATATCTGAAAGTTTAAATATTTTTTAACACTCACAGTGTTTTTTCTTATTTATTACCTAAGTTTAAATAAGAAATCATAAATTCATACACGAGTAGGATTCGAACCTACGACCTTTGGCTAACCGGGCCAACGCTCTTACAAACTGAGCTATCGTGCAGTCCATCCACCCGTGTGAAGTTTGTGGTCTCTTTGTCTTACTTCAGTGCGTGACGGCAGCGACGTAAACGACGAGACCGGTTAGCCAAAGGTCGTAGGTTCGAATCGTGTGCGAATTTTCGGTTTCTTATTTAAAAATATCTGAAATCCAGAGGCTACTATGTCATAATAAAGTATCAGAATTACTTAAACATTTCAATAAATTGTGAATTCGATGTTGCTAGAGAATGTTGTGAATCAACCGAATAATAATACTTAATGCATTAAACAAGAAAAATACATTTTGGCTTCACTATGACATTATTTCTCTAAATAAAATCTGTCTTCAAACTTTAGGATATTAACATCTTAATTTATTTGATATGTTAATTTATTCGGTACATAGATAGATCATTACAACAATAAACATTCACGGTCTATTGCCTTATTTGCAAAATATTACCGCAAAACTGAACAATAACTATAAAAAAAAACTATAAAGCTATCGTTTTACTAAATGATCGCTAAGTCTCGTGTTACCCATCGAACAATACATTGTACTTTTGTCTAACATACAATATGTTGTTTTTTGATCATTTTTTGCGGCATTTCATAGGTTTTTATTTCACGAATGGTCTGTTGTTCGTTTAAATCGCCTTAGGATTCAATAGAACATACTTAAGTGAGTATAATAGTAAGATTTAAATATAATTTTGACGCTGTTAAATAAAAATATAGAAGACTTTTTGTTTGTTATTATTCTGCTCAATTTCTAAGGTACGTTTTATCTATACTATAGCGAATAACATTAATGCCTTCCTAGCCAAACTTCGGCTACGGCAGCCAGTATCAACAGAGAAAAGTTAACTGGGCAGGATATGCCATAGTGCACAAGTATGTGCGCACTACATAGATGCATTCTCTGTTCCTTCATCCTCATAATATAGTTCTGCGAGACCACAATCCGACATAACCGGAGAGAGATCAGACGCAGAACCAAAGGCTTAACGTGCATTCTGAGACACGGGGGTGTCAACACCACCAGCTTCCTGGACCCGAACGGTTTCAGAAAACACAAAAAAAACAGAAAACAGAAAACCCCAGAAACTTTCGATCTGACCCGATCAAGATAGAAAGATACAAAAACTTTCGACCCAACCACCTCTGGATTCGAACCCGGGACCTCTCGTACAGTCGCTGCAGGCCACTAGATCAACGAACTTTGTCTGGCACGCTCGGTGACCAGAGTACCCAACTTAACATTGTAAGCTTGTTCTTTAATATATTTCTCATTTAAGTAAATTTTTGTATATTCTTATGAGAATAAAGGTCTTTAACCCTTAACGAGGCAGTCAAGAAAGTACAAATCGATAGATGAATCACCAATAAAGAACCGCGCATAATACTGTCTACCATTCGAAGGTTCCTAAGTTTGTCCCAAACATTAGATTAACATCCCAAAAAATCGGTCTTTTGCAGACAATCTCACCTGATGGTAAGCGACGATGCGGCCGAGGATGGGTCGGGTCTGACTAGTAACAGCCTATTCACTCTTGCCTTTAAGGAATCCAGATCATAGTGTTTAGGAAACACTTCAGCCGGCAACGAATTCCACTCTCTAGCCGTACACAAGGGAACGAAGATTTTAAAACAATTAGTGCGTATTGTGGTATGTCAACGACATAAGGGTGGTAACTTCGCCAGCATATAAATCTAATAATAAATAAAATATCATCCAACTAATGACATTTAGTACGAATACCAAAGTAAAGTCAATAAATCATATTACATAAATAATGAAGTTAGGAAATCCACTGATTTATAACAATTATATTTAGCACTCTCTGTCCTGTACATTGAGTCTAAAATAACTTAAATTCTTCAATTAGGTATCAAGTATGCTAGATCATATTGCGTACCTAAAATTCTTTGAAAAATACTACTTAAATCCACTTAATAAGACTCAAATCTCTAAAATAATTTGAAAAAGCTAGTATTTCAAAAGTTGTCTTAATTATTGAGTAAATAGCGAGACGTGATGGGAACAAATGAAAATTCAAGTTTCTAATAATGTCCAAATATTGTGTCTTGTTTCTGTGGCTGTGGATGTGTGAGTGTATTTCGTGTACAGCACAGCAACAATGAGCCAGCATATGTTGCAGACAGTACTATTGTGAGTCAAGAAAGTCAGAGAGTGCACCTGTGTATTGCGCACTAAAGTATCTCCTACGCAGTTGCCTAATATCTTCTAAAATTGGCCAGGCTGTGGTCGTAATTCGGCAAGGAGGATATTATTTAGAAGATTCATCCACATTATTAATCTAAGGAAAACGTAATAAGGTAATAGAACATAATGGACCCAAGTCTGCTAAATTACACTAGCAAAAGTGTAATAGAATCTTAATTGAATGACATTATTTTGACAATTGACCAATACTAGATGTGACAAAATCTTTTCAAATCAAATCATAAAATAAAATAAAGCTGCAGTTATTTCTGTACACAATCATTTATTCTATTTAGGACCAAAATGTCACCAACAATGACGTCAGTATTATAAAACAATAATATTGGCCTATGGGGCCCGAACACGTCTCCTTCTTTTTGAGTCCTACTAGTGCAAGACGAGACATAGGTGCAATCTCAGATCAATTTTTTTTTTTTATTTGGTCTGAGGGTGCAATCTAGCAAGTGCTTGGGTGAAACTCTGTCATATATAGCTGCCACAATAAAGTATAAAAATCGAAATAACCTGATACATCAGATTAGTGTAGGCTGGCTGGACTATCCATACATTCTAATAATAGATATTTGGATGTATGTGCTACCGTGCATCAATATTATCTTAAAATAATGTGCTGGCCTATCTCACGCGGCTGTGGCGGGGGCAGTACCGTCAGCAAACAAAATCGTCAGGCTCAGTTCAGGTGACCAAGCGAAGATGGATCATGTTACTTATGCAGATACAGTCGAACAGAAAATACAGCGAGTAACTCTACAAATTAAAATTTTTAAGTTATCTAAATTCGAGCCGCTTTTTTAAATTGTAAGATAAAAAGTTAAGTATTATTTTTTCTTCTTCTTAGGGTGCCGTCTTCTGTCAAAGTTCGGCGAATATCATAGCAACTTGCACCCTTGATACCGCGGCTCGAAACAGTGATCGAGTGCTTCTTCTAAACCATTGGCGTAGGTTCTTCAGCCAGGATACATTCCTACGTCCGACACTTCTCTTGCCTTAAATCTTTCCCTTTTTTTCTAGTATTCATTCGCCAGGAACAATTAGGTAGCGAAATCATACGATTAATATTTTAGACAAACTAGGCCTTATTTTTTACTTTAAAAGTATTAAATAGGGTTCCGTGCCCAAATGGAAAGAATGGGACCCTATTACTAAGACCCCACTGTCCGTCTGTCTGGCTGTATCGTATGAATACATAGCTAGACAGTTAAAAATTATATAGATGATGTGTTTCTGTTGTTGCTATACCAGCAAATACTATAAACATAATAAAATAAATGTTTAGTTGAGGCTCCTACATTAAAACGTTATTTTTTTGCCTGTTTAAAACTATAAAAGAGGCACGAAACCATTCGCGCGCAAGTCCAACTCTTACTTGGCCCGTTTTTTTAAGTAGTAAGACTACTGGCCAGTACTTACATTTCTTAATTGTGATTGCTATGTTTATAAGTCAGCTTATTAGATCCCACTGCTGGGAAAAGGCCTCACCTCAACTATGAGGAGGAACGAGCCATACTTCACCACGCGGGCTCAGTGCGGATTGGTGGAGGGGTGTATGTAAGGCAAGTGACAAACCTTACTGTCAGAAGTTATGAAGCCGCCCTAGGGCCTCTGACTAGGCTTAACGACTAATACCACAGATATTAGCCGGGACCAACTGCTTAACGTGCCTTCCGAAGCACGGAGATGCTTGTCATGGACGTCACTTAAATGGTCGGAATGGTCACCCATCCAATCACGACCGCGCCGTGGGTTGCTTAACTTTTGGTATCACTACCAAAGCGCTGCCGCCACTGCGCCACAAGCACCTCTCTATATATTGCTATGTTTATGAAAAACATATTTTCAAATTTATCATTTTCTCCTCGCCTGTACAAAATTGGTGTCTATGAATCGGGTTAATGTGGACAAACAGTGAATAAAGCAAACGCACACACTGTTGCGTCACCCTGTATAGTGTGTGTGTAGCCAGCCACGTACCGCTTTAATGTATTTTCCAGTTTTTAAAACGACAGATTAATGTTTTTTTTATTGGTAGCGACAGCAATGCAGTCTGCTTAATAGATACACACAACTGTCCCAATGAAGAACAAATGGAATAAAAAGTAAAGGCATCTACTATTCAATCTAATCAATAACTAGTATAAAATGCAGTTGATAGTATAATAATGTCCTCCTAGCCGAATTTCGACTACGGCGGCCTATCTCAACAGAGATAAGCCAACTGCGCAGGACATATTATACGAGGGTCAAACTGAAAGTTCTTAGAACTGGCCACTTATAAACAATATAATAAAAAAAATATTCTAAAATTTGAAAATAGAACTCTTTGCCAATATTACTGAGTATATATTTCATTCATTTGTCATTTGTTTTACGACTTGGCGGCAAATTGAAAATTGTCTGTGTCACGTCAAAATGAATTTAACACGAGAAAATTTTCGTGCAATGATTTTTTATGACTTTCGATGTCATTTAAGTCAACAAGAAAGTTATGATAGACTACGATTGGCCTTTCACGATGAAGCCCCATCTCGTGCGACTGTTTACAACTGGTTTAATGAGTTTAAACGTGGTCGCACTAATCTCACTGATGATGTACGTGAGGGACGGCCTTCTACGGCGACGACTGAAAATAACATCTGTGTTGTGCGGCGTATGATAGAGACTGACAAAAGAGTGACCTATCAGCAGATTCGGACAAGCTTAGGCATCGGTATGAGTCAAGTGCACAAAATCCTCCACGAACATTTAGCGGTCAGGAAGCTTTGCGCCCGGTGGATACCTCATAATTTGACTAAGGCTCAAAAACTCCATCGTGTGGATTGGTGCCGTAAAATGATTGAAAGATTTAACGGAGGTTGAGTCACCTCCGTTGCTGTGTTCGACATACTAACAGGTGACGAAAGCTGGATTTACTGTTATGATCCTGAAACCAAAAGACAATCTGCTCAGTGGGTGTTTCCTTTCGAGGAGTTGCCAACTAAAGTGAAGAGAGATCGAAGTGCGGGAAAAAAAATGGTGGCCTCGTTCTTTGGAAGGATAGGTCATTTCGCAACAATTGTGTTAGAGGATCAAAAAACAGTTTCTGCAGAATGGTACGGTACACTACCAATTGTTTGCCACTTGTCTTGGAAAAAGTTCGAGAGAAACGACCTCGCAGTAGGATCCTCCTTCACCGCGACAACGCCTCGTCGCACACCGCCAAGCGAACGATCGACTATTTGGCGACATCAAACGTTGAATTACTGGGTCACCCGCCGTATAGCCCCGACCTCGCGCCTTGTGATTTTTATTTATTTCCAAAAATTAAAGAAAAACTTAAAGGAAAGCGGTTTATGAATGCTGAAGAAGCGGTGGCTGCGTATCGCGATGCCATTGAAGAGACCCCTAAGGACGAGTGGGCAAAGTGCTTTTCCCAGTGGTTCCATCGCATGCAGCGGTGTATTGACGTCAATGGACAATATTTTGAAAAGATATAATAAAACTAATAACTGGCTAATGTAATCAGTTTTTGATTTTCTAAGAACTTTCAGTTTGACCCTCGTAGTGCACAAGTGTGTGCGCAATACACAGGTGCACTCTCTGTTCCTTCACTCTCATAATTCGGTGAGACGGCAGTCCGACATGACCGTAGAGAGATCAGGCGCAGGACCAACGGCTTAACGTGCTTTCCGAGGCACGGGGGTGTTAACACCACCAACTTCCTGACTCCGGTTGACAGTATACCCAGTGTATAAGTACATTTATACCCGAAGGATAATAAAGTTTAATAAGTTTGCAAAATCTTTTAAGTTTTATTTAGTCAATCCGTAAGAATTTGGCACAGATATATTTGAAAAACAGGCCAAATGCGAATCGGACTCGCGCACGAAGGGTGCTGTCTCATCATCTATTTCACATTAGTCACTTTAGAGAATTCATTCTAAGAATTTTACAAAATTATCCAACACCCAAGTTCTACCAATATTACTGCTAAACTAATAAAGTTATTTTAACCGCTATACTTTTTCTTTAAAGTTTATGAAATGTACTATCATCATGATTTTTTACAGACTTTTTAAGCCCGCAGTTAAACTTTTAGAGAGGGGGGCGCCCTACTGGACCAAAAAATAGCATTTTAAACTTAAATATTTCGTAAACAAATAATCAAAAAGTTGTTCTGAAAACCTCTGTCATTCATTTAAAAATAACTATTCAACGATAACTTACACAATGGGGTAGATAGACGACGAAAAAATAACCACCCCCACTTTACATGGTAGGAGAGCTACCCTAAAATTTTTTTTTTCAAAATGTTATTATACCACTTTGTCGGCGTAATTAATAATAATAATATACATACACCTACAAAATTACAGCTTTCTAGTACTAACGGTCTCTTAGCAAAACCTCGGACGGACAGACAGACATGACGAAACTATAAGAAAAGGAACCCTTATACCCATAACCCAACCCTAAAAAAAAAGAAATTAATATTTAACATTTAGATTATTACAAAAACAAAAGGAGAAAATTTGAAGCTAAAATGTAGACTTGTGTCTAGCTAAAATGTCTGCGAGCAGACTGAACACATGCGCTACTTACTTTTATAAGTTATCTTTGTTAACTGTGTTCGTGGCAAATAAACGTTTGAGTTTGAGTTTGAGTTTGCTTGACATAGTTACCTACTGTCACTCGGCTTGCTTGCCGTGGCAAGCCAAGTATTCTGTGGGAATTGTTTCGAGTATAGAAATCTGCCATAAAAATAAGTGAAAGATTGAAAAGAAAGAAAGAAAGAAGCATTTATTAATTTGGGACATCACAAACAAACACAGTACAAAATAACAAAAGATACAAAATTACAAAGTCAGCAGGAAAAATAAAAACAACGAAATCAAAAACAACACAAACAAAACAGTAACTGTCAACGCTAGCCCTAGCTGACAGTGCCCTTGTGTGTCTGTGATGTCCAAATCAAGTGGACCTCACTAAGCATAGGCCAGGCCGTGGGCCCCTACCGAGTGCGGTCCGCGGACAATGGCGCCAACACTTCATACTTGTACATATACAATTAAATAATTATATTTAAACAACATAAAAACTTAGGTCAAAGCGGTATAAAGAAGGAGTGTGTGTGTGCAATGTGCATTCATAATAAAAAAAAAGAAAATAATCTACGCGCGTCAGATGATCTTTTTTGCAGTCAGTATTGAATTTAATCAAGCTCAAAACAAACAGTGTCCCAATCGTGAGAATAGATTTCATCCATCGACCTCTAGATAGGTGATGCGAAATACTTAATCAATTAGCTAATGACATTAATAGTTAATTATGTGGATTTAATTGCAGCAATTAAAAAAAACATGAGTATTATCAGATGACAGAGAATTTTGCAAATATGGTTTTAAAAAAATCTTCCATGAAAAGAATCGCCTTACATATGAACCAATGATCCTCGCTCATGGTCATTCCTAATATAAAATAGCTTTGATCATTCAGCGGGGTGATGCTGCGAGTGTCATGGGCACTTTCCCTCCATTACGCATTTTTTTTAAATGAACTTTTTCATTATAATTGTATTCTTAACTTACATATATTGCATTCTTTTTATGTAGGACCTTAGTTTTGAACCTAAAATAAGCCTCATAAGATATTTAGGTTTTAGATTAGATCTTATCAATTTTGCAGCTTATGCAGGTTCGTCTCCACTGTTTTTTCAGCGATATCTAGGATGTGGCAAGATATTGCTTTTGCTCAGGATCAGAAAGAATGGCGTCTTCTGGTGTTGGCGACCGCGATCCACTTTGGATCCCCCCTGCGCCAGCGAAGTAAGTAAGTAAGATTTAGATCAGATTTGGCATTTTTAAAACTTTTTTAAATGTCTTTAGAAACTGTGTGTGATGTCAAAATACGGTATAAATAATAGGCACTTGTATGTGTACGTAACTTAACCCTTAGAATGATAGCCCATTTTCAGGAGATTTGGATGTTCTGAAAATGTTAATACCTACCAAAGCGTATTATGCTAAGTAGGAAAACCTACCTGTTTACTACAATATTTTGATTTGTTTGTGTACCCTATTGCTACTACGCCGCGCACACTCACACGCATACCTGCCTTATTTTTATTTGTTTGAAACGTGCCATGAGAGCCCCGAAGATCGAGTCGACATCGAGACGTTACCTATGACACATGTACTAGACTGACCAGAGCGCTTTCGCCGCGTGTGTATCCTGTGAAGCTCCTTACAGACATTTCGAGTGATTGTGGCCTGTGAAGTGATACCTGAACCCAGAAAGCTGATGTGCAAGTACCTAGCTATAAGTGCTCAGACCTGACTGATTTTCCACCTATCATTGTCGCCCTCCACGTGTAATCCACTGCCTAAACTCTCAAACATTTTGGTAGCAGAGCGTAGTTTTTTATTAGGACCCCTTATTAGTAACGTAATTTGTTTAATAAAGAGTTATTTATTTGCTACTTTCCTTTGTTATTTGAACAAAACGTCTTGTCATATACCTAACCTATTTACAGTAAATTCCTTAATAACATTCGAGTACAACCCCTTTTACATAAGTGTCGATTAAATCGATTAGCGCGTTAATTACCTACCCTTTAAGTGCAAGTGAGGTGCGCGAGCGCTTTATTTCCCTATTGATCACGCCATTACCGCGTGACCGCGTGCGAGTTGTTTACGAGTTACGTTTGCTATACCCGGTGCATCTGCGCCGTCCCTTACTATTTGTTCCTTTACGCATCCTATTGGAATCTTTTGTGAGTTTAATTTACCTACCTTGTTTCTTGCGATTTAAAGTAAATAAAATGTCGGATACCGAAACCGGCTACGAGACCGTAAGGGCCGTACTTTACACGGATACGGCTGAATACCGTGAAGCTATAGGTGAACTCCGTTATATTAGTGACTGGGTTGATGATTCCCACCGAGTTCTTGAGATCTTTTCCTCCAATCGTATGCGAGCGCGTCTTTCCGACCTGCCACTTATGTGCGATAAGTTTTCTGCCGCTTGTTCGAAGCTGTTAGGTAATCTCGATCCTGCGATTTATGAACAAGAATATGTGCAAGTTAAGAACGAGATGCGCGTAGGAAGGGACAAAGTAGACGACTTAAAAATTAAGTTAGACGAAATACGACCTTACCAATTTGAGACGTCCCGTACTAGCACCCCCTTCAAGGAGAATAAATCCCTGGCTATAGATAACCCGCCTATACCTAAGTTTGATGGCCGTCTCGATAGTTGGATCAGTTTTATAGAACAGTTTGAAAGCGTGGTGGACAACCAGCCTACCCTTACCCCGACTTTGAAGCTACACTATTTAGTAGGAGCCTTATCGGATGAACCTCGTCGATTGATACAACACCTCAAGATTGAGGCGGGCAATTACACCGTGGCCCGTGACCTCCTAAAACGTAGGTACCATAACCTTCGTGTTTTAGCGGATACCCACATAGCTCAAATATTGATGCTGCCTATTATAACGCCTAAACTTTCCGGGTTACGTGTGTCGTTCCTGAACCCGCTGCTTTCGACTTATCGATGCTTAGAGAGATTGGAACTTCCTGTTAAACATTAGTTCACTTATGCCTTGCTAAACTGCCTTCAGAGTTAAAATCGAGATTTGAACGTCGTTATGGCGATAATCCTTATTACCTTTCTTGAGGATGAATGTAGGCACCACGACAATGTAGGTAGTGCTTCTGTCGTTGACACTACTACCCCCCCTACTGTGAGCTCCCCTCGTTTGCCTAAACCTAACGCGCGTTCCCCACCTCCTGCAAGAGCCTTTGTTACCTTTGCAACGACATCTAAATGTCACCTTTGTAATAGTACTTCGCATTACTTACGCGAGTGTCCCAATTTTATTCGCCTTCCTACACGTCAACGTGTTACTTTTGTAAAAGAAGCCCGACTGTGCTATCGATGCCTGGATAAACACTCCATATCCCAATGCACGCGAAATTATCGCTGTCGTACGTGCCGTCGTTCCAGTCATCACACGTTACTGTGTTATGATGACTCCTCTCCTGTGAATTACGATCGCGAGCGCTCATACCGAGACGTCGCGGCCTTAGCTTCTAACCAACCGCGGCAATCTCCACAAAGTCACTTAACGGACCGTGTGTCACCCCCACGTACTGAATGGCACCGTGTTCGTACCCCGCCCCCTCGTGATTCCCGTAGAGCATCACCTCCCCGTTCGGGCGGGCGATCCCCACCTGCACCCAACGGTAACCGTACTTATAATGCCCCTCTAGGTCAAAGAACCCAGGATGAACGTGCATTTCATCATAAGTACAATGAGGCCCCACAATTCTGACTAGATAGCCCCCCTTCCATACCCGCTTTTTCATCTTTACCTCGCAATTCTCTCGTTCTTTTACCTACGGCCTTGATTCATGTTAAAACCTCGTCTGGATATTATGTGGAAGCGCGTGCCTTATGTGACACTGATGCTCAGGGCTGCCTTCTTACTACTGAGCTTGTTGTTGACCACATGAACTTACCTATCATTCCTTCTCCAGTTCCTGTTCGTGGAATAGGTAATGTTCAAGCAATTAATTACCCGGGCATTGTATCCTTTTCATTTAAGCCAGTTAATTCTGTCTTTCCAGAAATCTCTACCAGTGCAATAGTTGTTGATGTGATTGCTGGCACCCTCCCAGAGGTAGACTTACCTAAAAGTTACCTGTACTAAGCACCTCCCTCTTGCTGACCCTTTATTTTACAAACCTGGTACTATAAGTGTACTTCTTGGAGTTATTGGTCGCCTTTTAAGGTCCGAGTTGTTTGTGTCCCCTGATGGCCTTACTGCTTTCTCGACGATATTTGGTTATGTCCTGTGTGGTCCTGTTTATGGAGGATTTACTGATTTGGAACCCCCATGACTGGAGTCTCGCTGTCCCAAATAGTTGAAAAATTCTGGAAAATCGAAGAGGCGCCCCAATCTCCAGTTGCGAACCCCTTGGATATAGAGTGTTGTTAGCGACGAGAAAACTTAGTTTTATAAAAAGAAAAATTATGATTTTGTTAACTTAGTTTCTTAACTAAGTTAACAAAATCATAATTTTTCTTTGATAATGTGAAATGTTTAGGTTTAAAGTGTTTCATGCTTTGTACATAGAACAAGTTTTCTACGTCAGAAAGTTAGGAAAATATCGGGAAAAAACATATCTTCTAGTCCATTCACACATATATAGCTATTTCCTTCACACATCTTCTTGAAAATGGTGGAAAATTCGAGATACGGATAGGGAGGGGATGAAAGCGCTGGAAATCCCAAAAAGAAAATTCTAGAACGTGAAAGGCAGATATGTTTTGTCCCTTTCCCGCACGAAAGGTCCCTTGCAAGCGGCAATACCGTAAAGAAAGCCGTTTCAGTTTTTTAGCTATAACTTCTAAACTAATTAGAATATTGTAATGATTTTAGTACTATTAGATAGCTAAAATAATGACTCAACTTAGAAAAATAAGTTTCTGTAAGAATATTAACTGCCACCCAGGAAAACTAACGAAAAACTGATTTCCTCGCATTAGAAGGAGATAGCATGATCCGAGGGAGGGAGAAAGAATCCCGGAACCATATTAATATAGAAAAGGTTTTTCCGGATGGCAAGTTTTAGTTCTGAGGTTTTAGTTCTGAAAAGCTCTCAGAATAAAGTCTGCAAGTGCATAGTGCAATAGTGTTTCAATCAGGACCCTATAGTTAGTGCCCAGTACATTCAGTTAGGCAGCTTCAGACCGGCCAGCACACCACACACCCAAATACAGTCCACTACCGGGGACCGCACCGGATTAACCGACCTGCCGCACCCCGACAACACGCCTACCAGTTTCAGTTGGTCCTTCGAGCCGGATATCGGAAGAAAGAAGATGCCTGTCACGAGATCGGAAAAGCAACGAGAGGCCGCAACAGGGTCTACCACGGACTGGAGTATGAACACGCCGACGGATACGGAGACTTCGTCGACGCTGACGCCCGGAAAAACCTCTCCCCAACGGGACGTCACAGAGGACGCCACGGCAACAGCTTGCACCCGGGTCGGATCTCCCACACGCTCTTTGGGGGACCCCGCCGTTATGGCAGAACGGAGGGAACCGGCCTTCTCCAGTACGACGGATTATGAAATACCAGCAGACACTGTGAACCCGCACGAAAAGCTGAGAGCCCGCATCGCAGAAGCAGAAAGGAGACGAGCCGCGGCTGCTTTGGGAACAACCGCCGCGCCCGCTGCCGCAACCACTACTCCTGCGGGTACTACTGCTACTGCAACTGGTCACGAAAGACAGTTCGCGCCGCCTGCCTTCGAAGGGTATAAGCAGGTACCGCAGCCGTCAAGGATGAGCCAAGATACGCGCTCAATACGCTCCGCCAGACGAAGGGCAGAATTGGAGCTAAAGATGAGAATCACCCAGCAAGAGTTGGAACTCTCCAGAGCCGAACTAGAACTGATCCAGCTGGAAAACGAAGAAGAAGAATTACGATACCAGCACATGCAAGTCGAAAACTGGATTAACCAGACAAGCGCAACGGAAGGAAGGACACCGCAGCAGCCACCGCAGCCATCATTGTCACCGCAGTTGCCTCCGCCACCACAGCTGCGACTCGCACCACCGCAACCACTCCCGCCAGCGCAGACGCTGCCACCAGCGCCGCCGCTTCCACCAACGCAGCCACCACAGCCAGACCGAGCGCCACCTGAGGAAAAGCGGGTAGATATAAGGGATTTAGTCGCGGTTATCAGCAAGACTAACCTCACAAAGCAGCTGATTGAATTACCATATTTTGACGGCGACTGCGAAGAATGGCTGGCGTTCAAGAGGTCATACGACGACACGGCGCAGTCCTTCACACCCACACAGAACTTAGCCAGGATCAGGAAATGCCTGAAAGGCGAAGCAAGAGAAGCTGTCAAGAACCTCCTGTTCACAGCGGAGGGGCCCGAAGAGGTGATGAAGAGCCTGGAATCAACCTTCGGAAGACCGTCAGCAATAGCTCTGGAAGAATTGAAGAGGCTGGAAAGGCTACCTAAGGTAAACGACGTGTCCAAGGAGATTTGCACGTTCGCCAATAGGATCCGCAACACTGTAGCAACGATAAAAGCGCTCAAGAGATTCGACTACCTCAATGCACCAGGGGCAATAGAGTGCATCGTGCAGAAGATGTCGTCGTCGGAGGGAAAGGCATGAAGAAGAGTGACTCACAGAGGATTCAATTGAAGATAAAAGGTGCCCACTGCCGGAACGGTATCAAGATGGAAGCGCGAACCATCGACAACCTGAAGCTAGCCAAGCAAGGAGTCGAAGAAGAAACTCTCCGAAGATGCCATCATCTACAGAAGATCAAGGAACAGCTGGTCTACGCCAAGGAAGAACCACAACTGTTGATCGGGCAAGACAACTGGGGGCTAATAGTCACAAGAAGACTTCGCAAAGGGAAACCCTCAGAACCTGTAGCCTCACTCACCAGTCTAGGATGGGTATTACACGGTTGTGACGGAAGAAACCAAAGACCAGTAACATTCATCAGCCACGTCAGAACCCTAGAAGATAAAACGGAAGCCTTGGTCAGACAACACTTCGAGCTAGAATCGATCGGAGTACAACCACGCCGCCCGAGTAATGATGCCGATAAGAGGGCTTTGGATGTCCTGGAAGCAACCACTAAGAGACTATCAAATGGGAAATTCGAGTCAGGACTTTTATGGAAGAGTCCAGAAGAGGCATTACCAAATAATTACAGTCAAGCACATCGGCGTCTCGTCAGCATCGAGAAGAAGCTAGACAAGGATCCGGAACTGAAGGCGTCATATGAAGAACAAATAAATAACCTGCTGAAGAACGGGTATGCAGAAAAGGCGCCTCCAACTTCCACACCGGGAAGAACATTTTACCTGCCACATTTCGCAGTGATGCACCCTGTCAAGAAGAAGCCAAGAATAGTTCTCGATGCTGCTGCCAAGTTCGATGGGAAGAGCCTCAACGACGCCCTACTACCAGGCCCTGACCTGCTCCAGTCTCTCTTCGGTGTGCTAGTCAGATTCCGGGAAGGACCAGTCGCGGTAGTAGCGGACATCAAAGAAATGTTCCTACAGATACAGATGAAAGAAGACGACCGCGACAGCCTACGATTTTTGTGGCGTGGAAACAGAAGAACCGGGAAACCCGAGGAATATCGCATGGCATCAGTAATCTTCGGAGCAACATCATCGCCATCGACAGCGATCTACGCGATGAATAAAAATGCAGAAGACTTCCGAGATGAATACCCAGAAGCCGTGGAAGCAATAAAGAGAAACCACTACATGGACGACTACCTCCAAAGTTTCTCAACCATCGAAGAAGCAAGGAAGATAGCTAAAGAAGTGCAACTAATACATGCCAAGGCAGGCTTTCATTTGAGAGGAAGGGGAAGCAATCGTCCGGAAGTACTCGAGGGGATACAAGACCAACGAAAAGAGGAAGTCCTAGAACTTGGTAAAGAAGAGAAGACACTTGGACTCAGATGGCTAATTACGGAAGACGCTCTGGCCTTCAATGTTGGACTTCGAAACACGCCGGTGGAAGTCCTCAATGGGGAAAGAACACCGACGAAGAGACAAGTCACCAGTGCTGTGATGTCAACATTCGACCCACTTGGATTCGCCTCACCGGTCCTCATTCAAGGGAAGAAACTTCTACAAGAAATATGGCGCTCGAAGATTGGTTGGGATGACAAAATCTTGGAAGGACAACAAGCTATGTGGCTGAGATACTTGGAAGAAATTGCCGTCCTAAAGGAGTTAAAGATACCAAGATGTTTGTCACCGGGCACCAGAAGGGGACAACTCCATACCTTCAGCGACGCCAGTGAAGAAGCATACGCTGCAGCCGTATATTGGAGGACGGTGAGACCTAACGGAGAAGTCTTTATCACATTAATCGCCGGAAAAGCCAGAGTCACACCGAACAAGCCAGTGTCTATCCCGCGATTGGAACTTCAGGCAGCACTATTAGGAAGCAGATTGGCTGCATCAATAGAAGATGAACTTGACCTGAAAATAGAAGAGAAGGTTTTCTGGACAGACTCTAGCACCGTCCTTCAGTGGTTAAAGTCGGACCCATGAAAGTTCAAGACATTTGTAGCTCATCGTCTTGCAGAGATTTAAGAGAAAACGAGACCGCAAGACTGGAGATGGGTCCCAACCAAGGAAAATCCCGCGGATGACGCAACAAGAGGTACACCCTATGAATTCGACAAGAACGCTAGATGGTTCAAGGGTCCCGCCTTCTTGTATCAAAGAAAAGAAGATTGACACTGGGGAAGAGAAGAACACTCATACTGTGGCCGCTTTAGTAACAACTACATTATTCACTCCAGCTCCGGAAAGGTTCTCTAGTTGGACAAGGCTACTACGCAGCACAGCACGCGTGTTCCAGTTCATCGATGCACTGAAGACACGGGTCAAAAATAAACAACAAGTGAACGCTGCTAGACACGACGACTGGAAGCCCTACAAACGCGCCACGAAGAAGAAGAATAGTGTTCCCCAGCCTTACAAAACAAAGAAAGCAAGAAGTTACCTGCAGCTGAAAAGCGAACACCTAGATAGACGTGTACTTAAACAACCGCGGTATAATGAAGCTAAGAACACGAACAAGGAAAATCACTGAAGATCAAAGAGTTAATCCAGTGGTGCTGGACGGGAAAAATCACATTTGCCGCTTGATAATAGAATTCTACCACAGGAAGTTTTACCACGGCAACACTGCAACGGTCATCAATGAAGTAAGGCAGAGATATTGGATTTTGGGTCTACGCACCACAGCCAGAGGGATCATTTTCCGGTGTCAATGGTGCAAGGTACGCAAAGGAACACCGCAGATTCCACCTACAGGCGACTTACCTGCTGAGCGACTGCAGCACCATCAACCACCGTTCACCTGTACAGCGGTGGACTATTTCGGCCCAATTGAACGAAGCGTGACCATCGGCAGAAGAACAGAAAAACGATGGGGAGCCCTCTTCACCTGCTTAACTACGCGAGCGGTACATTTAGAACTAGCTAACTCGTTAAGCACCAGCTCCATGATAATGGCACTCCGAAGAATGGCAGCACGAAGAGGAACGCCGAAAGTGATCTTCAGCGACAACGGCACCAATTTCGTCGGAGCACACCGAGAGTTAGAAGAGGCAGCATGTCAAGAAGGGATCAAGTGGAAGTTCATCCCACCAGGATGCCCGAATATGGGAGGCGCCTGGGAGCGAATGGTTCGCTCAGTGAAGACTTCGTTAATGGCAGGACTGCCAAAACGCCGCCTGAAGAGGTCCTCCACAC
The DNA here is from genome assembly GCA_949316185.1 of Pyrausta nigrata. Classification (NCBI taxonomy): domain Eukaryota; kingdom Metazoa; phylum Arthropoda; class Insecta; order Lepidoptera; family Crambidae; genus Pyrausta; species Pyrausta nigrata. The sequence continues at coordinate 38,877,704 of OX438936.1, forward strand.
CTTGCTTACTGAAGTAGAGCACATCATCAACTCGCGTCCTCTCACAGAAACCAGTGCGGATCCCAATGATGAAGAAAGCCTCACGCCGAACCACTTCCTCCTTGGAAGATCATGTGGGATGGCAGCTCCAGGGGAGTTTGAAGACCGTGACCTCATCGGGAAAGCAAACTGGAGAACAGCACAACGGCTCGCAGATCACTTTTGGAAAAGATGGTTAAAAGAATACTTACCTACTCTCATGCCGAGGAAGATAACCGGAAGAGACACAGAGGACCCACAAGTCGGAGATATAGTCCTCATCGTCGACGCCTCGATGCCAAGGAACACATGGCCTCGAGGAGAAGTGCAACAAGTCTACCCCGGACCAGATGGAAGAACGCGAATCCTCGACGTACGAACACCGGGAGGAGTCCTAAGAAGACCGACACGTCGAGTCATAGTTTTGGTCCCTGCTTCACCGTCGCAACCAAGAGATGGAGTGCTTCGCACTGCGGGGGAGACTGTTAGCGACGAGAAAACTTAGTTTTATAAAAAGAAAAATTATGATTTTGTTAACTTAGTTAAGAAGGCTTGTATTTGATAATGTGAAATGTTTAGGTTTAAAATGTTTCATGCTTTGTACATAGAACAAGTTTTCTACGTCAGAAAGTTAGGAAAATATCGGGAAAAAACATATCTTCTAGTCCATTCACACATATATAGCTATTTCCTTCACACATCTTCTTGAAAATGGTGGAAAATTCGAGATACGGATAGGGAGGGAATGAAAGCGCTGGAAATCCCAGAAAGAAAATTCTAGAACGTGAAAGGCAGATATGTTTTGTCCCTTTCCCGCACGAAAGGTCCCTTGCAAGCGGCAATACCGTAAAGAAAGCCGTTTCAGTTTTTTAGCTATAACTTCTAAACTAATTAGAATATTGTAATGATTTTAGTACTATTAGATAGCTAAAATAATGACTCAACTTAGAAAAATAAGTTTCTGTAAGAATATTAACTGCCACCCAGGAAAACTAACGAAAAACTGATTTCCTCGCATTAGAAGGAGATAGCATGATCCGAGGGAGGGAGAAAGAATCCCGGAACCATATTAATATAGAAAAGGTTTTTCCGGATGGCAAGTTTTAGTTCTGAGGTTTTAGTTCTGAAAAGCTCTCAGAATACTTCTGAAGAGAAGAAAGTGAACAGTGAACAGTGAATACCAGTGCAATAGTAGTGACAATAAGTGCCATAGTAGTAAATAACAGCTTTGTAAGTGCAATAGTGAGTGAATAAAGTCTGCAAGTGCATAGTGCAATAGTGTTTCAATCAGGACCCTATAGTTAGTGCCCAGTACATTCAGTTAGGCAGCTTCAGACCGGCCAGCACACCACACACCCAAATACAGTCCACTACCGGGGACCGCACCGGATTAACCGACCTGCCGCACCCCGACAACACGCCTACCAGTTTCAAGTGTGAAACCTTTTTTAAAGCAACTACCACTCGTGAAAGCGATGGTCGATTTATGGTTAGACTCCCTTTTCTTCATGATCGTCCACCTCTCGGTGATTCTAAATCCAATGCCTTACGGCGATTCCACAATCTTGAGAAGCGTTTGCAAGCCAATCCTAATTTTCGAGAGAAATATATTTCCTTTATGCGCGAGTACCTTGACCTAAACCATATGTTCCTTTCTTCATATGACTCGACCCGGGAACATTATTTTATTCCTCATCATGGAATTTTTAAGTCCGTTAGTGACAAAATCGTGTTGTGTTGGTTAAAAACCACTCCTCACTCCCTTCAGACTTTTGAGGCTAATCTTATCTCCCAGATTAATAATAGTCCTACATCTAGTGAATGGAGGCACGTCCCAGGCTACATGAACCCTAGTGACTGTGCATCGAGAGGTATGTCAGTCACCCGACTGATCGACCACTCCCTTTGGTTTTCACCTTTGTGTATATTATTGCACTTGAAAAAAAAAACGACCACCAGAGGCGGGAATCGAACCCGCGTTCCTCGCATACCGGGCGATTGCCTAACCTCTCGGCCACCCTGGCGTTGGCAGAGCCTGTCGAAATTTTCAAGTGCTTCTTAACGCTGTAATGCCGCGTTGCTTTCATCAATGTTATTGGGATTATACCCTCAACACTCGAAAGAAATACTATTGCAAGTATTTAACAATCGAAAGATGAAGCTTGCAAATAAGATAATTATTATCGAGAGGTTAGGCAATCGCCCGGTATGCGAGGAACGCGGGTTCGATTCCCGCCTCTGGTGGTCGTTTTTTTCAAGTGCAATAATATATTTAGATTGCATAGTGAATGCTTATCACTTAAAAACAATAATTATTTTATTTGCAAGTTTCATCTTTCGATTGTTAAATACTTGCAATAGTATTTCTTTCGAGTGTTGAGGGTATAATCCCAATAACATTGATGAAAGCAACGCGGCATTACAGCGTTAAGAAGCACTTGAAAATTTCGACAGGCTCTGCCAACGCCAGGGTGGCCGAGAGGTTAGGCAATCGCCCGGTATGCGAGGAACGCGGGTTCGATTCCCGCCTCTGGTGGTCGTTTTTTTCAAGTGCAATAATATATTTAGATTGCATAGTGAATGCTTATCACTTAAAAACAATAATTATCTTATTTGCAAGCTTCATCTTTCGATTGTTAAATACTTGCAATAGTATTTCTTTCGAGTGTTGAGGGTATAATCCCAATAACATTGATGAAAGCAACGCGGCATTACAGCGTTAAGAAGCACTTGAAAATTTCGACAGGCTCTGCCAACGCCAGGGTGGCCGAGAGGTTAGGCAATCGCCCGGTATGCGAGGAACGCGGGTTCGATTCCCGCCTCTGGTGGTCGTTTTTTTCAAGTGCAATAATATATTTAGATTGCATAATGAATGCTTATCACTTAAAAACAATAATTTCACCTTTGTGGTTGACGCAGTCTCCTGACAACTGGCCCGGTATTTCGGAACCTAACCCAAGTAGTGATCTCCCTGGACTACGTTGTTTAGTAGTCTCTGCCGATGTTCCTACCCCGGATCCCTAATTCTAACAAGAGCGGTATAGTTCTTTCAACAAGCTAATAAACGTGACTTGTTACCTAAGGCGGTTTATATTTCCTTAATCTTACTCGTCCTACCTGAGCCCTGAGGAACGGAGAGATTCCCTTTTGTTTTTAGTGAAAATTGTTCAATTTACCTCCTTTTCTGATGAACTTGATCGCTTACGGCGTGGCGATCCTATCACTAACTCCCTGGAGAATTAAATTTGTTTCTGGATAACGGAGACCTAATTCGGGTTGGAGGCCGATTGCGAGACTCCGATCTATCCTTTGATGCGCGCCATCCCCTTCTTCTGCCTAAGAATGGTGATTTCGTGAACATCCTTATTTCGCATTGGCATCGCGAGAATGCTCATGCAGGTGTTGATGCAATTCTTGCCATGTTGAATGGAGAGTTTTGGATCTTGTCGGCACGCAGAGCTATTCAGCATGTGATTTTTGAATGCCTTCCCTGTTGTTGTCTCGGGGCGGCTGTGTCTCAACCCTTCATGGGTGACCTGCCTAGGAACTGCGTCGCGGCTGCTGGACCGTTTGACGGTGTGGGTGCCGATTTTGCAGGACCCTTTTTTACCAAAGCCCGGGCCTATAGGAGCAAAGGGTTGGTGAAAAGTTACCTGTGTGTATTTGTCTGCCTTTCCACTGAGGCCGTTCGCCTTGAGGTTGTGTCGGACCTAACTACTGAAGCCTTCATTGCGGCCTTTTCCCGATTCGTGTCACGTCGTGGTGTACCTCGCCTAATCCGATCCGATTGCGGTCGAAATTACATCGGTGCCAACAATTACCTTAAAGAGTTAGAGTGTTTCCTGTCTCAAAACCAGGCGGCTATTGGTTCTGAGCTTTCAAAGCGGAACATATCCTGGGTTTTCGATCCTCCTGTTTGCCCTCATTGGGGAGGTCTTTTTGAAGCTGCGGTTAAATCGGCGAAATCGCACCTAAAACGAGTAGTAGGCGATACCCCCCTTACGTTTGAAGAGCTGACCACTGTTTTTGCTAAAATTGAAGCAGTTTTAAATTCACGCCCATTGTGCCCACTTTCTCCGGACCCTAATGATGTCGAAGTGTTAACTCCCGGCCATTTCTTAATTGGACAACCCTTAACTGCACTTCCGGAGTACCCTTATAAAGACGTAAAATTGCATCGCCTTACACGGTTTCAGCTAATCCAACAAATTACCTAGCACTTTTAGTCTCGCTGGCATTTAGAATACTTAAATACATAACAAATTAGAAATAAATGGACCTCTCCTTGTGATCCTCCTAAAGTAGGTGAGCTAGTACTCCTAAAAGATGACAACCTTCCCCCTCTGCAGTGGCGTCGTGGACGCATTATTAATTTATACCCTGGCCAAGACCAAGTTGTTCGTGTGGTAGATGTTAAAACTCCTACCGGTAGCCTAAAGAGATCTTTGACGAAATTAGTTCGTCTTCCTGTCCAGTGAACTTCCTTTCCCTTGGCTTCCTAACCTTCTCGTAAACACTTGACGTGCCTAAAGGCGGGCGATATGTTTACTACAATATTTTGATTTGTTTGTGTACCCTATTGCTACTACGCCGCGCACACTCACACGCATACCTGCCTTATTTTTTATTTGTTTGAAACGTGCCGTGAGAGCTCCGAAGATCGAGTCGACATAGAGACGTTCCCTATGACACATGTACTAGACTGACCAGAGCGCTTTCGCCGCGTGTGTATCCTGTGAAGCTCCTTACAGACATTTCGAGTGATTGTGGCCTGTGAAGTGATACCTGAACCCAGAAAGCTGATGTGGCAAGTAACTAGCTATAAGTGCTCAGACCTGACTGATTTTCCACCTATCATTGTCGCCCTCCACGTGTAATCCATTGCCTAAACTCTCAAACACTGACTTAGTCTTCTCCAATTAAAATGTGAAACTACTCCTGAAGATCCTTCTAATAAAAAACGCTTATAACAATTTTCCAGACTCCTAAATCCTGCCCTGCATTGCCACCATGATAGTATTTCTCCAGGCGGCTCGTTTGACTCTGCCTCTTCTATACCACTCTACCACCGTCTCTTCCCAACACCACCGGTCAGAGCAGGACGACACGATGCGCTTGCGCACATTTACCCACTCATTGCTACAGTGGTCGGGGGACGATGAGTGTTTGTCAAATCAACAGTTTTTGATATTTTTTTCGTCAAACACTTTTTAAAAATTGGAAATGTAAAAAACAGGTTTCCGTTTGGTCAGCGAGGCTTTTAAGTAACTGTGGCATAACATTTAACCGGCAAATAGAATATACGGAGTATGTGAAAGCAAAACAATGGTAAAACAAAAAATATGTCATAGAACTTAGGGCTTATTTTTGAATAGGTAAGAAATATTCTTAATTAAAATACGTTATGATACGAGAGATTTTGAAATGACATCACTTCGTATTGTGTCACTTCAAATTAAAATACTTAACAAATTGGTTATTTGACCAATACATTTTACACCTTTGATCCGACAATTGATACATTTTCCTTAATTCGGAACTTTCAAAACTTTTTCGTGAAGTTACGATATGTAGAAAGATTAATTTACCTATTTTGTAAATAGCTCATTTCCTTCATATTAAGGTTTTTTAAAAATACATAAATAATACTTACCGAGGACGGCCGTCCCGAACGATTTGGCATCAAGGCAGCAAGCAAGCTTGATTATTTCCTTTCCTTAGTAGCTTTAAGCAATTATTCGCATTGTATCTGTAAAATAACATAAGTTTGAATAAGAAACCGAAAATTCGCACACAGGTAGGATTTAAACCTACGACATTTGGCTAACCGGGCCAACGCTCTTACCGACTGAGCTACTAGGCAGTTCATCCAACCGTGTGAAATTCTTGGTCGGTTGGATGAACTGCACAGTAGCTCAGTTGGTAAGAGCGTTGGCCCGGTTAGCCAAAGGTCGTAGGTTCAAATCCTACCTGTGTGCGAATTTTTGGTTTCTTATTTACACTTATATAAATAATAAGAACACTGCGAGTGATAAAAAATATTAAACACTATTTTAAGATACCATATATTTTTAAATTATTACCTGCGAGTACATTTCCCAAAGTATAGATGAAATTAAACGCCGGCTTCTTACTGGCGCAGCAAGTTATTAAAAAAGTTACAAAATCGTCGATTGACGAACGTCATTTGTAGCTCAGTTGGGACTGCTTTGTCCCGGTTTGCAAGAAGTCATGGGTTTGAGACTCACCTGAAGATGATGGACAATTAATTTTTATGCGCAATTATTTATATTGATTAAAATTTTTTCCTGCCTGATTTTAAAGAAAAGGTAAGCTGACTTATGACTGTATGCAGATAAGAAAGAATCAAGCCCAAGGTTTTGGAATCAATCGGGTACTACTTACAGAAGAACGGCAAAGTTCTGAGGTGCTCAGCCCCAAATGCTGGCATGTTTTAGTTTTTGGCGAAAAGCCTAAAATTCAATGGAAGAAAAAGTTTAAGTAACTGACATTGAGCGACATTTATTTGGTGCATTATGTGGAACTGACATTAAAACAATATTGATCCTGTCAACATTGACTTCTTCTTCTTCTTTTCGTTTATGGCGAGTGAACATAAGTCTACCAGGTCGGGTATACTGTTGCGCCAAGGTCACGTGTGAAAGATTTTACAAAAAGTTTTGAATTTTCATATTAAACTAAGACTGACAAATTAAGCAAATTTAACCACCTAAAACAAAAAAGACAACACAATTAAGTAAACACAACACAGTTAAAATCTATACAACATGCAGTTGAAGAAGGAATGAGGTAAGGAAAGGTGGAAGAAAAGGTATGGTGAGGTAAGGAAAGGTGGAAGAAAGGGTATGGTACACTGTGGGTATCCCACAGCGAAAGACGTAACTAATAGTGCGCTGTGTTTAAAAATAAAATGAGTGATAAATATTGATCAAATCCCCACGTAACTGGCATCATATTATTCTGTTATCATCGAATTATTGAAATTGCGTTTTCATGTGCAAAAACCATTAAAACTGTGAGTGATAAACTATAAAAATACTTGGATGTCGGAATTATATTTCGTACCAGTGACGGTGATTTTTAAAAACTTCCAGTGAGTGCACAGTGATTCATCAACAAACAGTCCGCTTAACAGTGTACCTCTCCCGAACTACCTAACCCAATAAAGCTTTTCGCATCGAAGTGTAATGTTTCGGTGGCGCATTCGGTCTGTGATTCGGTACACGCGCGGACTCGTGTAACATTCGCCCGGTGGTGCGGGTTCAAATCTCCACAAGTACCGCAAGATAAAAACTTCTTCTTTTTCTTTTTTAGTTTTCTAAATACATTTTTATAATATAAAACAATGACAATGCGATTTGGTGGTTGTAACACCGACATAAAAAAGGATCGAGTAAAGTGTCCAAAATGCAAGACGGATTACCACCAAAAATGTGTAAACTACAAAAGCAGTAAACCATTGCCATCGTCTAAAATTGCCGCAGGTTGGCTATGTCCCAAGTGTACAGCTAAAAATCGCCGTGGTGGTGATAACACAAGCACCCCCGTACGCTTATCTCGATATCCTACGTGGTTCACGAAGCCTCTGATCAGACTGCTTGCGGACAAAAACAAATACCATCGCCGGTACAAAACCTATCGGAACCCCCGTGATTATGACATATATTCCTTGCTGAGAGCGCGGTGCAAGATGGTGATGAATAGCTGTTTTAAGGACTATATTAACTCAATTGAAAGTGATCTTTCCACAAATATAAAAGCCTTTTGGAGATATACCAAAAGCAAGAATATAACTAATGATATTCCAAAAACAGTGTATATATAATAGCAGGGCCTCCAATTCAGGCTCCAGTGCAGCTAACTTGTTTGCTGAATATTTTTCTTCCGTATACGGCAATTCAGATGTCGTGGATTACAACCCTGTTTTTTCTTCGTCAAACTACACAATGAAAGCGGTTTTATTTAATGAGGATGAAGTGCTTCATCAACTTAAAAATCTTAATATTACAAAAGGCCCCGGTCCGGACAGTATTCCTCCGATTTTTGTTCGTCTTTGCGCTAACGTCCTGTATAGACCTCTCACCATGGTTTTCAACAAATCGCTACAAGAAGGTATTTTCCCAGACTTGTGGAGGATAGTCAAAATTACGCCTATACATAAATCGGGAGATAAAAGCGATGTCACAAATTACAGACCGATTAGCGTCTTGAACTGCTTTGCAAAAATATTCTAAAGCTTGATGTATTCGCAACTCTACAGTCACTTTAACCAAATACTTAGTCCACAACAACATGGTTTTGTGACGGGCCGGTCAACTAACTCTAATCTACTTATCTACAGTAACTATTTGTGTAAGGCATTTAATGACAAAATACAAGTTGATTCCATTTATACCGATTTTGCTAAAGCGTTCGATCGTGTAAATCATCACATCCTTCTCTTAAAATTACAACACCTAGGTATACACGGTGACCTGCATCGTTGGTTTAAATCGTACTTGATGAATAGATCTCAGTTGGTCTCATTGTGTGGTTATGATTCCTTTCCTGTAACACCAACTTCTGGAGTACCACAGGGGTCAAATCTTGGCCCTCTCCTGTTTCTTGTTTTCATTAATGACCTCCTTCAATCCTTGACATGTGAAACACTAGCTTACGCTGATGACATAAAAATATTTACAAGAGTCAGAGCCGTTGAGGATTGTCTGGAGTTACAGAGACCTTGATTTAATAAACAAGTGGTGTCTGACTAATGATATGGCCCTAAACGTAAAGAAATGTCAGTACATAATATTTACGAAAAACAAAAACATTTTAAAGTATCAGTATAACATTCAAGGAAATAGGCTCGAACATGTTAGCACTGTCACCTTGGAGTCATTTATGATTCAACACTTTCTTTTCAATTCACATTGTGAATAAAGCCAATAAAATCTTAGGTTTTATAAGACGGGTCACAAAACCATTAAAGAAATATGAATCGCAGCTAACACTTTACGCTACTCTTGTCAGACCGATCTTGGAGTATTGCTCATCAATTTGGTCGCCTATTTACTCGATTCATATAGATAAGGTGGAATCAGTGCAGATCAAGTTCCTAAGGTTCTTGTCAACCAAACAGGGATTGAGGAGGACACTCCTCACCTACGAAGAAAGGCTGGCACGTTTCGGTTTATCGACTCTTAAACGCAGAAGGACGGTCAGCGATTTGGTATCACTTTACAATATAGCCAACGGTCAGATGGGTAGTGAACTCCTAAGCTTCCTATGTTTTAGGACTAATAAGTCAAGAACTCGAAACCCAAAGCTTTTTGATATTCCAACCACCAATAATAATGTTACTCATAATAACCCTCTGTATAGAATGTGCCGCGAATTTAATATCTTGTCGTCCGACCTCGATCTTTTCAATCAGAGTTCTTATGCGTTCAAAAATATTCTTAATAAGTTATAAATACTGTTTTTCTTTTTCTTTTAAATCATAGCCATAGTCTTTCTTGTAGATTGAATGTATATTTGTAATGTTGTGCATAGTTTTTTTTAGGTCATTCAACCCGCAATGTTTTTATTTAGAAACGTTACCACATAAGTGTATTTGGTTGCTTGATTGTTACTGTGCCTATATTAAATAAATAAATAAATAAACAATGATGAAGTAGAGGTTCATTTCTGTTTGTCACAGGGAGAGAACTGCTCGTCAACATTGACATTGGACTTACAACATAAACTTCATGTTTGACGAATTACGTCAAAGTTCACGTTGTGCGTTTTGGTTCTGCATCCGTGAAAACATTTGTTTTATTTGTACATTCTGAAATATTTTAATTTTTGATTCCCTGCTGTTAATTACCATAAAATCATACAAAAGCCCGCTAATAAAGTTATATTTATATGCCTCACTTAGTACAGTTTCTCTATCTATTGGGTCGACTTATGCAGACTTCTTTCAAACCAACTTAAACTTATTATAAGTATGAGGTAGAGGTGTTCAGACTTTGGTAAGGTTTCTATTCATGGGAGATATTTTTGATTTATTCAAATCAACGTAAAAAATTTCAGAGACATTTTTTTTTGTTTGTCATTAAAATGTTTACTAACTTTAATAAATTAAATGATTATTATTTTATTTTAGACTTATCTATCCCTAAGCCCGGCCCTGTGGTCGCCCACTCACCATGCACAATGTCATGCACTCAACTCGGCTCTAAGGCACCGGCGATACACATTGCAGCCGACGCACCGGTAGAATGCTAGAGAAATTATCTAGTACAAAATACGAGTAAACTCGAAAATATTATCGAGCTAACCAGCAAAAAGGATACCTATCCGTTCTGCCCATATCCATCTTGCCCAAAGCACCAATATTTAAAAGCTTTATACGTACCCGTTAAATTTCTACCGGTGAAAAAAAACAACACACACAAATTAAACTTCATTTGACATGTAATCAACTACATAGAGTCTATACGTCAACACTTAAAACGTAATACAAGAAATCAACACACATACCTTGCCAAAAATCGTAAGAAAGCAGCCAAAAACTTTTGATTTCGAATTGACAAAAAGTTCACGCACGTATTGTTTTGGTTGAACTGTCATGACGTGGGTGTGTTGCTGTTTTACCGACCCGCAAACGTCCGGTAGCTCTATCTATTGTAGGTTTTTAATAAAACCAAGTATTCATCTTACCCACACTATGCGTCTTGCCCGGGCTTCCCCTAAAGGAAAAGATAACGAGTTCAGTATGCTTATTTCACATTTGTATCAAATTGGCACAGATTATACATACTTAGTACTACCCGACTAAGCCAACGACAAATTACGACGACTACGAAATTTGGTAATTGCCTTCGACATTCCAAATTTTTGATGTACGCAGATGACACAAATATTTATATGCCCATCAAGAACTCCTTTGACTGCCTGAAACTGCAAGAGGATCTGAACTCCCTTACTTCATATTATTCACTAAATCGTATTGGAGTGAATGTCGGAAAATGCTCTATTATTAGTTTCACGCGTAAGTTAAACGGCATTTGTTTTAAATACCAGCTGAATGAAAGGACACTAAAACGTGAAAAGAAAATCAGAGATTTGGGTGTCACTTTAGATTCAAAATTAATGTTTATCTACTAACCACATCTCAGCAATAATAAATAAAGCTTATAAAAATTTTGGCTTTATACTACGTGTTACTCAACCTTTCTCCGATGAACATTGTGTTAAAATATTATACTATTCTTATGAGCGTAGCATTCTTGAATATTGTAGTAATGTATGGTCTCCGCAATATTTGACGTATAAACATAACTTAGAAAAAATTCAAGAGTTTATTTATTTATTAACTTTCTTACAACTATCATTACAGATTTTTATAAAACATCTAGAGTTGTTTATAAAACATCTGAATTACCGCTCATTTAGGTCTTTTGAAAACTATATTGATGCTTGTAGGTTTCAGAGAATCTCAACCCTTGAGAATAGATGGACTCTTATGGATATGTCATTCTTATTCAATATCCGTACCTAATGGTAACATTGACTCCGTGGAGCTGTCTGATCCATTCTTGAAGTTCTTCACTCCGGCCACCCGAACTAGGCACACAACTGTATCTCTATTTCACACACCGCACACACGAACAAATTATGCAAGGAATTCTATAGTGATCAGAACGCTTAGTTCCTATAATAAAACCTTCTCATCAGTTGACATGTTTCATCTGTCTAAAGAAGCTTTCAAAAAGGGTATTTCAAGCGTGCTTGAGCCATTGTCTGGTCAAAATGACTAGTCTTGGTGTTTTTGATGCGCTGATTTTGTTTCTTTTTCATTTTCTTTATTGTTTTAGTTAAGTAGTAAAAACTGTTTGGATTAGTTTATATTTTGAGCACAGACGCACAAATTTTTCGTAACCTAAGTGTCACTATTACATCCAATTTTATAAAATGTAAATTCATTTTTGGCTGTAAGTTTAGCAAGTTAGTCTAGTTTAATATTGAGAAAGAGCTGTGAATTTTATTAATAAATAAAAATAAAAAACCGATAAAACTGATGGCAATTAAAAAGCTATGTTGTTACAATTATAATGGAATGCAACAAATGAAATTAAAGTCGAGTCTTACAATATAAAACAGACGACATCTAGGTAATCTAGCAATATAAATTACCAGACTAACCAATAACAATTACCTACCTATAGGTAGTCTCAGTCTCAAAAAAAACTTAGTACGGTACAATACTAAGTTTTTTTTCTAAATTAAGCACAGCCTAAATCACCGTAACTTCCTGATTTCTAACAAGAAATGCATTAAGTAACAATTTAACACTTAAAATTAATAAGGCTTTTAATTACTTACTTTTACTTACTAGATACTTTTCCAAAACAAGGCGTTAGCCACAAAATCATAAAACTGCTATTGTTAATTTACAATAATAAAAACATTTTTACCATTAAGCCAAATACAATATTTTTTGTTGTGAGTTTCAAAGAAAAACCAAAATATTCATAAAAACACTATTGATAAAAAGCTAGGTATAGTTGACCAAATTGAATCATGACCCAACTTATGGTCATTTTTCTACTGTCATTCTATACAAGTAAGTTGAAATTCGCTTGAACATACATTTCCTAGAAACGAACGTGTTATCATTTTATTAGACACTGACAGTCACTGACAAGGCAATGGTCGCTATCTGTACGAATAAGTTTGTATGAAAATCGGCGAGAACTTCATTTCATGTGGGTAAGGGTTGCAATGCAACACACAAGTAGGTAGGTAGATATTCGGGATTCGGCACGGCCGGGCGCCAAGTCTGTATTGGGAACCAGTTTCTTTTATAAAAGTTCCACTGGAAATTGTGTTTGCCATGATGAAATAAAACAGTATACTTAGTTAAAGAAAATAATATTTATTTTAAGTATATATTTAACAAGTGGCATTAAATTGGTAAAGTGAAAAGTAACCCGATTAGACGACAAATGTCACTTCCCCAATCCAAACACCACAAATTTTCATCTGGGGACCTAGACGGCCATGGAATGAGAGTGAATGCATCTTCATGCTAGGTAAACCAATTCGAGACAATTCTGGCAGTATGCACTGGACAGTTATCATGAACAAAGGAGACTACTGGCACTTCTTCACGTAAGTAAACTGTTCGCAAAGTCGGTAACATTGATTCTTCCATTAAATTGACATAGTTTATAGCGTTATGAGGAGGAGAAATTTGAACAAGTTTTCCGACACTTCCAGCATCCATCCAGGCACACATGTTAGCTGAAATTCAGCTGGATAATTGGTTGGGCACAACGTGATCCTCTGTCCTATCGCGTGTTATCGTAACGCCACGAAGTTAAGCGACCATGTTAAGACGAGCGAAATGATTTCTCGTCCGTAATAGTGTTGCATTTCCGTTCTCTTCCGTTCCGTTCTTGATTCGACGAACGCCATGATTATGTCGTCGTCTGTCTTCGAGGGTACCCTCTTTAACATGCCGGCTGATCCAGGTTCTGTGTTCCGACTTATTCTTAGCTGTTTGTTCTGCCAAATTGGCCATTATAAGATTTGTTTGTAGATATTGACTTAGGTTTTTATAAAATTTCTGACTTACTAGTAGGTATACTTGACATTTGACACACGACGTTTTTTATTTTTTAAATTATAATACATTTTTCTTCGTAGTGAAAAGAGTTTGGATTATGGACTTATTTTAAATTCATATTAAGACTGGTTTATCTAAAACATGTCTAGTGCAGTTATAATAAAGGTTAAACTTGCATAAATCTCTGACCCGTTATGACGCATTTTTATTCATATTTAAAACGTACTATGTGCAACATGCATGACAGCGAAGAAAACCTTACTACATTTATAAATGCAAAGGAATAATCGGCAAAGTGGGTCATGATTCAATTTGCTCGACTGTACGTCTAACTACGTCAATTGGGTATTTGACACCACCAATCGTTGACGTACTTTTAATGAACGTCAAATCGATCTTTTACCATAGATTTTGTATGGGAATAGTAAACTATGACGTCACATTTAACTAGATATTCAACTAACTTACTTTTTATCAAATTAAGCCTAATTAAAATCAAATAATGCAGATAGTAAAACAATGAACATGTGTTTAAAATATACTGTTATTTTCAAAAAGTAGGACTTTGGAATTATTTCTGGATAGTGTCAAGTACCCAATTAATATGTCCCAAAACCTAGGCCTTATATTTTTAAAAATCGAATATCAATGGAGATTCAAACGCAAAGCTTGACGCAGATGGCGTAGCATAAATACGGCTATGTCAAACATTTTGCTATTGTTAATATCGGGCTTTTTCGTATCTAATTTACAGTTTTTCGTGAATATCGAATATTATTTCATCATTATGTATTCGTCAATGAAGTTATCTGAACTAAAAGACGAACTTCAGAAACGAAGATCAAAAGTAAGTATCTGGTAAAAAACCGATTTTATTGCGAGGTAAACATTTGGGTGTTAATCCAGTTTAATTACTGTAAATGTTACATCTAATTGGTTGTTGAAATTGTTTTTGTTGTATTTGTGTTACAAATTAACTACATAACAAGGTTTTAAATAAATATAACTAAAATAATAAAACACGTACATGTTTGTTTTTTAGGTTAGAATTCTACGATCGGAACTGCGATGATACCGGGAATTTTGGTGTCGTAGCTTCACAATCTAGTTATACGATGAATGTTCCCGATCCAGAATCTTGTCATGATGTAAATAGTTCCAGTAAACTACCTAAAATTTATTAATTTTCTTCTTATAGCTGCTTCCCACTCCTTTTTTAAAACTGGGTCTTTTGGAAATAAATGAACACTATTATTGTAACAACCTGGCACAGCACATAACGGCATTATGCTTTCGTAGATTGAAAACACAAAAAAATACTCAAAAAAACTCAACTTCTGTACTAGGATGATAGATAGCTTTGGCCGCATCAACAATGCGCCACCTACAGGGAGAATTTGGCAGTGTGGATCCCCATTATTTGAGATCGACCATGATATGGTAGGTATCTACTTTTTATTCAGCCACCTACAAACTAACTTATGCTAACAATTTAGATTGTTTTTTTTTTCAATCTATTTTTAAAATTTATAGACAGATTAAGGAATCAACTTTTGTTCGTCCTAGATAATGAATGAAAACAAAAGATCTATAAATAAGTATGCACTTATGTATGGTTTTGCATCTGTGCAAAAAAAAAGTAATGTGACCGGACCGGGAAACGAATCTGAACCCGCAAACTACATTATTGATCGTAACTGAACCGCAACTGCAAAGCACTTGAGATCGAATAAAAATGCAAATAGTAGCAATTTTCTTTTGCGAAAATATTCTTAAAGTGACGTGGAGTGTTTCGACAAATTAGGGTTCCGCGGCAAGAAGAACCCTTCCTTTATCGCGGTTTTTATTACGTCTTGCGTTTTATTACTTTTTTATATCTTTTTAACGGGCCCGGGTCAGTTCTGCGATGTGCCAGGGCTTCCACATTGAGTTTTAAAATGTATTTTTTTTCTGAACAATTTGGTAGTAGGTAAATAATGATATTTAATCATTTAATATTAAGCTAACAATCAAAGGTTTGGGCTTGTTTGTTAAGGAGTTCTTTGGCCTTATAGTCGAGTCGAATAAGCGATCAACCTCGTAATGAGAGATAATAAGCTGAATTTTCGTATACACCTTCATTTTCGCCTAAAACAGCTTCTTAATGTTGTCTCAAGTCTCTAAAGGTTAAAAACAGATGGTAGTTTACGACATTGACGTGTTGACAATGTTTATTGCTTAATTAAAGTCCCCTAATGTTGTCAAAGTGGATTTAAAAATGATGCGTGGCAGTATCATGCATTAACTAAAGGTTGTTTGATCTAAGGTTTTCAAAATAAAGATCCCGTTAAATGAAAAACAAAACTTACCACCAGTTTCTGCCGCTTCGTAATCGCCAACCCTAAAAAAAGTGGCAAGGGGTCATCCTGTCAGTCGCAGAGCACTGCATCAGGGCGCTCCCTCCGATGCAGTAAGTAATACATAATACTGCAGCGTACACCGCGTTTCCATGATACCTAGCTTACCAAACACCAAACGTGCCGATTAGCACCAACCGAAGATTTGATGTTCAAAACGTAACTGCTGTGGCACCAGTCATTTAAACATGAAATCAAATCCATCTGAATGTGTTATGATAAATCAATGATTTGTGTTATTATTATTTTTTAATAATATTTATTTATTTAAACTTTATTGCACCAAAAAAGAAAGTACAATTGGCGGACTTAATGCCTTAAGGCATTCTCTACCAGTCAACCGCGTGGGAAGCAGAAAGATAATCATTACTGAATGTCCCGCCATTCAGTAATTGATACACTTTTAAGGAAAAATTAACAAAATACTGTAAAAATAAACGTACCTACTAGATACAAACATACAAATATACTCATATATACGTGAAATAATACACATATATTAAAATAATAACATACGATACAATTTGTCAAGAAAAGAGATATGACGAAGATGGGCCATGACGTTTATTAAGAGAAAACTATCCTTAGTTTTCTGTCTTTCGAAAAAACTTATAGCAATAAAGGTGTGGAGATACTTTGAGACTTAGCAGTAAAAAAAAACATTCCTATCCATCTTTACCCATTTTTTGTCTGCTCCCAGACTTGTAGTAATTCATCCATTCTGG
The DNA here is from genome assembly GCA_949316185.1 of Pyrausta nigrata. Taxonomy (NCBI): domain Eukaryota; kingdom Metazoa; phylum Arthropoda; class Insecta; order Lepidoptera; family Crambidae; genus Pyrausta; species Pyrausta nigrata. The sequence continues at coordinate 38,894,464 of OX438936.1, forward strand.
GTGGGCAAAGGCCACTAAACTACAAACTCACTCGTTGAAATGCGAGGATGGTACATTTCAATGCTCAAGGGAGTGAGCGGGAACAGCGATTCGCAACGCCTTACTATATTTCTCGCTTTTACTTTATTGGTTCTCCTCTGCTGCACTATCCAATAATACCACCACGCAATTACAATAATGGCCACGAAAACCTATTAAAAAAAAAACAGTGCCCATCCTTCTCTTCTCGCTTCCCGCGCAAAACCCTATGCTCCTAGCTCCCATAGTGCCAAGCAGGGAGAAGCATAACCCGAACTACAGAGTAAATATTCAAGTTTTTAAATGTTAATAAAGTTGTTTTATTATTTAAATTGCAATTTCACAAAGAAATCTTTGAAATAACATTCCGAGACAGAGCGGAAATCTCAAATTCGATTTCAAAAGTGGTCCTAGTGAAGAGGAGGGAAATACACACATTGTATAGCACAGATAAGGACAAAACACGGTTCCTTACAAAGCCAAGTAATTGTAGACAATGGAAGCTGAAAAAGACGTTTCCTTTAACAAGATTTCTATCTTGAGAGTATTTTGCCTGAGGAGATTTCTACAACGTTATATTTGCCCTTCGATTATAAATTACACAACCCTATTAACTGAAAAATAAGGCTGAAATTTGTGTAGCATCTGTTTGAGGAACTGTGTGTCTAATTTTGTAAAACGCAAGCGACTGTGAACGCATGTCAAGCGTAAAACTAGGTTTTGTCAAAGTATTATTTTGAACCAGCGTATTCTGAACTGCTGTGAAAGACAAACTTTGATCACGTTAAAGATCTAATTAATCTGGCGCTGGTTAAGGTAAGATAAAAGAGGACAGTGTAAGTTTTAGGTCGTACTTGTTATCAATATTTAAAGGAATTGCTTCTGAAGTTTTTCAGGTGAGCTTTTTTCATTTCAAGATATTTAAATGATTGAAGTAGCTACCGCGCAACGTAGAGTAGACCTATTAGGTACCTACATTATTTATTAAAAATTAAATAAGCCACAGAGATTGAGTTATAATCTGATGTTAAATATTATTTCCAATTTGTTATAATAATTAAATTATTATTATTTAAAAGTTAAATAATAACATTAATTTAACTTGCACCTACAATCTTCAACTTCAATACACGTAGCGGCATCTAGCGGCGAGTAGAATAAAATGTACTTTGCATGTACTTTTTGGGTTTTAAATTTTTTTATTATGCTTTTATCCACGAGGTTGTAGTGAACAACTACACTAGATGGCGATAATGTACCATTATTATTTTTTAAAATGATTTCATTGTTTCATTAGCTACCGAAAAAGAGCTACTTACCTACTTATTACAAAATAAGTTACTCATCGTTAGAACATATTTAAAAATCAAGAGCTCATTAATTCTAGACTTAGTAGGTAATTATTATAATTTGTCCATGGTATTATTATACCTACATATTACTAGGTCATTCATTAGTTAAGTAGGTACATAATACCCATGATAATACAACAAAAACACAGCGTTTATACCAAAAAAGTACCAAACTTTAAGAGCACATTAACTACATCGGAGCACTTTTCTAGAAAAGTTAGTTCATAAAACTGCAGCTAGACCAAAAGCTAAGAAAAAAATTCACTTGCCTATTCACTATTAAAATTATACTATTTTTAGTAGGTAGGTACATACCATACATACCTTACCCACTTACGTGGCATTACCTACATCGTATTACTGTGCTATAATTACAAATAGCAAATTAAAAAAAACATTAAAATGCAGGTACCTAGGTCCTACACAAAATTAGCCAACACATCCGACTTTACATTTTTAATTCAAAATTGCTCCTATTACCTACAGTAGTATAAGCACCGCCGTGTGTATCTTCATGTGCCATCGTAGGCCGAATATTATCTGCTCTGAAAGTATCCAACAAAAATCCGTTCAAAACTTCAAACGTGCGTTTTACGAGCACAAGCGATTCCAAGTCACGTGGTAAAACCCAAATATTAGCGGTCGCACCGGAACATTTTGTAAAACAATTGGTATTTACAAACAATTGCTGGTTAGTGGTAACACTGTATTCGACGACCAAGCTCATTCCGGTGCAGTTTTCCATTCAAGACAACACGCAGAGGGGGAGAACCAAAATGCAAAGGTACAATTTTCTTTTATCATTGACGATTTTTAGGGTTACGGACCTCAAGAGGAAAAGGAACCCTTATAGGATCACTTTGTTGTCCGTATGTCTGTCAAGATCCTTTTCTCAGGAACACGTGGAGGTATAAAGTTGAAATTAGCATCAAATACTTATGTGTATGGTCCCTTGAAGCTGTACAAAAATCAAGCTTTTAAGACAACGCAATCAAAAGATACGGCCATTTTTGCCCTATTTTCTAAAATTTTTCAGGGGAATCAAGACCTATGGGGTACTCCCCATGGACCTACAACCATGAAAGGACTTGTCCATTGATGGTTTTTTATTCGTCAATTTTTTTAACCAGAATAAACTAAATATTATATTAAAGAGTTCACAAAAACTAGCCTTTCTGCATAATTAATATATTTTTTAAGGCCTCCGATTTAGAGAAAAATTGAAATTAATTTTTCTCTTTGTCTGTACAGAAACCGCACCTTCGCCTATATGAATTAACGCATGAAAAAGATTTGACAGCAAAATTGACATTCCATTGACAGTAGTACCTATTATATAATCTGTGGTAGTACCTAGTAGTATTTATCCACCAGTGGAAAGGCAATGGTACATAGCTATACAGCCAGGAAATACAAGTAAGTGATCAATGGATGATGCCTGTTACAAAACATATTTTTTCTCAAAAACGGAGGCGTTTAAAATTCTGATTTCTATGGTTACGTGTTTCATATTTTTGTAGCTTAAAGATAAATATAGGTTTATTAGTGGTTGGTGACATCTTAGAATAAAAAACCAGCCTCCATACAAAAAGAGGACAAGTCCTTTGGCAATATGGAAGGTCTAACAGTACAAGTAAAAGAAAAAGTCCGAAAACCGCGAATTTGTGATTAAATCCTACAAAAAAACCTTTGTTTGTATGAAACCCTCAATGCGCGAGTCCGACTCGCACTTGCCCGGTCTTCTTTATTAATAAAAGTAGCCTTAAAACCAACTACGAAATCGAGATGTATCGTTTTTTTTTAATGTAACATTTGACGACGGTCTTGGTGTAGTGGCTCGCGATCCGCACTACAAAACCAGAGGTTGCGGTTTCAAATCCCACTAGGAGCAAATGTTTGTGAGATGTGCACGAGCATTTGTACCTGAGTCATGGATGTGTAATAAATGTATCTTATTATGTTAATTCGTTATCCTAGTTTCCATAGCACAGCTCGCGCTTAGTGTGGGGCTAGGTAACTGGTGTATTTGTTAAAACAATTTATATATTAAACGTTTTTAAAATTTCAGAATATTAAAATAACAAAAATCAACACAAATCCAATCATGGTGACGAAGAAGTTACTCGTCCATGTAACAATGACGGCAATGATATCTCTGACGCTGGCAAACTCGATGATCCTAAGAAACAATGCGCTGATGAATAAAATGGTGTCACATTTCCAAAAAGACAATTTCCTCTCACCTGAGCAGAAGAAACAGAAAGAGTCAGACGAGGTTGAAGCCCCACAGAAACCAGAGAAAGTGATGTATCTTATGCAGAACGTCCTCTGCAGAAACTTCCCAGCGATCCCGTGCAAGATGATTACAGAAGACGCAACATTAAGGAAACTCATAGAAAAGTCAATCCAACAAATAAAGTACAAGACCCTTGCCATAGAAAAAACGACAGCAGCGCCAGGGTACCACTTAACACTGTTCCCGACAATTGACAGCGAGGATCTGTCCAATTTCCTACAAATCCGACGGTTGCCCAACAAAGGGTTTTACGAGAAACGATTACACGAAGATGCGATGTACAAGACGAAAAAACAATCTAAGAGTCCTGTCGATTTCTGGTCGCAAGAGAAACATAAGAAAAGCTCGAAGAAAAACAAGAAAGAGACAAAAAGAACGACAGTTTACAACGGCAGGAAGAAGCTACGGAAGTTCTACCCACACAAAATAAAATACAAGGATAAAAACAAGGCGTCAGCAAGGAAGGACTTTGGGGATTATTCAGAAGAGAAGTTGTCCATGTCGGTTGAGATTCCAGACATGACGTTGACGAAACGACACCAACACTTGAGTTATAAGGTGGAGCCAGCTGATCCCCCGGTATGGAGAATAGACTATACGAAACATGGAGAGCCCAGCTTGAATAACATGCTTGGTTACGAAGACGATAGACTCAAAGGGAAACTCATGAAAGCTGGTCCTAATGTGATAGTTGATGAGAATGTTCTTGAGCAAGTAGCGAGGAAAGACGTCATGCACCCAGATGTGTACATCAAAAAGAACTTTTCTAGACAAAAGAACCCTGTAGGAATGAATTCGGAAGGTATGGAGAAATGAAATCGTTGAAAATTAAAACACTTATTTTACAGAATTGTTTCAGTTCGATCCTATCGTGTCCAAAGATATCTAGTTACACTTATATTACAAAGAGGAAAGATTTGTTAGTTTGTATTGAATACTCCGAAACTACTGGACCGATTCAAATCATCGTACAGAAATCGTTTGTGACTCTGTGAAGGATATAGGCTACTTTTTGTCGCGATATAAAATAGTCAGGGGGGTGAAATGGGGGATAAAAATTAGTATGGAAAAAACGACGCGCGGGGATGTCGCGGGGAACTGCTAGTTAATGATACAGGCGATGCCGTGAAGTTTATTTTGTTTTAAGCTAATAATTATCAACATGTTTTGCATAAATACCTACGTCAGACGTTGTTAAGATGCAACTTGATGCTACTGTGGTTGGTTAGTAAATTTTATCACCGTATTATAGCACGATAAAAAATTTCATCAGTAAGTAGGTAAGTACCTACTTATCGTTTTAAAACATCTCTTCGTAACCTGATCTTTAAAATGTGCTCGCAGCCATTTCTTATCGCTGAGATAGACAATGTCCAAACAAACAAACTAGCAGAGCGTACTAGGTACAGAAGCAAACTATCACCACACACACCACATCCGATAAGAATAGGGGAACCAACATTTTATAAAAAACCAGGACCAAAAAAAACGACGAACGAACTTACTGAACAAAATGTTGATAGAACTCATGATTTGTAGTTATTACCAATAGTCGGTAGGTATATATAAAAAATATAATATCTTGTCCTCAACCCGTCAATCGTGAATATTTTATTTAATTGATATTAATTGAAGCAGCAACACCACAACCACACAGATAAAGCGAGATAAGAATCATATTTTATTGGTCAACCGATATAACGATAAGGGATAATCAACTTAATCTTACCCATCGACGTGAAAAAAATATGGACTCCATGTCGCCTACATTAAAACTGAAGCACCAAAGTAAGCCAGTGATCATCGTAAATAAACGATCTTCTCATGCACACAATCACACCAAAGTAAGCCGATCGGCCGCCATTGTATGTAATTCTGCCCTTTGATGACATGTATCACTTTCATTTCATAAAACTAGATGATCAGAGAGAGAGAGAGAAAATCGGTTTTTGGTTTAATTAAAAAAATAAATGTAGCCTATAGCCCTATCTCACACACACAGGCTTGAACCCTGCTTCACTCTTTAGGTATCGCGGTACGGAGTCCATATTTTTTTGAAGTCGATGATCTTACCATGGATCTTACTTAACAATTTCAACAAATAAAAACCTAAATAATGTAGGGACCTCAAGATAAATAAAAATAAATTGACTATCTGAGGCGGGAATTGAACCCGCGTTACTCTCGCGATTGCCAAACCACTCGGCCACCCTGGCGTTCTAATCTTAAAATAAAAGTTATATCAATGTGAATTCGTAAATGGATCCTATTTAGGAAGTTAGGAACCAGAGTAGTGTAGGTAGGTAAATAGGATCCAGGTTGTTAATTACTTTAATCTTTTTTTTATTTAGTACAAATAGGATGTGCTTAACACAGAAGAATTATTAGACAGTAGATATCTAAATATCTACATGCGGAAATTCATGATAGATGGAAAAAAGACAAGACAAGCATGTCGCGAACACTGCGAGATAATAAAAATTCATAATTCCTCAAGTTCACTGTCCCGAGACAGCTACAAATCGTGGTGTTATCGTTCGGTCACAAGCGAGCGCTCGCACACCGCCAACAACACTCGTCGTGTTAACGCGATTCCACGATCTCAAAAAATGTCAAGGCCGATCCTCTCCACACACGTGCTGGATACGTCCACAGGGCGACCAGCCGCCGGCCTTTTCGTTGAACTATACAAGATGAAAGAAGAGAAATGGACTGTGTGGCACAGCACCATGACCAACAGCGATGGCAGAATACAGTTTCCTTTCTCAAATGATTCCATGTCGGAGGGCACTTACAAATTATTGTTCAAGGTCGGCGATTATTACAAATGCAACGACAAGGAGACGTTCTATCCGTATGTGGAGGTATGTGAATTTATTTATATTTTACTAATTTTATTTTAATTTTTAAATGAAATTAATTTCTCGAGCTTATAACGCCATCTATCGTGAGATTACAGTTTGTCAATGGTTTGAGGTAAAGCAGTCTGCTTTGGATGTAGTTTTCCTACCACCCGACAGATGGCGTTAGACGTCTGAAATTTAAAAAGAATAACTGTTAAATGAAATCTATTATAACATTGGAAAACTTGATTTTTTCAGATAGTTTTCAACACGAAATCAGGAGAGCATTATCACGTGCCCTTATTACTTAGTCCCTACGGCTACAGCACCTACAGGGGAAGCTAAAAACTGACCACTACTACCAAAACTCAAGATCTGGCTTCATCTACCTACCAAATAATGATCTAAGTACCAAATATAAATTTCTTTTACTTTTATACATTTTCATAAATAAATTATTAAATAAGAAAAAAATTAGCCCTATTTATTAGTATTTTACCTATGTACCTACCTATGTATTCCTACATAATATGTTCTACATATGTTTTCTCCGGTTTGAAAAATTGCAACCAAAAACAAAAAGTGGTTTTAGCAAAGAAATTATGAAGTTACATAAAACAAACAAGATTATAGATACAGCAGATAAAAAGATAAGCATAGGTTATGTAGGGGTTACCTAAAGCAGTTATGTACCTAGGTATTTTTGATGATGTACATTTTAATAAACTAATTCTATTATTATTATTATAATTCTATTAGGTAAAAAAGTACCAAGATCATTATGATACTAAGATTGAAATAAAAGTCAACATTTGTGAACATTACAATATAATTATGAGTTTCTCATTACAAAACATTACTGTAGGTTTTTAATCTAAAATATTTACAAGAGAATTACTTTCTAATTAATTTATTAAGCTACACTTAAAATAGTGAGTGGGATTCGTAAAATACATACAATGATTTTTGCCTTAAGAGCGTTCATAATTTTCTGCTTTTTTCATGCAAACAAACAAAATATTTTTATCTTTCTATATATATCTTTAATATCTTTTTATACAGAAGCAAGATACAGGAACGGATAAGTGGTCATAACTAGAAGTGCTCAGCGACCGTCAAACGGTGCTCTTAATAGCAATTAATACGGTATTTTAATAAGAATCGCCCGTTTGTATGGAAATCGTCGATAATGAACGCTCGTGAGGTAGAGAAACTTCATTTATTCCTGACTTTTCATTTTTTAGCTACAAAAATATTTTTTAATTCTACAAAAAGAGTTGCCTAATATTTGTTAGTACATACTACTATTAAGATAGACGATAAATTAAACTAGCAACTAACCTAAATTTAAACATCGTTGTAGCTCAATTTCTGGAATTTCAACTATACTAATTAAATGCAATTTAACATTGTTCTCTTGATCTTAAGTATCGTAGACATAATTTCATCTGTTTACAGTAGGTACGAGTAGTAAGTAGCGTTAGCATTGATAAATTATCTAATTCGGTTACCTATCTGTAATTTTGGAAGCATTACTTGAGATATGGTGTCATTACAAAACTTTTATAATTATTGTAAACCACGAGGGATAATAGAAACCTCGATACAGCTGAAAAGTATAGTAGACTTCTTAAATTGCTTTTATAGATCTGTATGTAGTGATAACATTTTTATAATTAGTTTACTTCTAAGTAAATATTTACATATCTAATTAATTACACAACTCGTTAAGTCAAAGGTGGGTTGTAGTAGAAAGATTCTAATTGAATCGTAAGAACACTGGCAAACTAATTTAACTATTTTTCTCTATCTAAATATTCAGAACTTGATTATATTTATTAGTCATATCGACTCGATACCAAAAGTCTATTATAAATTAACCAATTTGGGTATTTGACAAAAAAAATCTATCTACGAGTATAAAATGTGTATTTGTAACAATGTTTGGCACGGAGGTCCCGAAGCAGGCGCGACTCTGCAATATAAATAGTCACATACATCAGTATTGAGTATTGTTTCAAGAGTTCACCGTTTCTTCAACGTCACATCACAAAATATCACAGTAGTTCTATCACAGCTCGTGCATCCAAGTCTTTAATCCAGGTTTCACTATTCAGTCAGGCTTCTCAGTGGCGCTAAAAATTTTTTAATTGCCTGCCCTATACTGGCTTGGGAAAAAATAAGAATTTGGAAAATATTGACTAAGAGAAATATTACACAAAATATCGTTGGAATTTCTATGGTGAATGACAATACTTAAAAATATCATCCATCACATCAAGTAATCTACCAGACAGATAAAAATGCAAAAGAAATTCCAGCAACTATGAGTAGAAGAGATTTATTTCATATTTGTCATCGACGGCGCACCCATGGCTTGTTGATTGACGATCAATTTCATCGCATATTTACCTTACAAAAATCTGTGGAAAAAATCAATTAGACACAGTAGAAATACGGTTTAAGTTACCAATAATACTTACCACTTGAAGAGGTGATTTGATCATTGGCTGGCCTCAAGGGAAGGACGTGGCGCCATATCTAGCGTAGTGAAATCAGAATCAAACCATTAGATAATTGCCCACTAAAACACAACCTTGTCAATTTTCCTTAGGACTTCGTATGCACAGGGGATTATTTTGGATTAGGATTAAGACACAAAAAGTTTTATAATACGAATACAACACATAAATTACAAGACAAAACAATAATTGTGCAATAAATAGAATATTTCTTTTCATCTTGGCTCGGCACACTACTGTGCTCCCAAACTGGTATTTATAACCATACTTTATATAAAAAACATCACAAGCATTGTAAAAAATTGTCTAGAAAATATTGAAATTAAAAGTTTTAGTTAATTTACTAGGTATCTGTTTTAGGGAAACAAACAATTACAATGACAGATTACGAAGTTGGGAATCTAAGTATTTTTACATCAATTTTGAAGACAAATTGGCATGGTAGACATAAATAAGATCACATCTGAATGATTGCATAAATAAGTTACTGACCTCAAAAATCCTGTGACCTGCAAAGAGTTGATGATTAGTCCAAGTAATATAAATATAACCCACCTATTTTCCATCCTCTTGTCCAACCACCTCCTTGTATCTGGCAATCATTAGTTTCTTCACAGTGTCTCGATAAGTCTCCCCTGGGGTTGGTGTGTATATGCCTCGTTTTTGGCCGAGACCGACCAAACTTGGCCTCTGTTCCGCCTCAATAGGAGCTATTCTACCTTGCTCCTCTTTCCCGAGTCCCCTGCCTTCAGACCAGCCCATTTTCTGCAGCATCTTTCCACCAATAGTATCAACTACAGAAGGAGGTGGGTGTGACTGGACTGGAACCCGAATTTCTGGTGGTTCATACCTCTTTCTGATAGGTGGTTCATCTTCACCAAACTTCATCCGCCTCTCTGCTGCTCTATCTCTATATCCATTTGTCTGCGGCATCAATTCATTCTTCTTACGGTACTCTGCCAAGTTTTGCTTGTGTAAATCTGATAATGATTTGTGCTTCGTCAACACATCAGCTGAAGGGAATCGTCTCTTACATAGCAAGCACGTCAGCTTAGCCCAATCTATGATGCCCTCATCACTCTCAGCAGAAACCGGATCTGTTATTTTCTTGACCAAAAACTCATCAGTGGTCTCCGGAGGTGGTGACAACTCCCTGACATGAGTCAGGGATGGACCAGCGCCTAATACAGAAAAGCCAATATCAGCAGAACCTTTACTTGCACTAGTATCTAGTGGTTGTTCCATAACAATGTTACTGCGAGCGTTTTCTTTCTTTTGGTTAAGCGTACGAGCCCACCGCTCCATGTCTTTAGCTATCTTCTTAGCGACCTTCACTTTATCCTCTTTGTCTTTTTTTTTCTTTTCTTCTGGTTCCTTAGCTATAGTATTCTCCGTGGTTGCCTGTGGAGGACTTGGAAGTTTAACTTGGTCCGTGTTCTGCTGATTTTGAGTGGCCGCTATGTATGTTGAGCTTGTAGAGTCCCAGTACATGTACTGGTTGCTTGTGCTATTGTAAAAATACTGTGTGGTCCCATCATAGTATAACCCTGTTGCTGGGTCGTAATAGTAGCCTGATGTTTCATCATACATGAATGTGCGCACATCTGGTGCACTGTACTGTGTCTTTCCATCGCCAGTTGGAACACTAATTGCTGGGGTGGGTTGGGAATTAGAAGCTACAAAGGTTGGGACGGAAACAGGAGTCCAGGACATTTGGCGGGCTTGGGCTGCCGATATGGCTGACTGAGCCACTGCTGCTGCAGCATTGACTCTGTCAGCTTCAGACATAGCTTGGGTTGAAGCTGTATAATTGGCCATTTGAGCGTAGTAAGCTGAGTAATCAGCGTTACTTTGCTTTTGAATTTTCTTAGGCTCAGTGTAAAAGGTGATCAGGACTTCACGTCCATCAATTTCTAATGGAGGGTTTAAGGATGTCAAATCTGAGTGAGCAGCAGTGGAATCAGCTATTGAATTGAAGTTGATATATGCTAAGCACTTTGAAGCACCAGTCAGTGTCTCTCTACCTATTGTAATACCCGCTATGGTATCTAATACAGATTTAGAACATCTCTCTTTGATTGCATCAAGAATTTTCTCTTCTGTAGTCAAAGCATCAAGCCTCCTGAATAACAAGCGTTTTGTGATACCTACAGCCTCATTTAGGGCAGTCTTATCCATATCAGAGCCATACACGATTCCCTCTGATCTCTTGCCTTGGCAGTGTCGTCTGTAGCACACCTGTCGTCGTTTAAAGTTATACAAGCCACATTTGCAGAACCAATCCCCAGGAGAAGCGTTTATTCCATATTGGTCATCTTTTTCTTTGTCATCTTGCCTCTCTGTACTGTGTGACCGGCTTCTGGATTTGGAATTAGACTTATCATTGTTATCAGCTTTGCTTATAGTTGGAGGAGACGGTGGCGCAGGTATGTCCCTATCCCTATCTTTATTGTCGTCGTAGCGGCGCGGAGAGCGTCGTCGTTCACGCTCGCGATCCCTAGACCTATCGTACCGATCGCGGCCACGGTACCGATCCGAATCGCGGTCAAACCGCTCGCGGCGATCGTCGTCACGGTGGCGGTCATCGTCGCGGTGGCGATCGCGCTCACGATCGCGGTCGTAACGATCGCGATGCGACCTTCGGTCCGGACTGCCGCTGCGACGCATATCCCACACTGGGGAACGCGTTCTGTTTTCGCCCCATCTCGTGTCGTGCTCGTTCCACCTCGAGGGACGCTCGTCGCGGCCTCGCCACGACATCGCTGCCTGCGAACATCAACATAATGAAAGCACTCACATACTCACGAGTCACGACTATGGCGCCCCGAGCCATGGATGGTGCCCTAAAAAACCTCGATCAATGACCTCTCCGCCGTGTTTACCTGCTGTACGTCACCAGTACAAATAGTATATTATCCTGCAAAGCACCGTTTTAACACTTTCAACGCTGTTAGTTTACTCAAATCTAGTGATTTTGTTAGTAAAAATTGCGTTCATTAATCCCTACTCAGTCAGCACAGTCACCGAACGACGCCATTACATTTTTTTGACAGATATAAGTCCAGTGTTGCCATTGTGCCTTCGTCTGGCTTTGCGCATATTTTACGTAGAAAACGTAAGATTTGGGTGGCATAAAATATTTCGGAACATGAAAACAATGGAATGGGGCATGTTACATTTTTGATGTTACCATGGTACTGGTATCATCAAGTGGTAACGCAAATCGCCAGTATCATAAGTGGGATATTAGTAGGTGATATTATTAGCCTCCGTGTCACTAGAATGTACCTATGCGTCGAATATTACGTAATTAATCTTCTGCAGCTGCGCACGGCCACGCGACCTTGGCGTAAATCGAATAAAGTCAGGGATGCCTCATTAAATACCTACAAGGTTTGTTTATTGATAGCCCGATTTGAAAGACATAGAGTTTGTAGACGTGTGCACAATTGCCTTGCCGGAACGGGCTGATTATGACACTCTGGGTCAGAGCCTTAGATGGACTCTGCCAACAATTAAGAACGATTCGCGGTTCACTCGCCACCACCGAATAACAAAGCACTTACCAGTGGGAGGAGGCTTTTCCACGTACGAGTGGAATAGGATGGCTGATGATGCTTGTTCGTAGCTGGTGAAGGCGTGAAGATCAGGTGGCCACGCGATAGTCGTGGCGCCGATGTCAATATGGATGGATTGAAATTCTTATGCTCACTATAGGACACAAACACCGCGCACACACTTACACTTGTAGTTCACCGAAATAATGTTCGATTTTCAAAATATTAATGGATTTGCAGCTGACGAGTTTCTGTAGCAGCTCGCGGCGGAGACGCATCACACTCTCGTGGTAGCCAATCATAAATTGACTCCCGCCGATATGCCCTAAGATTGGGCCTTTGTTATTGGTTGAGCGAATGAATAAATCGTCCGCCATCAGCCTGTTGGCGGCACATTTCAAATTAGGAACGTTTACTTTACATACCGCCCACCAAAATACAGCTGGTATTTTCCGGATAACGAAGTAAAAAAAAGTAAACGATAAAATACCTACTGTTTAAAAACGACTAACACAGAAAAACTTAGATGAAGTTACTTAGTTTTAGAACGGATAAAATTAATTACTAATTTTAAGTACCTAGCTAAAAAACGAGGAAAATAACGAATTATTTAATACGAGTTACGTTTCTATAGGTAGAGGACAGAGTTTTACTAGAGGGCGTTTGATAAAACCACCCTTGGTTTTGATAGTTGCCACCCGAACGGTTCCATCGGGACCCGGATGTAATTCATATACTCTTCCTAAAGACCATTGCAAAGGTACGCGATTATCATCTTTAATGATTACGATTGAATTGACGGATAACGGTTTAGACGCCTTCGTCCATTTCATGCGTTGAGAAAGAGAAGTTAAATATTCATTTTTCCAACGTATCCAAAAGTTTTGAACAAAGGATTGAATTAATTGCCACCGGTTAAGTCGATACAATTTAACTGAAGAATAATCCTCATCGGGGACGCTTGTAAGTGGTTCCAAAGTTAAAAAGTGACCAGGGGTCAAGACGTTTAAATCATTCGGATCAGCACTCAAAGCACATAAGGGTCGCGAATTCAAAACGGCCTCAATCTGAATGAATAGAGTGCTAAGTTCCTCAAATGTTAAAACCTGATTGCCAACAATACGATAAAGGTGCGTCTTTGCAGCCTTAATTTGGATTTCCCATACTCCCCCAAAGTGAGGCGAAGAAGGAGGGTTAAAAATGAATTTAATATGTTCTGCCTGCGACGCTTCTTCTATTAACGATAAAAAATTGCTAGCACCTACAAAGTTCGTGCCGCAGTCGGCATGAATTATACTACAACGTCCACGACGACCTACGAAGCGACGTAATGCAGCTATAAAACCATCAGTAGAAAGAGATGACACCACTTCAAGATGGACCGCCTTAGTAGTCAAACAGACGAATAAGCAGAGGTAAGCTTTGTCCATCCTCGCACCGCGATGGTTCCCGATTTTAATGCGGAACGGTCCACCGAAATCAACACCGATGACCGAAAATGGTTTAACTTGGTTAACACGATAAGAAGGAAGGTCGCTCATAAACGGTTCCAATGGCTTAGGATTAGTTCTGTAGCATCCGATGCACCTTGAAAGACAACGACGAATAGCTCGTTTAGCAGATAAAACCCAAAACCGTTGCATGACTAAATAATGAGTAGTATTTTGCCCTGTATGACAGTACTTACGATGAGTGGATTCAATAAGTTTATTTGTAAAGGGATGATCACAAGGTAAGAGCGCGGGATGTTTTTGATCATATTCTAAACCAGCGCGAGATATCCTACCGCCCACCCTGAGAATACCCGCTTTGTCAATAAAGGGATTCAATTTTTGAAACGGTTTGGGTAACGATTGGTTCGATTTAACACGTTGAATTTCACTTTGAAACGATGAATTTTGCACAGATTTTAGGATTAATAATAACGATTGATGGTTTTCATCCTCAGTAAGAATAGAACCGCTATGGCGCTCGTCTGTACTTTTAGAACGAATGTTATGTAGAAATCTTCGAATATAAGAAACGATACGAGTTACTTTATCCAACGAAGAATAGCGTTTTAATAAAACATCGAATATAGAATCTTGCTGTCCATCGCTATCTTCATCGGTAATCAAAGTAACTGAGTGTCGTTCCTCAGTACGCACAATTTGCTCTTCATCATTGGTAAGAAACCTTTGAGAATTTTTCGGCCAACAATCAGAAGTTTGTGACAGCCATGATGGACCTAACCACCACAACGAATTATTAAGAAGATCGTGAGGAAGTTGACCACGAGAACATACATCCGCAGGATTATCACCTGAGGCGACATGATGCCATGAATTCGCAGAGATAATATCCTGAATGTGGCTAACTCTATTTGCCACGAATGTAGTCCACCGAGACGAGTGCGACCGAAGCCAGGAAAGGACAACAGTCGAGTCAGTCCAAAGATGAATACAATCGATAGGTATTTTGGACTGATACGCATCCAGTACGAATTTTGTGAGGTCTGCGAGCATAACAGCACCACAGAGCTCCAAACGAGGTAAAGAAAGACGTTTCAATGGAGCGACGCGTGCCTTGGCGCATAACAGCCGAGTATGAATAGATCCTTCAGCACACAAGACCCTAAAATAAATAACAGCTCCGTACGCGAGTTCGGAACTATCACAAAAGCCATGAAGCTCGTATGAAATTACATTATCGAGAGTGAGACGACGTGGAATACTCAGCGAGCCAATAATAGGCAGCTGATCACAGAAAGATTTCCAGACGTTAATTATGTCATGGGGCGGCGTCTCATCCCAAGAAATTCCGAGAAGCCAAAGTCTCTGCAGTAAACATTTGACTTGAATAGTAAGCGGTGATAGAAACCCCAAAGGATCAAATATCTTAGCAATCTCACTAAGGATAACACGCTTAGTACATGGTCGATCAGAAGGAGTCACATCGAATAAAAACGAATCTGATACTGGATTCCACTTGAGTCCAAGTACCTTAAGAGTAGGATATTGTTCATCAGAAAATGATTTAGAATCCAGAAGACATTCTTCCTGGGAAAGATCTGATAACAAACTTGGTGAATTACTAGCCCATTTTCTTAATACGAAATGACCTAGTTGGAATAATTTAATGATTTGTGATTTAGCTTCCAACGCGGTGGTCAGATTTTCACAACCAGTAACAACGTCATCTATGTAAATATCGGTCGATAACATTTTCTTAGCCAGAGGAAATTTACTACCTTCGTCCTCTACTAGTTGCTTGATTGTCCTACAAGCTAGAAACGGAGCGGATGAAACCCCATAAGTTACCGTATTAAGTCTATATTCCTTTAACACCTGATCAGGGCCTGATCTCCAGAAGATTCTCTGATAATCTCGATGTTCATCGGAGACAAGAATTTGTCTATACATCTGACGTATGTCAGCCATAAAGACAACCGAATGTATTCGATAGTGGAGCAAAATCCCAACGATGTTAGATTGAAGTTTAGGTCCCGTCAACAGCGTGTCATTCAACGAAATGCCCTTAGCATCCTTTGCCGATGCATCAAAGACGACGCGTAATTTTGTTGTGGTACTATCTGGCTTAATGACGCAATGATGCGGAATGTAGAATTTGCCTTGGTTCAACTCCGCCGGATTCACTAAAGACATGTGGCCGGATTTTTCATAGTCATCCATAAATTCACAGTATTGTTGATGTACAAGAGGATCACGAGATAAGCGACGTTCGATCGCATGGAAACGTCTCAAGGCAATATCACGAGAACCTTCAAAGACTGGTTCCACAGTGTCTTTAAAAGGAAGACGCACTCTGTACCTACCACTCGAATCACGATAGTGGTCAGTTGTATAAGTTTGCTCGCACAAGATCTCCTCGGGTGTAAGAGGTGACGCCTGAGGAACACTATCCACCTCCCAAAATCGTTGAATGGCCGTTGCCAACTCGATGTCGGATTTTGAAGAGACTTGTACCAACGATGAGGATGCAAGTGGCGTTCTACCTAATAAAAGCCAACCGAATACCGAATTAATTGCAAGTGGCTGATTTGCATTGCCTTTCAAGCGCTGACCAAGAAGTGACTCGGCGAAAACATCTGCACCAAACAAAACATCGATAGGACCAGGGATGTCAAAACCTGGATCAGCTAACGGTAACGAGTTAATGTGAGTCCAACCTGACGAACTAAGTTTAGCTATGGGTTGCTCACCACAGATATTTGATATAACGTGCATGTCTAAATCGAATAACGAAATATTGTTTGAACCGACTGAACAACGAATTAAGCCGACGACGTCAGTAGCAACACCTCCCAAACCATTGATATTCGATTCGCATGAGATTGTTTGAAGGTTAAGACGCTGAACTGCGTGTCGCGTTATAAAATTATTTTGACTTCCGGTGTCGAATAATGCGCGAAAAGAATGATACCTACCGTCCGAGTCCTGTATTTGAATGATAGCCGTAGCTAACAACACAGTCGTGTTAACAAAATTTGTTGAAGACTTAGAATTTTCCTTAACAAATAGGGAAACGGATTTAGACTCTTTAGAGTTATCATCATCACTAGGTTTTTTGTTATCACGATCCCTATGAAGTAACGTGTGATGTTTATGTTTACATTTCAAACAACGAAATATCGATTTACAATCCTTCAGGTGATGAGATGATTTCAGACAGTTGAAGCACAATTTGGCCTCTGTTGTATAAGACATACGATCGTCTACGGATTTAGCGAGAAATATTTCACAACGTGTTATTGAATGATTAGCTGAACATAAAAAACATACCACAATTGGTTTATCAATTTTATCTGAGGCTTGACCTTGAATTTTATTACCTGCCAACAATGTGTGGGTGGCCTTGGAACCTTTAGAAAAACTATTGAAAGTAGGTTTCGCGTTTGAAACGAAAACTCGACCAGTTGATTCCTTAGTCGTAGGATTTCCTTTATAACCCTCAGAAAAATGATTATCGCGTGACAGCGATTCACATTTAGAATGTAAAAAGTTCTTCAGCTGAGAATAGTCCGGAATCTCAGTGTTGATATACTTCTCTTCGAATTCACGACGTATCTTCGAGTCCAATTTAGATAAAATATGATACACGAGAATAAAATCCCATTTGTGCACCGGAAGGTCTTGTTTACGTAAAATGCTCAAGTTTTCGTCAATACAATCTAACGATCGACGAAACTCGGTCGCGTTGTTGAGTTTGAAAGAAACGTTTAAAATATCTTTCCAACAAGTGAAAGATAATTCACGCTTATGTTGATAACGCGCAACTAAGGCCGCGTGCGCATCGGAGTAGTAATCACCTGTTACGGGATATTTCCGTATAAGCGATAGCGGGTCACCGCTAAGTGTCGACACCAGATATTGAAATTTCTCCACATCGGTAAGAGAATGACAGTTATGGATCAGTGAATTAAAAGAATCAATAAATTCGGGCCATTGTTTTATATTACCTGAAAACGTAGGTAACGAAATTTTAGGTAACTTGATGTGAGACTTTAATGGTGTAGACTCAGCCTTATGATTTCTATTTACTTCTGATTCCGCTTTTTGTAAACATCTCGATATTGACATAACACGAAAATATGTGTCATCAAAACGAGTACGAATATCATCATCAATACATTTTTCCTCATCACTGGCTGAGTTAGATGAATCCAGTAATTCAAGTATTGAGAAGTGTGCAAGTTCGAAATCAGACCTAATGTTTGATAATTGATCACAATATGAAAAGAAAAGATCGCATTGATTAACGTCCGATTCGGCAACAATACCGACCTCTAATGCCTTTAACATACGGTTCAAAGCTATAGTACGCTTTCGACGTAATGACGGTAAGTCTTGAATAGTGTATGTTTCAGAAGTATTTTTCGATTTAGATTTAGAATGACTAAGCTTCCGAGTAGCACGCTTCGGATTAAAAGACATGATAACAAGTTATTGTACTTAAAAGGTATAACACGACTACTTACGATTCCACTTCACGTGATTGCGGTGAAATGAACCAAATAGGTATATCAAACGAGTAAAAAAATATGTGTTGTTTACGAATAAAAACGATTGATTGGAGTGTGAAAGCGTATTATTTCGTTAATAACGAATAAAACTAGCGTACTTCTTATCACAGCCGACTATGTATACACAAAGCACCGAATTGAATTTTATAGCTTGCTAGTGTATGATCTGTAATAATAAATAGGTATGAGTACTGAAAGTAAAATATAACAGCCGAATATAATATACCCTTAAACGGAATTGAATAGGATTGTATAGGTATGATCTGTTATTATTACTCAACGGATTCACGAGTGCACGACTTAAAGCTGCAAATCGACAATATTAAATGATTGTTTACAATGATCAACTTGAAGTTGCCGAGTAATACGGGTTACGATTAAATTGACAGTAATGAACGAACTGGAATGAATAGTGATTACAAATGTCACTGTCAATTGTGAACGATGGAACCATACAAGTTGGAACGAATGAGATTGATCTGTGAGTGAGCAATTGAACTGTTTTTTGTGAACTTCCGTTATGTGGAGTGAAAACCGAATGAATTCAAACGCACACATAAAACAGACGAAATGCGAAATAATTACAACTGAGCAATGGAATACGACGTGTACCTACTTACTTACTTCTACCTACCTGACCGGTCACGAAATAAAATGTATCTGCGTAATTGGAAAAAATATTGTTTGAAACGTATTGTATTTTGAATTTACGACTTAGAAAAGCTACGAATGACTATTTGTTACATTAATTGACTATGCGTTTTAGGTACTATTTTAAGCGAAAAAACGTGAAAATACCAGCTACATTTATAGGGCGAATTTTACAATTAAGATCATGAGCCACCCATTCCCGGGTTTCGGCACCATGTAGACGTGTGCACAATTGCCTTGCCGGAACGGGCTGATTATGACACTCTGGGTCAGAGCCTTAGATGGACTCTGCCAACAATTAAGAACGATTCGCGGTTCACTCGCCACCACCGAATAACAAAGCACTTACCAGTGGGAGGAGGCTTTTCCACGTACGAGTGGAATAGGATGGCTGATGATGCTTGTTCGTAGCTGGTGAAGGCGTGAAGATCAGGTGGCCACGCGATAGTCGTGGCGCCGATGTCAATATGGATGGATTGAAATTCTTATGCTCACTATAGGACACAAACACCGCGCACACACTTACACTTGTAGTTCACCGAAATAATGTTCGATTTTCAAAATATTAATGGATTTGCAGCTGACGAGTTTCTGTAGCAGCTCGCGGCGGAGACGCATCACACTCTCGTGGTAGCCAATCATAAATTGACTCCCGCCGATATGCCCTAAAATTGGGCCTTTGTTATTGGTTGAGCGAATGAATAAATCGTCCGCCATCAGCCTGTTGGCGGCACATTTCAAATTAGGAACGTTTACTTTACAGAGTTTTAGACGAAATTACTAGTTATTAAACATTTTCTCAGTCTTTATTTTAGCATCAGTAACAGTTATTTACTATAGTGTAATGTTTTGAAAATACTTTGATTTACTGCCAAGGCAGCTAGTAGGTTCTCGACAAAACAGTTGTCTAACTAAATTGCAAAATGAGGTTAATGGTTAAGTACAGTCGTAAGTACGTTAATATACATATACATCTAAACTGCAAAAACAGCTTCTATTATGTAGGTAATAAAAGAGGAATCAAGGTCAACACGTGTAGTGTAAGAACACACGGCCGCACGTCAGACAACCCCACTTTGTGCCTTAAGACCGCCCCTATTAACTACGTAATAAAAGCTGTTTTTAAAGTTCACATGTAACCTGACGTACTGCTGACTGTACTTAAACTAAAAACCGTTTATTTAGTCTAGTTACTCGTTACGTCTTACTTCTCCATTGGATTTTACCTATGGCTAAGATATATGACAGCATCAAGCAAGTGAAATACAACATAAAAAAGTAATACTTACATACCTATTCCACTAAAACTATCTTGAAGCAAATGTGTAAGTTCAATCAAACAGCGATAATATCCTACTCACCTTTCTTCAGTAACAGGTACTTAGTGAGAATAAAGTCAGCCTATATAGATCCCACTGCTAGGAAAAGGCCTCACCTCAACTATGAGGAGGTACGAGCGATACTCCACCACGCGGGTTCAGTGCGGATTGGTGAAGGGGTGTCTGCAAGTGACAAACCTTACTGTCAGATGTTATCAAGCCGCCCTAGGGCCTCTGACTAGGCTTAACGACTAACACCAACAGATATTAGCCGGGACCAAGTGCTTAACGTGCCTTCAGAAGCACGGAGATGCTTGTCATGGACGTCACTTAAATGGTCGAAATGGTCACTCATCCAATCACGAGCGCCCGTAAGTTGCTTAACTTTGGTATCACAACCAAAGCGCTGCCACCACTGCGCCACTAGCACCACTTAGTGAGAATAAAAGTACTTAAATTTCTTTTGGCGTAGTTACTTCTTAAATTTTGTTGATTTAGAACCATCTACTGTTCATTAATTACGAGACATCTTTCTTCGCTATTAAAACACATTCGCGTGCGCGCGTCGCTGCCGGCAAACAACTGAATTTCTATCCTGGCCGATACCGCGGCGTGTAGGTAAATAGCGTGCGCAAGTATATGGAGTGAAATGGGCCTGGTCGTGTTTAGCTATGCTAGGCACTCATATGCACATTGAAAGTAAACATAAGAGAAACCATAGACCAGTCAGGCCTTACAAATAAGAGTAAGAAATTATTTATTTATAATTATAAATAATTTTATATCAGTCTATGCCAAGGCCATCTTGCCATGTTTTAGCAAAATTTGCTCATTCATTCATTAGTTGCAGCATGAGAGAGAGTACTACAAACATAAAATAGCGACCTACTCACATACTTTTAGATTATTATTTGTAACATACCTATCATTTGCGGAAAACATTACCCTGTTTTTTTTTGGTCGTGAAAACTTGGTTGGGGACCCATTCCCAATATTCGAGCTATCGCTATACCGAACAAATGTAAGTACAAGCATTCGATTTTATCAACATCAGAGCATAATTTCGTATTAATTAATAGAATCAGGCGTTACTTTGCGGAAATCCATTATTAGATGGGAAAAATAAAATACAGTTATTTTGCTTTAAATTTCCGCTAAGACACGCTAGCGCAGGTACCAAAACCACAACCACGTTAAGTACCAGTTCAGGCAAATGCAAAATGCACCGCCCTCCCTCCCTCAATACGCATCCCCTACAGCTAATGAAGTTGTTATTTGTTAGTTGCGTATTGAGGGAGGGAGGGCGGTGCATTCTGCATTTGCCTGAACTGGTACTTAGCACGTTGGTGTTGGTAACTAACAACTGCATTAGCTGTAGGGCATGCGTATTGAGGTAGGGAGGGCGGTGCATTCTGCATTTGCCTGAACTGGTATTCAACGTGGTTGTGGTTGATGTGGTTTTGGTGCCTGCGCTAGAGTGCCTTAGCGGAAATTTAAAGCAAAATAATTGTATTTTATTTTTCCCATCTAATAATTTCGTATTCTTACTACTACTCGGACGTCGTTCTGCGAAAAACTACTTACACGATCACATTGCAAAGCGATTACACACTACGATATTATCGTGGCCACGCTAATTTCAGGATTTAGAACTAGTGTCATATTATTACGATATTGTGATATGGCCTATTGCATTTTAGTAATATTACTACGATATCGCGATATTATCACTAATATGTCCTCCAACTATAAGCAAAGCTGACAACAACGATAAGTCTTATTCCAAATCCAGAAGCCATTCACACAGTACAGAGAGACAAGATGTAAAAACAATAGTGCCCCGAATAATTCTAGTGAAAACGATTGCTTAAGAAACTATGGTGAGTGATCCGAAGATGAAATTAATAAACATCGCCCTTAGTAAAAACTGAACTTCATAATAGATACTTTCGATACATAGGTAGAATTATTGATGATTAAACGAACTTACCCGTAAGTGAAGTTCGATCATAATTATACGAAGTGCTTCGTCCGAAGATATTAGTATGCCTTCCTACTTTAATTAGAACCTAACATTATAATCCAACTATGTAGTAACGCGTTAGTGTTTCCACTTCTTGCACTTTGTTTAAATTAATTTTCTTGTCATTTCCGGTTGAATGAAAAATATTCAAACGAAAATGAAAACTGACCGTTTTCGGTTAATTTTAAAATGATTAAAAAAGGGGAAACGGAAATTCTCCTCTTCCTTCGACGACCGCACCTCATTGCAATCTCGTATTCGTCTCGTCATTTAGTTTAGAGAGACATTAATATTTCCATAACATACGGGAATTGTCTAAGACAATTATGAGGGTGGGAGGGAGTGCATATAATACTAATCTCTTCGGACGAAGCACTTCGTATAATTATGATCGAACTTCACTTACAGGTAAGTTCGTTTAATCATCAATTACGAGGGTCAAACTGAAAGTTCTTAGAACTGGCCACTTATAAACAATATAATAAAAAAAATATTCTAAAATTTGAAAATAGAACTCTTTGCCAATATTACTGAGTATATATTTCATTCATTTGTCATTTGTTTTACGACTTGGCGGCAAATTGAAAATTGTCTGTGTCACGTCAAAATGAATTTAACACGAGAAAATTTTCGTGCAATGATTTTTTATGACTTTCGATGTCATTTAAGTCAACAAGAAAGTTATGATAGACTACGATTGGCCTTTCACGATGAAGCCCCATCTCGTGCGACTGTTTACAACTGGTTTAATGAGTTTAAACGTGGTCGCACTAATCTCACTGATGATGTACGTGAGGGACGGCCTTCTACGGCGACGACTGAAAATAACATCTGTGTTGTGCGGCGTATGATAGAGACTGACAAAAGAGTGACCTATCAGCAGATTCGGACAAGCTTAGGCATCGGTATGAGTCAAGTGCACAAAATCCTCCACGAACATTTAGCGGTCAGGAAGCTTTGCGCCCGGTGGATACCTCATAATTTGACTAAGGCTCAAAAACTCCATCGTGTGGATTGGTGCCGTAAAATGATTGAAAGATTTAACGGAGGTGACTCAAATGCTGTGTTCGACATACTAACAGGTGACGAAAGCTGGATTTACTGTTATGATCCTGAAACCAAAAGACAATCTGCTCAGTGGGTGTTTCCTTTCGAGGAGTTGCCAACTAAAGTGAAGAGAGATCGAAGTGCGGGAAAAAAAATGGTGGCCTCGTTCTTTGGAAGGATAGGTCATTTCGCAACAATTGTGTTAGAGGATCAAAAAACAGTTTCTGCAGAATGGTACACTACCAATTGTTTGCCACTTGTCTTGGAAAAAGTTCGAGAGAAACGACCTCGCAGTAGGATCCTTCTTCACCACGACAACGCCTCGTCGCACACCGCCAAGCGAACGATCGACTATTTGGCGACATCAAACGTTGAATTACTGGGTCACCCGCCGTATAGCCCCGACCTCGCGCCTTGTGATTTTTATTTATTTCCAAAAATTAAAGAAAAACTTAAAGGAAAGCGGTTTATGAATGCTGAAGAAGCGGTGGCTGCGTATCGCGATGCCATTGAAGAGACCCCTAAGGACGAGTGGGCAAAGTGCTTTTCCCAGTGGTTCCATCGCATGCAGCGGTGTATTGACGTCAATGGACAATATTTTGAAAAGATATAATAAAACTAATAACTGGCTAATGTAATCAGTTTTTGATTTTCTAAGAACTTTCAGTTTGACCCTCGTATACTCGTGCTTCGTCCTCGAGATTAGTATGCCTACCTACTTTAATTAGAACCTAACATTATAATCCAACTATGTAGATGTTGAAAGAATTTGTTAGGGAAATATTAACTAAGTGTTCAACAAGAAAAAAAAGACAATTTGACAAAATCAATTGTATTTTTTATTATTAGTCACGCAAAAGTAATTGTTCTTATAAAGTACTATAAATTATCATTATTATCATCTATCTTTTAATGAGCTTATCGTTCGTGCAAACACTGTAAAATCATCATTACTTACAACAGGTCTATTGTAAAACTGAGCAAATACAGTGGAGTTGCCGCTCCAACCTGCGGTTTTTCTTATAAGGTCAATATTGACTCCGTCTCTACGCGCAAGTGAGGTTGCTGCATGTCGAGTACTTGTTAAGACTCTTTGTTATTAATTCTCTTTACATTTTTTGAAAACCTTTTATAACTTGTGTCCTAGCAACTGTTCTGTTGACTGATAAATCGAGTGAGTAATGTAACAAGTTTTGATACAATCCGGGAAGACGAAGATTCATAATGCAATCACAGTACTGAGTGCAGTAAAAATGGAGACGTCAATTCCACTGTCTTGCATTGTGGATTTAATCCACTTGCTTAGTGTTTGAGAACATACAGACATGTGAGGGTTTCTAAAACTAATATATAGATTATTTGAGGTCCTTAATTCTTTAGTACGATCAATGTAAGAACTTAACGTACGTGCTGGACATATAGCGGTTCTATTTTCAAAATAGGGCAAATATAACGTTGGTTGGTTCGCACCAGGCCTAGAAGTATTAATTAAGTCTGGAATCTTAATAACGATTTGGTTTTGTAGGGTTACTATATTTTCAATTTTTATTTTTGATAAACTTTGAACTCTATGCCCGGTTACGAGAGCTAGCAACGTTACACATTTTTTCGAAAGTTTATCTAACGTAATTTCCTCGTTTGGGTATAATGAAGATAAATAATCTAGAACCGTATTTGCATCCCACGTCATGTTATATCGTGGTAATGGCGGTCTGAGTTTATACACACCTTTACAAAATCTTGTTATTCGGTCATCTTCTAATGATCCTACTAACAGTGATATGGCGGACCTATGACAATTTATTGTTTGATATTGGTTTCCAGTATTAAAAATATTCGTAAGAAACTGAATCATATTTGGAACGGATGGTGCATACAAATCAACCTTATATTCATTACAGAAGGTAAACCATTTTTTAAAACAAGAATCATACTGCTTTAAAGTATTATCTGATAAGGATGCAAGCATTACATCTATGGCATCTAATGGAACTTCTTTCCGTAGGAACCCTGCGCGGATAAGAGCGCGGCTTCCAGGATAAGGTTATGGTGTATGTTCCCGCTGGAAGGAGGAATAATGAAATCTGATGAGTCCAGCATCATGACATCAGAGATAATAAGGTTCCTAAACAAGGGGTACCATGGTTGTGACGGCCATGACGGTACAACCATGATACCTTAGCTTTGTCAGATATGATTTTTCGAAGAGATTTCAGAATAATTGCCACTGGTGGAAATGCGTAAAAAAAATATTAGACCAAGAGAATGTGAAAGCATCAATTGCAAACGCATCAGGATCGCGAGACCAGGAAGCATATATGTTACATTTTTTGTTAAGTCTGTTTGCAAATAAATCAATTTGAGGAAAACCGAATGTTTGTGTTAATTTTGTAAACCCTTTTGACGATAGTTCCCATTCAACATCAGGATATGAGCGTCTAGACTCGGTCAGCGATAACATTATCAGAGGATTTTATATAAGCTGCGGTTACGTGTTTGCGGCGAGTTTCACACCACTGCCAGATATTTCTGGTTATGTTATTGAGATGGGAATATTGCACGCCTCCCATCCGGTTAATATAGCTTAAAGCTGTGGTGTTGTCAACCCTTAAAAGTATTTGACAGTTGGTAATGGTTTTTGTAAATATTTTAATCGCAAAAAATGCCGCCAACAGCTCAAAGTAATTGATATGGAAGTTTTTCTCCGATTCAGACCACTGTCCATTCGCTGTTTGGCCATTACAAGCCGCTCCCCACCCCGTTGTTGAGGCGTCAGAGTATATTTGCATAATATAAATATCATCCTTAATTCTGTGAACCGTATCGTCAATAACGTTTAACCACCAATTTAGATCAGAATGTAAAAACATTGGAATGGTCATATTTTTGTCATAATTATCATGCCCTTTCAAATTAAGGTACTTGCAACGTTCTAGCTCTTTGGTATATAACCACCCATATTCGATTGCCGGACAAGCAGAAACTAATAATCCTACCAGCTGAGCAAATTTACGAATTTTACATGTTTTCAAAGCTTTTATTTCTAATATCTCATTTTTAATCCGTGATCGCTTTTCATGTGGTACGAGGGTCAAACTGAAAGTTCTTAGAACTGGCCACTTATAAACAATATAATAAAAAAAATATTCTAAAATTTGAAAATAGAACTCTTTGCCAATATTACTGAGTATATATTTCATTCATTTGTCATTTGTTTTACGACTTGGCGGCAAATTGAAAATTGTCTGTGTCACGTCAAAATGAATTTAACACGAGAAAATTTTCGTGCAATGATTTTTTATGACTTTCGATGTCATTTAAGTCAACAAGAAAGTTATGATAGACTACGATTGGCCTTTCACGATGAAGCCCCATCTCGTGCGACTGTTTACAACTGGTTTAATGAGTTTAAACGTGGTCGCACTAATCTCACTGATGATGTACGTGAGGGACGGCCTTCTACGGCGACGACTGAAAATAACATCTGTGTTGTGCGGCGTATGATAGAGACTGACAAAAGAGTGACCTATCAGCAGATTCGGACAAGCTTAGGCATCGGTATGAGTCAAGTGCACAAAATCCTCCACGAACATTTAGCGGTCAGGAAGCTTTGCGCCCGGTGGATACCTCATAATTTGACTAAGGCTCAAAAACTCCATCGTGTGGATTGGTGCCGTAAAATGATTGAAAGATTTAACGGAGGTGACTCAAATGCTGTGTTCGACATACTAACAGGTGACGAAAGCTGGATTTACTGTTATGATCCTGAAACCAAAAGACAATCTGCTCAGTGGGTGTTTCCTTTCGAGGAGTTGCCAACTAAAGTGAAGAGAGATCGAAGTGCGGGGAAAAAAATGGTGGCCTCGTTCTTTGGAAGGATAGGTCATTTCGCAACAATTGTGTTAGAGGATCAAAAAACAGTTTCTGCAGAATGGTACACTACCAATTGTTTGCCACTTGTCTTGGAAAAAGTTCGAGAGAAACGACCTCGCAGTAGGATCCTCCTTCACCACGACAACGCCTCGTCGCACACCGCCAAGCGAACGATCGACTATTTGGCGACATCAAACGTTGAATTACTGGGTCACCCGCCGTATAGCCCCGACCTCGCGCCTTGTGATTTTTATTTATTTCCAAAAATTAAAGAAAAACTTAAAGGAAAGCGGTTTATGAATGCTGAAGAAGCGGTGGCTGCGTATCGCGATGCCATTGAAGAGACCCCTAAGGACGAGTGGGCAAAGTGCTTTTCCCAGTGGTTCCATCGCATGCAGCGGTGTATTGACGTCAATGGACAATATTTTGAAAAGATATAATAAAACTAATAACTGGCTAATGTAATCAGTTTTTGATTTTCTAAGAACTTTCAGTTTGACCCTCGTAAAGATATACACCAGTTATGTGAATAAATTATGTAACCAAGGTACTTGCAGCGTAGGGTAGGAGTAAATTTACTTTTATCTTCGTTGATAATAAAACCTAAAGATTCTAACAAAGCTTTAGTCATCTGAATGTTTTCTAAACATTGTAAATATATAGAATCCATTAAAAATAAATCATCAAGATATATTGATGATAGAAAACCACAGGATCTTTGCAGTTTAACTACCGGTTTCATCAACTTTGTAAAGATATATGGGGCAGTACATATACCAAAGGGCAAGTTAAATTCATAAATCTGTTTACTATCTGTATTGGATTTATCCATCAAAATAAATCGGAGATATTTACGCGAGTCAGGGTGAATTCTTATTAAAAAATAGGTATCTTTTAGATCTAAAGTGGTCATAAACGAGTTCCTTGCGACTAATTTTAAAACGGTACGAAGGTCTTCTAATTTGAAATGATTTACATTTATAAATTTGTTTAAGCTTTTAAGATTATAGTATAAATCTCATTTTTCCGTTAGGTTTGGGTATCAGAAATACGCGAGAAACATATTGATCTTGGCAGGGTTCACACGGAGATATTATAGCTCCAATAGATAACAAATTATGAATAGACTCTAAATAATGTGTTTTCTCTGAATTTGAAGTCATCAATGTAACAGGGGGATCTAACTGACAAAAAGGTTTGTCGAACTGTATTTGGTATCCGTCGATCCATGATAGAATTGCTCGATCTTGTGTGATGAGTGACCATTGTTTATAAAAGTAATGCAGTCTACCTGCATAGCGTACCTCGTCTGCGTTTAGTGCCTCCTCGTCGGCCTAGGCCGATAGGACGACGCGGTCGAGTAGTGTGCGCGCGCGGTCACCGGCG
Source organism: Pyrausta nigrata (assembly GCA_949316185.1). Classification (NCBI taxonomy): domain Eukaryota; kingdom Metazoa; phylum Arthropoda; class Insecta; order Lepidoptera; family Crambidae; genus Pyrausta; species Pyrausta nigrata. The sequence goes on from OX438936.1 coordinate 38,923,373, forward strand.
GCGGTGGCGGCGGCTGCTGGTAGCTCGTCGTCACTCGAGCTGGAGGCGGCGGCTGGGGACGCTGAGGGCCCGGCGCCGCCCGACGATTCCCAGGGCCCGATTTGCGGTTTAAATTCTTGCCTTGTTTGGGTTTCTTCGTATAATCAGCCTTCAAATCGGAACTCGATCTAGAGACAGCTTTGGCCGCTTTGAGAGTTTTCGTTAGATTTTGTCCGAATAAGAAATCGTCTATTTTAGTGTTACTGAGTTGTTCTCTTAAATCTTTTTTCAGGGAAAACAAAGCATGGTTTCGTCTAGAGCTCGACTGTAAGTATTGGACGTCTCAAAGGATTCTTCTGACATCCATGAGACCTTTCAATAGTTCGTTATCTCTCGAGGAGTTATTGATTTGAGTGGTTATTAATTGGCCTATGCAAGAGATGGCCGTGGCGATCTCCTTTTGGTTGATTTCTATTGATTTGTCACGCTTTTGAACGTAGTCTGGTGTTGCAGCTTTAATTTCTGGGTTAAACTGGGGGGCAGATATACTTTTGCAATTCAATGGAATAAGGTATTTTTGTAATAAATCCTTGCGGATGTCTTTGCCGAGTCCGGATGTAGCTATGTAACTAAGCCGTTTGGCTAAATCGTCGTTTATATTTGGACCATATTCCACAACAGATGATGGGTCGATGCCCAGTATATCGAGAATTTCAGGATCCAAACCTGTTTCTGTGATGATCGGAGTTTGCTCCGTGCTTGTGTTTTCCTATGGGGTTTCAGCGGTAATTGGTTCCTACGGCGTCGCGATGGCGAAACTAGCAGACCTACCGGCGACCGGCTCCGGCGTTGCTGGAGCGACAGGATGTGGCACTGTTGGAGCGGATGCAGGATCTGGTTCTGCTGCCGTAGGCGTATTTCCATGCCGATCGTGGATGCTGAATGTTACTGTAAGGTCAGCGTTAGTTATGTAACATAGTTACTATTGAGATGTCACCATGGGTGTCGGATGCGGCGGAAAAATTCCGCGATACCCGCATTCTAAGGTAAAATTGCACTCCTCGTTTTACAGAGTTAGTGCTGCACCATGGGTGCAGAATACTGTGAAATTGTTCGCATATGTGTATTCCTTGAGGTTTCATTCACCTCACATCAGTTATTTTAACTGGGAGGACACCATGGGTGTCATATGCGTTATGCATTAGTTTGATAGGAAAACTTAAATTGGTCTGATAACGCTACTAGCGTTGGCGTTGGAGAAGAATCTCTTGAGCTTGCGTGTGATTTCTCTGAACTCGAAGAGCTGGAGGATGACTCTGATGATGATCTTCGTTTTCTTGGACGTTTAATCTTGCTTTCTATTTTTTTAATTTTATTTGCCAAGTATTCAATGGCATTTTCATGTCTTTTTGGCATCTTGATGTCGTGCGAAGTGGTTGAGCTTTAAAATGCGAATGACGAGACGGATACGAGATTGCAATGAGGTGCGGTCGTCGAAGGAAGGGGAGAATTTCCGTTTCCCCTTTTTTAATCATTTTAAAATTAACCGGGAACGGACAGTTTTCATTTTTGTTTGAATATTTTTCATTCAACCGGAAATGACAAGAAAATTTATTTAAAGTAAGTGCAAGAAGTGGAAACACTAACGCGTTACTACATAGTTGGATTATAATGTTAGGTTCTAATTAAAGTAGGTAGGCATACTAATCTCGAGGACGAAGCACGAGTATAATTTATTTATTTAGTAGTAATGGCTGCTGTAAAGAACACATTGAAACCTAAAAAATTGCATTAGGTGTTCAATAGACACAAATCACACAAACACACTCCAGTTATTGTTATAATTTTTAATAACTTTTTAGGAGCTATAATGTATGGAATGACATTTTGGTCTAAATTAAATATTGTTTGTGGTCTACGTACTTTTCGAGCTTTTTGTCATTATTATTCTACGGATTTTAAACACTATGCCTCTGTCCTTTTAACAATTAAGGTTGAGAACACTGCATTGTTTTTTTTTTGTTCAATTCACCCGTTCTGGGTAGGCAAAAGATCAAGTCCATACAGCCTCGTCTTCAGTATTTTATTTGTATCTTTTCTTTATTTTCTTCAGTATAATTGTACTACGTTATAAACACTTGCACAACTAAACTACAAACTAACCTAACTCATTGAAATGTAAGGATGGTTTACATGCAATGCGATGGTTTTAATGCTCTCAAGGAAATTTTGAGCGGGAAATCGAACCGGATCAGATAGGAGCGCCTTACTTTGTTTCTTACTTTTAGGGTTCCGTAGTCTGAAAAGGAACCCTTACAAGATCGTTCAGTCCGTCTGTCCTAGTCTGTCACAGTAGAATATCTTCTACGTTTATGGACTGATTTGCAGGTAACTTGGTTCGAGGATACTTCACATACAATATGTAAAAAAAATCCTGTCCGAGCCGAAAGGGTCATAAAGTTGCTTTAATAACGTTACCAAAATAAGTATCAAAATTACGTAGATAGATACTCTTTATTGCACACCACACACAGTATCAATTTACATAAATGTTCCTAGAGAATGGTACAATTTAGGCGGTCTTATTGCTGAAAGCAATTTCTTCCAGACAACCTTCGGGTAGAGGACAGTCCAAAATTAAATAGGGTTGGCGGTGAAAACTTACAGAGTAAAAGGAAATACACTATATAAGCATACAATACATAAATTACTAGCGGCCGAATAATGAAAGGCTACTCAAATATTTGACGGCTTCTCAAACAATTGAGCAGCTCCTAAACTCAGAATTGGCATACTTAAAGCCAAAATGTAAGCATCTGTTAACTCTTTCAGCCACAGTTTTTATAGGATGACTTAATAAATACAACAAGTGAATATTTTGTTTAATTAGGGCTTAATTATTAAGAAAAAAAATATTTTACGACAATACCACTTAAGGCTTTTGCGGAATAAGGTAGTTAGTTTACTTACCACCGTGGCGGTTGGCATTAAAAAAACAAAACAGGAATGAGAAATAAAATTTTATTTACAGCCTATTAAATGAATAACTTATTTCCCGTGAAAATTAATAAAACATGTTTCACTTTACGGATACAAAGAGGGACTTTACAGGTGATATATCGCCATACAGTAGGTACGTGCTGAACTTTTTTAGTGCTGCACTTTGCGCATCTTCGTGAAGTAGATCGCTCTGGCTGATGCATATTGCTTTCCGTGCGTAATATTTCAGGACAAGCTACTTCATACATGTCTCCATAGCGTTCTTTACAAGTTTACATCACCCGTTTTTGTCGGATTTGAATGGTCGCCGAGCACCATATCAGTCTGCAGTCCATTATTGTATTTTTTATCTGGTTCCAGACTACACACACTCACCATCCAAAGGATTGTCTTCTAGAAGAACTTCTTGAATTTCAAGTTCATTCAGCACATGCAGCATTCTGAAAAATAACACATAATTACATCTATCTACTTCATCTACATGAGAATAAAACAATACCTACTATAGCCACAGTGGTTAGTAAACAAACCACCATATTATTTCGGTTATTTTAAAATATATATATATAAGATAATGTTTATTTTTAGTCATAAATCAATTGTAGTAATACAAGATAACAGAAAAATACCGAAATCATAAATAGTAAACACTCTTACCTTTATTTATCGAATTTCAAAATGCTCCGTTGCAAAAATTCCACTGCATTACTTTTTCCAATTTTTAAATAAACACAACCGTTGCGCCCAACCGCCAAAGTTTTATACCACACGATCAACAATGACCTAATAAAGCATAATAGTCTAGCACATCGTCAATAGATGGCCTAAAAATATATTTTAAACCACAGAGAATAAGTGGTAAGAAAACTAACCACCAAACCTGAAAGAGTTAAACTTAAGACCATCTCAAATAAAGTCGTGCTCAAACGCTACTCAGGTGAAAAATGGTATACCGAAACGCAACTCAACGCTATTTAGCTGTCAAATGACTGTCATACCGATTTGAGTAGCCGTTAAATCTGAGAGTGGTCTTGTGGTCCCTCAAATCAGTTGATAGTGATATTATGGTATAAAAATATTCAAATTGATTTTCGCTCACAAAAATTAATCGACTGTGTCATCCGGTGGGACTCGAACCCACGTCCCTTCGCTATCCGGGCGAGTGCTGTTACCAACTAAGCTACGGAGGACGTTAGTCAGACGACGAATTTTTGTAAGTGCTTGCTACGCCAGTCAGCCGGCGTTCGATTTCATCAATACTTGGGGAATGTACCCGCATGTATCCGATGGAAATATTTTTACAAATATTTAACCATCAGTTAAGATGAAATCAGCTTAACTTATAATTATTTTTATAACTTAAGCAATTATTTTACAAGTTTTTACGAAATATGCCAGAGTAGCGTTTGTAACGTATACCATTTAAATGTGAGAGACACTCAATTTTAGGAGGCCTTCAAGTGAGTGATGGATTTGAGTAGCGTTTCAGTATTCGGCCGTAAGGCTATTAAATACACTGTTTTAAACTTTCATGGTCATTATCATTAGAATAGTTATTTACGGGATTGCTACCATGTACCTTTTTATTTTTAAGTTTCCGATGTTTCGGCACTGTTGCAAGCGCCATGATCACGGAATAACTGAAGATCTTGCGGGTGGGATGTTATGGGCAAACATATCGGTCTACCCTCCTTCGAAGTCTTTTATTGCGTTCACCTCCGGTACCACTGTTTGCAAACTCACTATTTTCTCGCGTCTATTCTCGACACACAACACTAACAGTATCCGACCGCGAAACTACAATTGACAACATTTCGTTTTTATAAAGGTACTAAAATTCAAAAACCATTTTGAGATTTGGCGATGCTTAACACGATAAAAATATTTTAATATTTTTTTACGCTATAAATTCATAAATATTTGAAAAAAACTGATAGGTGCTATGATACCGGCATTATAAGGAGACATGCCTTTGCTTGGTTATCTGGTCTTCTGACTTAAAAAGTACTTTACCATACATGTAAGCTAGCTGTCATTTTGACATTGATATTTGACACTGACACTATGATGAGTGAGAGAAGGGATAATCGAAGTGTTGTTCTATAGAAGCGAAGTCCATCTAGTTATCGATAGTTTTAGTATAGTATATTTAGGATTGCTAAAAATACATTTGAATGATTATCTAGTTTGGTGACGAAATTATAAAAAATCCTTCAATCATTATTGATGTTTCATTTGATTTTAGAAACCATAAAAATTTAAGTAAGTAAAATGGCAACGTAACCTATTGTTAATAAAGTTGTGTTTGATTAATTAAAAGATTATTTATCTACTTCTTTATTAAGACTTTTGTATTATGATATACGTATTTTATAAAATTGTGTTTGGATAAACATTACTCACTAAGATTATTTATCAACTTTTTTATTTAGACTGTTTGTATTTTAATATTACGTACTTAGTAAAGTTGTTTGGATAAACATACTCACTAAGATTATTTATCAACTCTTCATTTAGACTTTTTGTATTTTGATATTACGTGCTTAGTAAAGTTGTGTTTGGATAAACATACTCACTAAGATTATTTATCTACTTCTTCATTTAGACGTATTGTATTTGAATATACGTGTCGATATCGATATCTTACTTCTACAACATACAACACTATAGACGTAAGTTATTTTTTTATATTTTGAATGTGGCAGAGGCGTGAAGTTGTCACATCCTTACTCTTGTACTTACGCTCTATTAGAATTGAGAGTTTTTGAAGAATTTATTTCAAGGGGAATAAATGGAAAAAAAAGAAAAAGAAAAAACACGTATGTCTTCTTTTTTTATGTACTATTAGGAAAAAAATAAAAATGTGCATGTAAATTTTTTGAAATGTTGTCAATTAGTTGGTTTTTCCGATTTTTGCACATTCGAATCACTGGATTCCAGACACTTGACAATTTAAACCGTCCTCGCGATTGAAATTTTTGTATTTGGTGATTTCAATTGCTTCTCTGACCAATCTTGGTATGTAATGGCGTTCTGTCGAAATGATCTGAGGGTTATGAAACTTAATCCAATGATTTGGACCTGATTCCAACAAATGTTCTGCTATCGCCGATTTTTGTATGTCATTGTTCTTGACCGCCTTAATGTGTTCCTTCATTCGGCACGCTATGGTACGTTTAGTTTGGCTGATATATGAACTCAACAGCTGCAGTCAACCTTGTAGACACCAGGTTTCTCTAAGGGGAAACTGTCTTTAAAGAATGAAAAGATGGGAAGAGATTCAGACTGCCTGATAGACAGTGGCAGAGAGTTCCATAAGCGGATGGATTGGACAGTAAATGATCGGGCGTAGGAACGGGAAGCGTGAGGGGGAGATATGAGGCGGAGTTTTTTGGAAGACCGCATATCATGACCCAGGGGCGGCTGCATAAATTGAAAACGCTCTTTTAAATACGGAGGAGACTTAGGGTTAAAAAGTACGGAATATAAAAGGGATAGAATATGTAAATCACGGCGAAGACGGATAGGCAACCATTTCAGCTGATCGTGGTACTCTGAGATGTGGTCATACTTTCGCAATCCAAAGATGATACGAATGCAGAAATTCTGAAGGCGTTCAAGCTTACTAAGGAGATTCTCATTAAGATCTAAGTAGCAGCAATCCGCATAATCTAAAATGGGCAGAAGTAAGGCCTGAACAAGCGCAATCTTAGTGGGTATCGGAAGTAAATTACGTAGTCGGTTCAATGACGCAGCAGCACCAAACATTTTCCTGCTCACCTCAGCAACCTGAGTAGTCCATGCAAGTGTACCGTCAATATGAATGCCCAGGTTTTTTACAGTTTCACTGAATGATATTGGGACGCCGTCAAATGTGATGGGAGGCAAAGAACTCAAGTTAATTCTCGAAATCTGCCATGTGCTTCCCACAACTATAACCTGCGTTTTTGCCGGGTTTACCTTGAGCCCAAATGATCTACTCCATTCCAGAATTCGATTTAGGTCAGTGTTCATCACCTCCACAGCGCTATTAAGAGCATCAAAACTCCCCCGGGCATATATTTGGAGATCGTCTGCATACAGGTGGAAAGAAGAAGATAGCTTTTGAGTAATTGAGTTAATGAAGATAGCAAATAGGAGAGGAGACAAGACGCCGCCTTGAGGAACACCGGCACTGACGTCGCACCTCGCCGAGAAACAGTCCTCAGCACGAATACGTTGCCGGCGCCCATGCAGGTAACTATGAAACCAGTCGAGCACCGTTGGAGATATGTTAAGAGAACGCAAGATGCCAAGCAGTATGTCAAAATCGACAGTGTTAAATGCATTACTAAAATCTAGTAACGCCAGTATTGTGCGTTGCTTATCGTCTATACCTAGACGGATGTCATCTGTGATTTTTACCAAAGCAGTGACTGTACTATGTCCAGGCCGGAAACCGGATTGGAATGGATTCAGGAGTTGGTTTTGTGACAGGAAGTTGCTAAGCTGACTATGGACAACACGCTCCATAACTTTAGACAGGAATGGAAGGATAGCTACGTAATTCATTAATATATATTTTTTGGCGATTTTTAAAGTTAGAAAGTTTAGCACCTATTTACCCTAAAACGGGGTGATTTTCAAAGTACGTTAACACTCCCGGCGGGCGCGCGGCTCCATTGACGCCGCTTACTCGCTTTGTCGGTACCGCAACAAACGTAGCGGCGGCCTTTGACATCGCCGCGACACGTGTCAGCGGCTATCCCGATATTATTACAGGTCAGTTTTGCGATCACATTACGTCCGAGTAGTCGTTCCGTTCCGTTGATCCGCGAAATGTCGTATACGAATCAAGAATACCTACTTTAATATGCCTAGATGTGTCTGGATAGGAGTGACTGTGTTTATTGTGAAGCTCGCAGAGACTATGAAGTGAGTTTTGCTATTCCGCTGGATATCACAGTGCCGTCAGAGCGTGCGTTCCAGCGTTTGCACAATCGCGTGTTCAATACGGGCAACGCAGGGTCGGGAAAATCATCGGTTTGACGCAGGCAGGCCACGAGTCCACCACTAATCACCACCACAAAAAAAAAGCTCTTTTCAGAGCTACCAAAAAGTCTCTGTTTCTTACGATTGACACATTATTATCTGGCTAATAATAAGAGCCGGGGTCATATGGGGTCATGACCGCTACCTGCGAGTGCCGGCGCCACAGAATAAGTACTAGTACTTCGTACAGAAGTATGACTTAGCAATTGTATTCAAAGAAATGTCTACTCAATGTCGTCAACAATATGGTGTAATTTAGTTCGCCTCAGAGTCAAGCACATTTTCATGTAGACACCTACAAAAATCCATTGCAAGATAATTGCATACTTATTGCTCTGAAATATGATTCATAATACACTAAACCTATTCAGTGATTTAATATCACGCGACGCGATAGGGTTGACTGCTACGAGAAGCTTCTAACGCCATCTAGCGCCTTTTCCTAGTACTTTATTCATTTTCGTCCAGCCAGCTACGTAGCCGCGCGGCCGCCGCCGGTGAATAAAACGCGCGAGCGCGTGTCGATGGCCGGTAGCGACACGAAACTTGTTTTAGCCCCTAAGGAAGGGTCACCGCGCATAGGTACGTTTTTGCTACTTACGCGGGGAGATACACAGACCTGCCGGCGCTATGCCGCGCCCCCGCGCGCCCCGTCACCGCCCGTCGCGTTGCCATGTAAGTTTTTTTAGTGTAGTATTTTTTATCTTTTTTTTTCATGGGGTAATTTTTTTCTAATATTTTATGAAAATAATTACACAAATAGAACCTTGACTGACCTGATAACACCTTAACGGGTCTGACAGGTTTTTTTTTACATATTGTATAGATCTCATTTTTAAAAATACAAAAAAATAAAATCACCCCTTTTTAAGGGTACCTCCCCATACATGTAAAGGGGAGGGTGAATTACTTATTTTTTAATGCACCCCCTTGTGTGGGGTATCGTTGAAAAGGACTATGAAAATAAGGTAGGGTTTCCATACAACACTTTTTTTATCAGCGTTACCATTTGCGAGATATAGCCCGCCAAAGTCGTTTACACGGTGTCCCCCCCGCCCTGTAATTTCTAAAGTTTTGGTCCTATAAACTTCAAATAACTCACGTAAAGAAACAGGCGCGGAAACACTTATTTAAAATTGGTTCGGGTATCCTGTGATGAATACTTTTGAAATTATAAATAAAATAAAAATATATACTTTTTTTGCCTATACTGCCTAATGTTGTAAGCTAATGGTACGGCTGGTTTTTGCTTCATTAGTTCTCCACTGCAGCACATTATTATGATTATTCTACCACACAGTCACAACAATTTTCAATTCAATTCAAATTATTTATTCTCAGCAACACAAGGCTCATAATATCAATTAAGGCAAATTAATATGAATAATGCATAATAAATTAACATAAAATAAAATAAAAATAGAATGCACACAATACACATTCAAATATTTTAAAATTATAGACTGAGCAGAAATATATGGGACCTGAATTGAGGGCGCTTCGAATGCACTTTATAATCATACCAGCACAGATTGGCAACTGAACATAAAAAAAACATATTTTTTATGTTTACATCCATGTTAATTTTTTAAGCCCGCTGCCTAATGATAACAGATTCTACGATAAAATACCACGACAGAACACTCGCAAATTTGGTACTCACAAAATTTAGTAACTCTTTGTAATATTGGTCTTGAATTTTGGAATAAAACACTATTATTTTTGCAAAACCACTAATAGGTAACAGAAACATTAAACAATGTTATCGTAATTTTATATAATTTATAGGAAATCTTAAAAACTTTACGAAGTATTTTAGTTGTTAAATCCAAGCAGGGTTGAAATAAAGAAAATTAAGCTCAAACAAGTATTTATTATATTCATTTTTCCAAATCGTTACCTATTAAAAGATTCTCCGTAGCCCTCAGTAGCCAATTTTCATTATACGCACTATATGACGTACCAAAAATTCACGATGACAACTATATCAGTAATTAATTTAAAGAAACCGTGGTTATCACATAAACTTTCTAGTCGAAAAATACTACAACACGTCATGTTAAACCACTTTTCTTTTACGAAAACGAATAGTTCTTGGTATTTTTATCACATAAAAATTGCACTTGGTCGAAAATTAGATTACGCGTCCACTTTGACACTAATCATTATGACAATTGATGACATGTCAGTGATGATTTGAGGTTTCTGTTGCCAGTAAAAGAAATTAGTTCCAGTTGTTTTCCGCAATATGGCGAGGTCCCATATATTCCTGGTCAGGCTATACAACAATGATCACGAAAAACTAATTTAGAAAATTAAGAAACGAAGCCCATCAGCATCACGCTTCGTTTCCCGCTATAAACTCCCCCACTGCTTTGAAGGCACAACGACAGTAGTGCGGTCAATACTACGACTACGATCGACTGAGTTTAGCTATTAGTAGGTACAGTGTTCCACGCACCAACTTACCCAATTTTCTCAAATTATAACATAAGGTTTATGAAGATTACCTTCACTATCCCGAAAATTATAGTTTTGGCAAGAAAGTTAAAATAAATGTATGTTACGGTCGACAGCACGTCAGGTTACCTATTTAAACTAAGAAAACAGCTTTAAGCTACGAAAACCTACATAGGAAATAGAGGCTCAAGGCAACTAGCAGTGGTATACAAATTAAATCTCAAACCGATGTTATTTTGCTTTAATTACTGCTATAAATAAAAAACGGTTCTTGTTTTAGGGTTTTTTATTTTTAATGACACAGAAACGCAGTCGGGTTTTTTAGTTTTTTTTTTTCATTACCGTTTTTTATTTTGATATTTTTAGTTTTGTTATTCAAACCAAAACACCAGACCGCAAAAATGATTATATTTTTGAAATGGTCTCTTTACTGGCTTTCATTTGATACCCATATTGCTATGCTAAGGAAAGAATAAATCCCCAATCCCCGTTTATTTCCATTTGCGGGCGCCATTTTTTAAATTTATATAGCCTATGTCACTCTCACAATGTTGACAAATTCAACGACACCTCTTAAGTTAAAAACTGTCCAATCGTTTGGGCTGTAGAGCGTGCCAAACAATTATACATACTTACATAAATACTCTCGAATAACATAACCCTCCTTCCGCAGTCGGGTAAATACACGTAATTCCGGTTATACTAAATAAAAATGTACATATGTCAAGGAAGAAATAACACAGTAGGTATTCAATATAAAGAAAATTGTATTTGATCAACACACAATAAGCAATAGGTTTGTCAATTCCCTTTAAGATTTAATCATACATAATGAATTTAATTTTAGCAAATAATTTCTTTAACCAATATAAATTAAGATTCGAACTTGCCATAGTTTCTAATTAAATTAGTTCATGTTGGTAATAATAAGTCAGTTATTCAAATTCATAGCGTACAATATATTCCCATGTGAAATTCACAGGTAAAAATACTTTTTTTTAAACAGCAATATTAACTATGATGAAATCTTAAAGCACTGTTACTTTTTACAGGGTGTCCTAAAAATTTTACGCCAGACTGACACTGGATAGAGATAGCCGATAGCAATACCTTTACCTACCTCTCATCAAAATATTGAAAATCAAAATATTGGAAGACAGTGCCTACCTACCTATTGCCATTGTTTTGACACTTTTGTATTTTTATTGAGAAGAAAAACCTGACGTGCGATTATTACTACCGTACACGAATGAACTAAATTGCAGTTTTAAGTAATTAAGTTATGATGATGATGACCTCCTAGCTGAATGCCGGCTACAGCGGCCAGTCTCGAAAGAGAACTGCGCGGGAGATATTATAGTGCACAAGTGTGTGCGCAATACACAGGTGCACTCCAATAATTAAGTTATAAGGATAAGATAACGAAACTTTCATGAATGATAATAAATATTACTTAAAGTCATAAAAAATTGATTTATTGTAATTTTATCTTTTTGTTCAATAGCATTAGCATAATCCAGTAAATTTTTGCACATAAAAATTGATTGACCATGTCGTCCGGTGGGACTTGAACCCACGGATCTTCGCTACCCGGGCGAATGCTTTTTCAACTGAGCCACGGAAGACGTTTGTTAGTTGACGATTTTTTTAAGTCCTTGCAAGGCCAGTGAGCCAGCGTTAGATTTTCTAGCATAGCAAAGAAAAGCATTCAGAAAGTAGCCATATTATGATTCATTTAAGCTAGACAAAATACGTAGGTTAAATTTTGCTTTGCAATTTGAAACTAAGTTACATAATTTATTTTCTGTGGATAACAAATTACTTACACAGATTTTATTGAATTGAATGAGTAAAATAATTGTGATATAGTCAAATATTTCTCTCTTTGAGTTCGTGTCATGCACGAGTGATGAAATGTCTTGTAGGTAAGTCTAATCTATTATTTTACAATTGTTTTTAAATATTACTTCCTTGTTTGAAACAAGTGTTAGTTTTATGATGTTTTGATTAAATTGAACATAAAACCTGTCAATCTATTGAGTGACACCGTACCTAACGTTTATTACAGTAATGACTACTCCTATTGCGCACAACATTATAATGAATTGAATTCAAACTAGCTTCAGACAAATCTAAAAATATTTTAAAATTCAATTTAACTTGACAGCAATATTATTGTGTTAACTATAAATCATCTCATAAATAACTTTTAGCCTTCTAATAAAAATAGAGTGAATATTTACAAGGCCCTTGATTTTGCTTGTATAACTGACTGAGCCTGTTATTATTATTTCACGTGTTTATATTATTTAGTTTTTTAATCCTTTTTCCCAGTTAGAAGTTGCTCCTGCAACGTACTAATTTCCCGTTCAATGTTTTCTCTGGCAGCTGACTCTAGACACTCAAATTCCGGTGTGTGATATAATTTTGGAATTTGACAGAGTTGGTTGAGCACCTGAAACAATAGATGTAATAGTAACCATATTGGCCATTGCAATGATTCATTTAACACACATTCTCTTTAAGAACACGAATAATTAGTCTAGTCGTGCAAACAACATGTACGGGGAGCGAACGGCGAGTTTTATTATTCCAAGACTGATAAACACGTTACCTACCGAATTGCGCGATAGCTTAAATATGAAAAATATAAAACGAAAGTTAAAATTATACCTCCTAGAAAACTTATAATTAAATCCGTTGGCAGATGTGCGTTTTCTCGATTCCTCCTTTTTGGTTGTTAAGTAGTTTTATTGTGTCTGTTATTTATTAATTCTTACCTACTACTTTTATTATTAATTTAAACGTCGACTCAGGTCGTGTCAATACAAACCTCAGTGGTTTCAGAATGCGACTTTCATAACTATGTATTTAATGTTTTTTTTGATATGGTAAATAAATAAAAAAAAAAAAAAAAAAAAAGAAGATGATAAGTACGTTTTATGGTTGACCATTATCACATTTAATTGTAACTGTGCCTTATTCTTATATCACATCTAGTAAAATTTCAATTTCTTGACGTGAGTGTCCGTGGCGCAGTGGCTAGCGGGTTGCCTCTCATGCAGGGAGGCACCGGTTCGATCCCACATGGCCGCCATGTTACCAATTACTTTTTCTGAGTTATGTACATTAGTTGTTTCACAAACCGATGCTCTTACGGTGAGGGAAAACATCGTGAGGAAACCTGCACATTCAGGCGACTGCGTGTGGTAACCATTATCCAAACTGGTGAGGTTCCTCTGTTAACAAGGTCACGGAGGTCAGATGGCAGTCTCTCCACTGTAATTACCTGATCTGCCACATCCTGGATCATAGTCAGGACCCTAGGCCCTCGCGTGCCAGTGCACAACTGGGATAACGCTAGGAGGATGAGGAGGATGATGAACATTTCAATTTCTTACAACTGATTTTTTTTACTTCTTATGACTCATTTCTGATAAAGACGATATGTTTTAATGGTTAACTATCAGCACATTATCTACATTGTTTTTGTACTTTATTCTTTCATTACACCTAGTAACATTTCAATTTGTTACAACTAAAAATCTAAACTTACTTTGATTCTAAGTTCGACGTAATGTTCCTGGCTGAGTTTGGAATATTCCGCTCGTACAAGTTTAGCGTGAGCGTCGTATTCTTCTCTCGATGCAGCTAGAACTGCTAATTCACAGTCCCCGAAGAGTCTCAGGTCCCTCAGGGGTGCGGGGCCAGCAGGCGAGGTGGGAGAGCCCCCGCCAGGCTCGCCGGTACCACAACTTCCGCACCATTGAGCTTCATCGTCTGTCAGTAAGGCTAGCATGTAAGATGTCAGATCTTGCTGGAAATAAAAATAAAACACGAATTCGGATGTAACTTAAGTGCTTTACACATTGTTTACGGTTTTAGAGCATACTATAAATTCCGCTATGAGTTATCTTTTCGGTTATTATCCGAAAAGATATAAGTGACGTCCATGACAAGCATTCGGAAGTGAGACGTGCTTCGGAAGGCACGTTATGCAGTTGATCCCGGCTACTATCTGTTGATATTAGTCGTTAAGCCTAATCAGAGGCCGTACGTTATGTTGCCAGTAAGTTAGTTACTTGCCGGTTATTATCCGAAAAGATATAAGCGACGTCCATGACAAGCATTCGGAAGTGAGACGTGCTTCGGAAGGCACGTTATGCAGTTAATCCCGGCTACTATCTGTTGATATTAGTCGTTAAGCCTAATCAGAGGCCGTACGTTATGTTGCCTCAAAGTTGAGGTGAGGCCTTAGCCCAGTAGTGGGATCTATATAGGCTAACTTTTTATCTCTTCGCAACTATTACCTACCTAGCGATTAGTAATTAGTTTTGCACATACCGATTGTGGGTGCAACCGTAGCAAGTCAGCAAGCAACCTGACCGTGAGGTCGGATGGCGTGTGGCGTAACACAATAGCCAATTTGAACGCTGCAGGTTGAACCACGTCGTCCATCCCCTTTGATAAAAGGTTCTGCCAGACACCGGCCTGAAAACAAGAAAAAATATTCATATTTAACATGAACAGGCAAACAAAAACAGTATTTTCATAAAGTTTAACACTTTCAGTGTCAGTGAACGCCTATAGGCGTGAAAACAATGAAAGTTCTATTGTGTCTGGGATACTGTCCGCCAAAGTTATAAGAAATTATTACTAACGAGTCACCAGCAACACACAGCTCTACTCACGATACTGAGAAACTATTCGTAAATATTCTAGAATGTGTTTGCCTTTCTTTAAACTTAACAACATTTCTGTAGCGAAAAAGGCAGTTTACAATGTAACACAGAAAAATTAAATGCTGGCTTTTGATGTGTGATGGCACGTGATGGTAAACATAACCGAACGCATCACAAGCTTTAGCAATTAGTCAGATCATAAATTACGTGGGATCATAAGTTCGCACAACTAACTGAGTGAAGTGGTGCGACACTAAAAAAAAATCTACAGGTACTTATTTTTAATAAATCTTTTCATCAATCAAAGTACTCTCCACCAGCCTCTATACAAAGATTCATGCGTCTGAACCAGTTTTCAATACACTTTTTCCAGTCCGCCGCAAACAAGTGGAGCGAAATTTTGTTTTTTTTTTTTACTTATAAATAACTAGTGGTTCCCCGCGACTTCGCCCGCAAGAGTTGGATTTTTCATATAAACTTTCATCCCCCATTTCACCCCCTTAATATTTTTATATCGCGACAAAATGTAGCCATGTCCATTCCAGGGTCTCGAACTGCCTCCATACCAAATTTCATCTCAAACGGTGCAGTGGTTTAAGCGTCAAGAGGTAACAGACAGACAGACAGACACACTTTAGTATGGATCATATTTTCGAATAAGATTCTAACCGTCCAGTCTCCCATGTATAAAAACTTTTTTTCGCAATACTTTCTGAGTGGCCTGGTATGTGTTGTTTCCCTTGAATGAAAGACGAACACCAAGATGCTGTCTCTTGCAAGATAGGTATCCGGATGGAATACGTCATTGTATGGTAAAGTAGGTGTTTGAGAGTTTAGGCAGTGGATTACACGTGGAGGGCGACAATGATAGGTGGAAAATCGTCTGTCTTCGCACTTACAGCCAGGCACCTGCTGCATCAGTTCTCCGGGGTTTTTGGGGTAACTTCACACACTTCACAGGCCACAATCACTCGAAATGTCTGTAAGGAGCTTCACAGGATACACACGCGGCGAAAGCGCTCTCGTCGGTCTATTACATGTGTCATAGGTGACGTCTCGGTGTCGACTAGGGGCTCCGGGGTTCTCACGGTACGTTTTAAACAAATAAAAACTAGGTAAGTACGCGTGCGAGTGCGCGCGGCGCAGTATCAATAGGGTACACAAACAAATCAAAATATTGTAGTAAACAGTAGGTATAGCGTGCGTATGTGCATGTGAAACTATTGTAGCGGAGCGGTCATTATACCCGCTTTACTCTGGTGGTATTAAAATTCAAGTTTTGAACTAGATCTTTCGTTCAAAGATTAGGAGCAGATAATGTCCTCTCAGCCGAATTTCGACTACAGTGGCCAATCTCATCAGAGATTAGATTAACCGACTGCGCGGGAGTTATTATAGTGCACAAGTGTGTGCGCAATACACAGGTGCGCTCTCTGTTCCTTCAATCTTATAATTCGGTGAGACATAACATCTACATCCAAATTCACCTTCAAACGGTCTGTTCGAGAACTTTTCCTAAATGATTCAATTTTACGACGCTCATTACTAGTTTGATCAACGAATTGCTATCTACTTATCATTACTTTTTTTTTCTCGTCAACGTTAGGTACAGCTACATTTGACTCAAGTATGTATGGATTTATTACTATTATGTTTATGTAAGTTTATTGTTTAAAATATACATATATTTATATTTAAGTTTATTTATCCTTGTGTTGTTCTTTTTACGCCGCCACGACTATTTCTGCCTCGCCCAATGGTTGACTGGTAGAGAATGCCTTAAGGCATTAAGTCCGCCATTTGTACGTCTTTGTTTGTGCAATAAAGAATAAATAAATAAAATAAAAAATAAATAAACATGACCGTAGAGGGTCAGGCGCAGGACCAACGGCTTAACGTGCTTTCCGAGGCACGGGGGTGTTAACACCACCAACTTCCTGACTCCAGAGCTGTGTCTGAGTTATTTGAAGGTAGAAAAACCCAACACTTTCGGCCCGACCCGGCATTCGAACCCGGGACCCCGTGGATAGTACCCAGCGTGCTGACCACTAGACCAACGAGGCAGTCAAAAGATAACTGATGCACTAGGTTTGCAAGTTTGCATACCTAAAAATCTAGTTGAAATTCTGGCACTGATCCAGATCGCTTCTTTCAGTTTTTTAATCATTAATTTCTATTTTTAATTTTTTAACGGCTTCATCATTTCCGTCTCTTAAAAGTACTCGTATCCTTGAATTGTAGGAAGTTTTTCTAGTTGAAAAAGAAAAATTCACAAACAACTTACTTTTGTTGTTAAAATCAATGCGGAACCTTTAGGCGTTATGTAGGTATGACAAACACATAAAACCAACATCATACATACCCGATTATTGATGAAAATGAAAGAAATCATTTTTTTTTTCACTTTTTGCAGGTTAAAAAAAAATTTTTTTACACCAAAAAAAAATTTGCAACACTTTACCTGATAAGCCACACAGTTTCTGAGGGAGTGCCACAAAGCATCAGGGGGTGAGGAGTCCACGATCTGTTTCCACGCCTCTTCGGAGCCAGGGGCGCAGAGAGTGCTGCACGCCGCGCGCCACATCCTCTCTGCCGCGCACCCCTCCCGATCGCCCGAAGGCACTGGGGTCACAGAACAAAGATGTGAAAAGACCTAAACAATGTAAAAGTGATGGAGAGTGGTGACGAGAGAAGATGGCAGCAGGTAGGATGGATGCAGACATATTGAGAAGGCATTCCGAGTAACAGGTTTTGTGTTAGGAGGTAGGCCGCTCGGGATAACCACGTTTATACAATACAGTTACTATTATATCATCATCATCATATCAGCCTATTGCAGTCCACTGCTGGACATAGGCCTCTCCATGACTGCGCCAACGTTCACGGTCCTCCGCTAACTATTATTATACTCGCTTCGTCCTCGAGATTAGCATGACACAACTCGTAGACTTTTAGAGCTATGTCGCAAAATATGAAAGTGTTTGTAGAATACTGAAATCAATAAAATGGTTTTTCAATAAGTATCATTTAATGATATCAACTATCATAGACATAACAAATCAAACTTCTTAAAGGATTGATAATAGCTTAATTCTAAAAGAAACAACTTTATTGTTATCATTAGATGTGTAAATGAATTAATGTAACTTAATATAAATTAATTACCACTAATTATAGCCCTTGCAAAAGAATCATTGTATTCCATGTTTTGATTTTGGGTTCCCTCTATCTGGCAGAATCTTTTTGATCCGAAAGTCACTTGGCATAACACACTTGGCATAATTTTCTTTAATCGAATATTATTCAGGCAGAATTTTCTGTTAGCATAATTATTGTTTGGTCGAATATTTATATGCCCGAATTTACAATGGCATACTTTTAAGATAGCAGAAATTTATAAGGCATAATTACCTTTGGCAAAATTTTACTTTGCATACTTTCGCTAAGCATAATGTTTATTAAGTACGATGTTTATTTGGCATAATTTGACTAGGCATACTATGAAGAAAGCAGAATTTCGTTTAGAATAATTTCACTACGCATATTGCTATTTCTTTTAAATAGTATTTTACCCTAAAATTGAATTAAAAAGACATTAAGTTGTGGTACAAAAGTTAGTGACAGAAACGAATCGGTGCAAAACCGCCTCCACGCAGTCTTGTTTGCCCTACCCCTAGAGTGTAATTCAAAATCGCGTAGGCGCGGAGGGGCGAGGCAGCTCGCGAGCTGAGGAGCAGGTGGTTTGAAAGGTCGCCTCCGCGGCTGAGGCTGCCGAAGCTGCGGTGGTGAGCGAAAACCATCTGCGACGATAAGCTCGCGTGGGACTGCCGGAGCCCCGCAGTGCCGGAGCCGTGACAGAAACCATGCATGTTGCATGCTTGCATGCTGCATACAAGCTGTTGCTTGCTTGCATGCTGCATGCTTGCTTGCATGCTGCATGCTTGCTTGCATGCTGCATGCTTGCTTGCTTGCTTTCTGCATGCTTGCTTGCATGCTGTATGCTTGCTTGCTTGCTGCATGCTTTGCTTGCTTGCTTGCATGCTGCATACTTGCTTGCATGCTGCATGCTTGCTTGCTTGCTTGCTTGCTGCATGCTTGCATGCTTGCTTGCTGCATGATTGCTTGCTTGCTTGCTGCATGCTTGCTTGCATGCTGCATGCTTGCTTGCTTGCTGCATGCTTTGCTTGCTTGCTTGCATGCTGCATACTTGCTTGCATGCTGAATTAATTATTTACTACGAATATCCTTAACTAACGTTTTCAATTACTATGGATATGAAATGTATGCCAAAAGATGATTATAAGTGTAAAATTTCTGAGATATGATAGTTCTGCCTTGTAATGATTTTAAATATGAAATGCCAAAAGACGATTCGGACTGTGAACTTTCTGCGATAGGATGATTCTGCCTATTAATGACTATATATACAAATTGTTTGCCACAAGATGATTCTATCTGTGAACTTTCTGCGTTAGGATGATTCTGCTTAAAGACTATTCTGGATATTAAATTTCTGCCTAAAGATGATTCTAGCTTACACGATCATGCGTTTTGAACGTCTGATAAATGAGTGAATGCTAATTGATGTTCTGCGAAAGGAAGTTTATGCTATTTGATGATATGCCAAATAAAATTATGACAATAAAAATTCTGCGAAACAAGGTAGACCCGTTTTGATTTTCTATGGGCCGGTTATAATATCTGAAAAAAGTGCTGGAGGATCCACTCCAACCAGCAGTTTTTCTGATAGTATCTAAGCTTATGCCCAACCGGTGTGCGGCGGACGCGGCCGCGTGTCGCGTGCTATGTGCACAGAACAGTGAAAAGTCAATCCCACTTTCGCTAAAAACATTTTTAATCCAACGACTCAATGTTTGAGTCGTGATTGCTTTGTATGGCTTTTTAAAACTTATAAAAAGAGTTTCAACATTTTTACGTAAAGTCCTTGTTTTGTTTAAGTAGGTAATAAGAGCTTTGCAAGGACATATTTCTAGCCGGTCATTAAAAAACGGTAGTAGTAGAACGGGCTGCATTGACCCTACGCGAGAAGATTTTATCAGATCTGGTATTTTAATCATAATTTTATTTCTTAAAAATTCAATGTTTTGAATTTGTATCTTTGAAAAAGTTTGAACTCGATGAGCCGTAGCCAATGCTAATAAGGTGATTAACTTTTTAGAGAGAACTTCTAATGTCATATCTTCATTGGGATACGAATTTCCTTAGAAATCCAGCACGATAGACGTATCCCAAGTGATATTATACCGGGGTAGCGGTGGACGTAGGCGAAACACACCCTTGAGGTATCTTTTGACACGGTCATCATTGTTATTAAGATTACTTAGGATAAGGGCCAAAGCTGATTTACAAGTATTAAGTGTGCTATACTGCGCACCTTCATTAAATCGCTGCTTCGGTGCAACAAAGTCACATCAACTTGTTCTAAAATTTTAAGATTTTTTTAAACTTCGTTTTCTTATAGAGGCAAAACCCACTTTAGTATGTTTAAAATTGAAATGAAATTTTTGTCTTTATTAACGGTGCTTCAACATGGAGTTTTAAGACTTTATTTTTTTTTGTAAAACTTAATTAAAAATCAAGAAAAACAAAAATATGCCCTAAATTGTGACTTTGTTGCGTCAGAATTTGAAAAATATTGTAACTTGTACCTTATGTGCATTATAATTAAAAGGTTAGTTTATATAAATAAAAACAAGTTTTTTTTTGGAAACATTTGTTTATCATGCTACTACTGTTAAAATATACACTAAAAATAAAGTTATGAAAACAAAATCGAATATATTACCATTATTTTACGGTTAAAGTGTGAATTTATAGGAAAATCAAACTTCTTAACACTGTGTTTATATTAGCTCTAACCGTTTTACCAGTCTTTTAATAGAGAAATACTGAGTTTTATACCTTACAAACAATATGTAATATTTTTTTAACTTACAATCAAATATGTTTGAAAATTAATTGACTTTTCCAACAAAATAACTAACAATAAAATGAATTATGTTATTGTACTCATTTTAGCAAATGCTATAAAAGGTTATAAAGACTGAGTACAACTTAATTACTTAAGCCTTTTTAGCAGTTTCTAAAATAAGTACAATAAATATAATAGGTATGTAAATACCTATGCTTAATTCAGTGATACCTACATCAGTCTTTGTAACCTTTTTTAGCATTTTCTAAAATAAGAACAATAACATAATTGTTTTTATTGTTATGTAGGTATTTTGTTTGAAATGTCAATTTATTTTCAACATATTTGATTGTAAGTTTAAAATAATATAATTTTGTTTCCAAGGTATAAAACACAGTATTTCTCTATTAAATGAATAATTTAATTAAGCATATGTATTTACCTATGCTTAATTAAGTTATACTCAGTTTTTATAACTTTAATACGTTTCGTTTATTTTAAATTTAAGAAAAAAAAACATTATTTTAAACTTACACTTATAGCTAATCGAATAGTTGGCAAACAAAAGGGCATTTTTGCCATTACAATAACTTTTAAGGCACTATCATTTGATATCAAAACGAGAATATTGGATCAACAAAGGCGCTTTTATAATCAATGCCTTTATAACTCCATTTTTTTTGGGCAAGATTGGGAAATAGGACCATTTATAGGAATTTTATAGCCTTGTACATAGGACAGAATAACAGGATCTTGGGTTTTCGTTGCCCATTGATCCTAAAATAGAGATAATCTGCCAGCGTTCATTACCGGGTCTACCGCCGACTACTGCTGTTGCTGTGCCGAGGCTGCGACTGCTTGTATGAGGTCGATGTAGCCGCTCGGAGTAGCCGCTTCCTTCGTCTTCTGCGTCGCTGATGACGGTGGTTTTTTGTTCGCAGGATTTTTCCAGTTTTTTGATGGACCCGGTGCTGACTTTTTGGGGGCAAAAGTCTTAGGTGGTGGATTAGCTTTTAGATTTGTTTATTGCTCTTGCGGCTTTTCTGGTAAATTCTCACCAAACAGGAAACTGTCTACTTTTGTATTTTGAAATTGTTCTTTCATGTCTTTTTTTAGAGAGGAAGGAATGAAATTACGTCTCATAACAGAATCGTTGTACTGACAGTCACATAAAATGCGACTTGTATCCATGAGCGAACGAATTAAGTTCGTATCTTTAGTTTTCGATGGAAATATTGATGTTAGTATCTCACTCAGGCATGACAAGGGAGTGGCCACTTCCTTCTGTCTCGATTCGATGTGTTTATCCCTTTTTGCCACTGCCTCGGTTAGGGCCGCCTTAATTTCAAGATTAAGTTGCGGAGCGTCGATAAACTTACAGTTGCCGGGAGTCAGGTATTTTTCGGTGAGTTCTTTGCGCATCTCTTTAGTCAACCCTGTGGTTGAATAATGTTGTAGTCGAATAGCCAAATCATTGTTAACGTCTTTACCGTATTTTGTTTTGTTGTTGGGTCCATACCCAAAATTTCCAGTATATCACTGTCTAACGACGGTTCTGAAGGCTCAATAGGCTGATCTGGGGTACCGCTGGTTCCCGGAAGAGGTTCAGTCAAAGCTGACATGTTTGCTTCAGAGTTTTGTGGAATTATTATTTCTGATTGTAGCCTATTATCTACGGTATCGACTGGCATTTCCGATGTCATATCTAAATCAATCGGCGTTACGTTGCCTGAAAAAAGACAGACATACATACGTAACGGGCGAGTACCATATTTAGTTATAGAAACAGTCCTAATATACTGTTCGCCAAACTAAATTATTGGGTAGTATCATCTCCACAGAGAAGCACGCAAGCCCAGGTACATGTAGCTAAGTGCACATAATTTGTACAAAGTAAGAGATAGCCCGATAGCTATCCGCAGTACTTCGTTGTGGTGTTTCGGATTCCGACGACGACGAATTACGTCGCGTTCTGCGACGTATCTTCCTTTCCAACTTGCGTAATTTTCTACTCAAATGTTCATAATCGTCTTTAGACTTGCGTTTAGGCATTGTATAACACTTAAAAAAAAAACGGAGACTTTGAAGGCACGTACGTACAGGCGAAGCACTAAAGCACGAATGACACGATATCGGAGCGGAACGGCAGAGGTTGTAATCTACCCCCCTCTAAAATTAATAAAAATGACTTTTTTTTAAGTACCCTCAAAATAGTGCGTACAAGGCGATGCTACGCGATACTACGAGTTGTGTTATGCCAATCTCGAGGACGAAGCGAGTATAATCAGTCGCAGGACATTCAGTAATGAATGATACATTTATATAGGATAACTATAATTTATATAGGACACTTAATCGTTATTTAAATGTGCTACTGGTTTTCAGTTTCAGGTATCAACACCAAAAACCGTGTAAGCTAACCTAATTAAGCCATTTTATTTTAGAAACACAAACTGCTGTAAGATGACTTAGTTTGATAAGCAAAAAACTCTACCAACTTTCGTTTAACCTAGCAATTTTACCTAACGTAGCTATTAATCTGTGGGTTTACTGTCAATCAACACCATTACAGCACAAATCGATAACTTTAACAACAACTAATGAAAACATTGTAAACAAGTTACCTCCTGTCAAATGTGACAGACGAAAATTACATTATTTTATTTTTTTACCTATCTCTAGCACAAATGAACTCTCGGTATTTTATGTATCTAGGTTGTAAACAAAAATAATATTCACCTCCCATGTCCGGTTCCTTCCACCAGTTTACCGCCAGTTTGAAGATTTTCAGGCCGCGAAGCCCTGACGTCAGCTGTGGGTGAATACCTACAGTGAATTACATAAGTTGAAAACTTCTTACAAATTCAAGGCCAATCTGGTAAGATCGAGCAATATGTCTCGTCATAAAAAAAACCGTCACAATACTGCCTGCCAACAATATTACACGCGAAAATTACATCATTTCTGAATGCATACATTAGGCTCTACTGTTTTAATCGTTGTAACAAATAATAATAAAAAAATACGTATAAAAAGATGGACTTACCTACGAAAACAATCCAGTAATCCTGGCTGGTTATAAATTCAAAAAATGTTCTATTTTGGAACGTGACAGGCGCGTAGGGCTCTCTCGAGTGCCATGGCGAGCAAGGCCGGCCTGAGGGGAGGAGAGCGAGTGAAGTGATGTTTGCACGCAACGGAACGCAATCAACAATCGATGCTGTGTATTGTTATTCGAGCGAGACTTCTTTGTGTGGGAAAACTGTTCTTTACCGTAACATCACTGACACGGCTCACGGAATTTTTCTTTTTTGCTTATCAATACAAACACTTAGCAACACTGATGTGTCTCCTTTCTGTACACACAATATTATTACAAATTATTTATACTTTCATTCAAAAATAAATTAAGTTTTGCGATACACTCCTTACGCTTAATAATAAATAAAATTAAGAACTTTTGAAGCAATACATAAAGTTTAGGAGTAATCATCACTTAAAAATCGATTCATAGACGCACATCACTAAATTTCAAGAGGGAGTCAAAACAGCGCATGCGTGAGGGCGGCGGCTTGAACTTCACTCAGTCAGGCAGGGATTATTTTTTAACCTTCACTAGAATACTTGATTTTGAACTTTATAGGTAAGCAATAAGAACTAATTTTAAAGAGTAACCAGGAATATGGTAATTGAATATTTGGATTTAGTATTTTACTGCACAAAAAATAAGGTTTTGAATTGAGATACCATCTTTACCGTGCCGTGACTCAATACCCTTGTTTGAACCATAATAACTCCGTAACCTAGAAATTACCATTTCCAATAACATTTTAGCTGAATGCCAGAGGTTTTAGTGTGAAAATATTTTTTGGGGTTGACCGGTGGTATTTCGTCAACATGCTTATTTCATTAAATTTAAATTACTTAGCTAAAAATGAACCTGACATCAAACCTGTGACCGCTTGGAATGAACACACTACGTCTTCTATTCCCTACGTAAATACAAGCTGTTTTCGTAATTCCCATGGCTAACCTGACGTGCTGCCACTGTACCTATTTATTCTGCTCCGAAGCCAAACCAAACCATTTTACTGACTTCAATAGTTTTTTTTTTTTGCCATAATTTAAATTTGATACAGGTCTTACGTTTTATCAAACGCCTGTAGGATTTGCATCGGCAATAAATTGATGCAAGGTGCCTAGTTGCGTATTTATTAACGCACTTAGGTATTACACTTAGGTTGTATGTACTATTATTTATTCTGTGAATTAGGGCCCACTTGCCATAGTCCAGATTAGCTAATCCGGACTAGCGCAAGTGGACCTTCCGAATCAACTAATATCTAATATTATACTTGCGCAAGTGGCAAGTCAGATGGCAGTCGCTCCACTGTAATTACCGATCTGCCACATCCTGGATCATGGTCAGCGGACCCTGGGCCCTCGCGTGCGAGTGCACAAACCGGGATAACGCTAGGAGGATGATGATACTTGCGCAAGTGGGCTTTTAACTTAGATAATGGGCCTTGAACAAGTCCGGATTCCGAAGGCCTTGAACAAGTCCGGATCGGGATGTAACGACGACGACGGGAAGGGACGCAAGGGCGCCTAGGAAACCTAAATCTATATCTATACTTAATATTATAATGAGGAAAGATTTGTTTGTTTGTTTGTTTGTTTATTTGCAACAAATAGGCTCCGAAACTACTGAACCGATTTGAAAAATTCTTTCACCATTAGAATCCTGCATTATCTGCGATGGACATAGGCTATATTACATTATCAAAAAAGTTAGGGTTCCGTATGAAAACTTCGATTATGTAACCAAAGGTGTAAAAGGAAAATCATTAAATTGCGAACGCTGCGAAAACTATTGACAAAAGAGCAAAGTAATGTTCTACAGTTTTGTAGAGGACATCATTATCTACAATAAAATCCGCAATAACATATGTCTACCTATAACAGTTAAGTCACAATAACTCCTTTTTTAGGTAAAAATATGAAATTTATGCGGCGGCAAAAAGAAAGTTACAGTTTCAGTATGTCGGTATTAATCCTTATCAAATAAATCACGTCATATTCAAGGCTATATCAGTACCTGTAAATTACTTTTTGAATTTTTCAAATCGGACATACCATTAAAAAAATATCACGAGTAATATAATATTGTATCGAAGTTAGGACGGCAGCAAAGTTGGCCTTTTGCTATATCGTCAATTGATTTATTTTTTATTTAAAAACTTAATTGCATTTAGAACAGTGTACAAAAGGTGGACTCAATGCTAAAAGTATTCTCCCCCAGTCATACCTATAAGTCATTAAATATTTTGTGTTAGATAGCTTATTTCTCGGGGAACGCTTTGTATGAGCTATAAAATGCGTGATACCTACCTAGAAATCAACGGGGAAGCAGTTAAATCAAAAAGCACGGACTAAGTCGCGGGGGACCGTTATAATTAATATGTTCATATTATTTATTTTCGCTTAAGCATACTGTCAGGTACTATACTCAGAGGGGGACGCCTGTGTATGCTGCTTTCCTGGCAAGTCTGTCCAAGGCATTTGACCTGGTTAATTATAAGTTATTATGGTCGAAACTATCTGACATAGCGTTACCACCTGAACTAATTGCAACTTTTCAGACTGGTATGGTAATCAAATTAACCAGGTCAGGTGGTCTGGAGCGTTGTCTGACGAATATGTCCTCGAATGTGGAGTAAGACAGGGTGGTTTGTCGTCTCCCGCTTTCTTCAGCCTTTATGTTAATGACCTTATCGTGGAGCTCAGCAACACCAGGGTCGGCTGATCAATAGATGGTCTCATGGTCGACAGCATTAGTTACGCAGACGACATGGTGTTGCTGTGCCCCACGGCAAATGGTCTGTGTAAATTACTGTCAGTGTGTGAGAAGTATGTTTCCAAACATGGACTTCTCTATAATGTTATAATGTTTGGTAATCATAGCATCGTGGGATATGAACCCTGGGCCCGACACAATACAATTGTTTGCCCTAAAATTTTCCTAGATGGCGGTCGGAAAATTGAAATTGGACCTCAGATTTGAAATCTAAGGACCATTTTAGCTAGGTACAACTGTTTGTTTGATTGTATTAGGCGTACTTTGGCCGCCGGTCTGAAAGGGATAACGGTCCCCCGCGACTTTGTCCGTGCTTTTTGATTTAACTGCTTCCCCTTTGATTTCTAGGTAGGTATCACGCATTTTATAGCTCATACAAAGCGTTCCCCCAGAAATAAGCTATCTAACACAAAATATTTTATGACTTATAGGTATGACCGGGTGAGAGTCCACCTTTTGTACACTGTTCTAAGTGCAATTAAGTTTTTAAATAAAAAAATCAATCAATTGACGTTATACCAAAAGGCCAACTTTGCTGCCGTCCTAACTTCGATACAATATTATATTACTCGTGATATTTTTTTAATGGTATGTCCGATTTGCAAAATTCAAAAAGTAATTTACAGGTACTGATATAGCCTTGAATATGACGTGATTTATTTGATAAGGATTAATACCGACATACTGAAACTGTAACTTTCTTTTTGCCGCCGCATAAATTTCATATTTTTACCTAAAAAAGGAGTTATTGTGACTTAACTGTTATAGTTAGACATATGTTATCGCAGACTTTATTGTAGATAATGATGTCCTCTGCAAAACTGTAGAACATTACTTTGCTCTATTGTCAATAGTTTTCGCAGCGTTCGCAATTTAATGATTTTCCTTTTACACCTTTGGTTACATAATCGAAGTTTTCATACGGAACCCTAACTTTTTTGATAATGTAATATAGCCTATGTCCATCGCAGATAATGCAGGATTCTAATGGTGAAAGAATTTTTCAAATCGGTTCAGTAGTTTCGGAGCCTATTCGTTGCAAATAAACAAACAAACAAACAAATCTTTCCTCTTTATAATATTAGTAAATAGATTTTCGGGTATTTTGTTTTTAAATAATTAGACATTACTTGTAATATATGTGGTTCTTCTAACCCTGGTGTCGTGATTAGCCTGTTTCGGATCTGACAACTTTATTAGGTACCTACCGCCGGCTTTCCGGCGCAGCAAGCCCTTACAAAGATTCGTCGACTGACTGACATCCTCAGTAGCTCAGTTGAAGGATTCGCCCGAATAGCGAAAGGTCTTGAGTTCAAGTCCCACCGGATAACACGATCGATAAATTTTTGTAAGAAAAAAAAAACTAGACCCCCTGGTCCCCCTGTGCAAATCGGTTATATGGATGATGATAACTTCGCAACCTAAGTTCATTGTATATTATTTATTATTTAAAAAACCGGCCAAGTGCGAGTTGGACTCGCGCACGAAGGGTTCCGTACCACCAAGTACCAAATTACATTAGACAGTAAATGCAAAAAAAAAAGAATTATTTATTTTGAAAGTGAAATGCAACATAATATTATGTGAACATTTTAAGCGTCTGCCTGTTGCCATCATATATATCGAGCAAAAAATGGAAAAAAATAAGGTTTTTGTATGGGAGCCCCCCTTAAATATTATTATTATTTTAATTTAACAATTTATTTTAAACTGAATATAAAATTTAATATTCTGTAAATATTTTAAGCGTCTACCTGTTGCCGTTATTATCGAGGAGCAAAAAAAGGGTAAAAAAAAGGTTTTTTAATAGCCCCCCTTGAATATTAATATTATTCTGTTTTTAGTATTTGTTGTTATAGCGGGAACAGAAATACATCATATTTGAAAAATTCAACGGTGACAGAAAGACGGACAGAGAGCGGAGGCTTTGTAATAGGGTCCCGTTTTTACCCTTCGGGTACGGAACCCTATAAAACAGTAAAAAATGGGATGGCAAAGAATCTACCTCCTAGTGGTCCTCTACCCCGGGCAACTACATCTAAACAGCTGAACGATCCTCCTACTAGCGGTGGTAGGCTCTGTTAGGTGCCGCCTGGTAGCTACCACCCTTCCACCGGAGCCCGGCGCCCCGCAGCTTGCTGTGTTCCGTCGGTAAGCGGGAGTGCCAGAAGTGCCAGAACCTTCTGGGTGAGCTCGCTCCACCGTCGACTCTGTTTACGTCATGTCTGACTTAGTCTAGACTTCTACAGCCAAAAGCAAATTGGTTTTTAATTAATAAAAACTTAGGTATGCTTTTCCTTCTACCTACATACAATTAGTCACTGCAGACAGCATGTGCTCGCGTTACTAATAATAAGTCAGCCTATTAGATCCCACTGCTGGGAAAAGGCCTCACCTCAACTATGAGGAGGAACGAGCCATACTTCACCACGCGGGCTCAGTGCGGATTGGTGGAGGGGTGTATGTAAGGCAAGTGACAAACCTTACTGTCAGAAGTTATCAAGCCGCCCTAGGGCCTCTGACTAGGCTTAACGACTAATACCACAGATATTAGCCGGGACCAACTGCTTAACGTGCCTTCCGAAGCACGGAGATGCTTGTCATGGACGTCACTTAAATGGTCGGAATGGTCACCCATCCAATCACGACCGCGCCGTGGGTTGCTTAACTTTTGGTATCACTACCAAAGCGCTGCCGCCACTGCGCCACAGGCACCTCATTACTAATATTTAAACAATTTTTCCTGTAACATTTTTTGTTTAATCAAAGTGAATGGACTAGGTTAACAAGGGCAAAGATAAGGAAGTTTGTTTATCTATCGTATTTTTCACAACGCATATATTTCTTTAGAACATTTATTCATGTTTTCAAACACAATGCAAATTAGACATGCTTTAAATATTCATATTGTAGTTATCGTTTAATAGTAATTGTTTGACGGTTGCTTCGTTGGTCTAGTGGTCAGCACGCTGAGTACGATCCACGAGGTCCCGGGTTCGAATCCCTGGTCAAAGTTTTGGGTTTTTCTGTCTCAAAAGAGCTTAGACAGACTCGCATCCGGAGTCAAGAAGTTGGTGGTGTTAACAACCCCAGTGCCTCAGTAAGCACGTTAAGCCGTTGGTCCTGCGCCTGATCTCTCTACGGCCGTCTCACCAAATTGTGAGAGTGAAGGAACACAGAGTGTACTAGTGTATTGCGCACACACTTGTTATCTCCCGCGCAGTCGGTTAATCTCTGTTGAGATTGGTCACCGCAGTCGAAATTCGGCTAGGAGGACATCATTGTAATTTAAAAAATAATATTGAAAACAGTTGTATGTAACTTTTTTATCGCCAAGTGAAAAATATGTGTAAATAATTCGGTGCTAATTAAGACAGTGACAGTGTGAGTGATCTATGTAAGTTGAGTAAATGAGTAGGTTGGTAACCCTGCTCTGTATGAATAATGTTTCACAAGAACAGTAAACTTCACCGCGGAAAACCCGTTTGATAAAAGACGCATTTTTCCCCTATAATGAACAAGCGGTTGCCCGCGACTTCGTCCGCGTATAGGTAACCATCGAATTTTCCTATACAAACTTCCACTTCCCCCTACCAGGATGAATTTTCAAACATCCTGAAATACCTACACATTACCTTAATTTCGAACCAAATAGCTAACTAATTACCTACCAATTTTTATCGATTTAGCTTCTACACTGACGTAGTTTCATACAAACTAACTAACCCCTTCCCCCTTAGCATAGCTTATAGTCTTAAATTACCATCCTTTTTTACCCTCTTAAGGGTAAAATTCTTAATAATTTTAGGTCGAATCAGTACATCTAAGGTAGGTGTAGGTATGTGTGTTTTCTTTACACTGACCATTGACCATATTCCGTGGTAGGTAGATCTGTTTCTGTTTGTTTATAGATATTTATTCCCATTAAGAATTTACATAATTCACTTAGCATGAGAACACACAAGAAACACAAGTGTTTATGATAACAATTTTGT
Source organism: Pyrausta nigrata (assembly GCA_949316185.1). Classification (NCBI taxonomy): domain Eukaryota; kingdom Metazoa; phylum Arthropoda; class Insecta; order Lepidoptera; family Crambidae; genus Pyrausta; species Pyrausta nigrata. The sequence continues at coordinate 38,954,309 of OX438936.1, forward strand.
ATCTTAAAAATATATGCGTCGAAGCGGGTAATCGCCAAAACTAAGTCACTGCGTTCCTAGAGTCCGTAGTTCCTAAGATGCCTAGACAATGGGTATATTTATTTAAGGCTTGTTTATTAATCATTTATTATTTAAAAGTTCTTAAGTAAATTACAAAACAAACAAATAATTGGCCAAACAGAAGGAAGTTATTTTTTAAAACACCTACTTAGGTAGGTATGCATACGCCAATGTACTTCTTTTAGGTCAAAAGATAGTATAAAAAGATACGATTATCTCATGAATTATTGCTTTTAGCATTGTTTATCACTAAATTAAATGTTTTCAAGTAAGTAAAAGTTAAATAGAAACCGGAAAATGAGGATATGAAATGATGCCCGCACTTTAACGCAGTTGTCAACACGGCAAATTAAATAAATAAATCGTTTCAACAAACACCAATTACCTAGCCCCAAACTAAGCGTGAGTTTGTGCTATGGCGACTAGGATAACGGATAGACATACATATATGTATATACGTTTATAAATCCATGACTTAGGTACAAATGCTCGTGCTCATCACACAAACATTTGCCTCTTGCGGGATTCGAACCCGCAACCGCTGGTTTTGTAGTCCGGTGCGGGAGCCACTACACCAAGGCGGTCGTCAAAAAAATTGTGGGTATCTAAGTATATTTTTATTGCAACCGCCCCTGCCGCTACAAAATTATTTTATTTATTAGTCGCCAGGTATATACAGGGTGTCCTTAAGACCTTAATGATTTATTCTGTGCTACTAAATAAATAAAAACCATTTATTTCAGACATAGTATATGTTTACTACAATATTTTGATTTGTTTGTGTACCCTATTGATACTACGCCGCGCACACTCACACGCATACCTGCCTTATTTATATTTGTTTAAAACGTACCGTGAGAACCCCGACGATCGAGTCGACATCGAGACGTTCCCTATGACAGACCAGAGTGCTTCGCCGCGTGTGTATCCTGTGAAGCTCCTTACAGACATTTCGAGTGATTGTGGCCTGTGAAGTGATACCTGAACCCCTGAAAGCTGATGTGGCAAGTACCTAGCTATAAGTGCTCAGACCTGACTAATTTTCCACCTATTATTGTCGCCCTCCACGTGTAATCCACTGCCTAAACTTTCAAACAGTATACAATAAAATCATTACAATAGAATTTAAAATCATTGAATTTTTAATTACAATAGCAAACAATACAACATTATTAAAAATAAAAATAAAACAATTCCACATAAAAACAATACCTTCGTCCCCGACACGGTCGATAAATTTTTGTGTGCAGAAATTTACTTTCGTAAAAAACAATACAATGACGAGTAGTAAAAATATACAATTACAATTAATACACATGTAAAAGATCGCCCTATGCTGGGCAAAGGCCTCACTTCAACTATGAGGAGAAATACACTTGTACCACAGAATAAGTACTAGTATTCCGTACAGAAGTTTGACTTAGCAATGAAATTCAAAAAGATAATTATCATCTACTCAATGTCGTCTACGATATGCTGCAATTTAGTTCACCTAGAGTTAGTCAAGCACATTTTCGTTAAGACACCTACAGAAATTCATTGCAAGATAATTTCATTCATACAAACTCTGGAATATGATTCATAATACACTAAACCTATTCAGTGGCGTATTATCTTACGACGCGATAGGGTTGACTGCTACCAGAAGCTACTAACGCCATCTAGCGCACCTTTCTAGCACTTTATTCATGCTCGTCCAGCCAGCAACGTAGTGCCGCGCGCCGCCGGTGAACAAAACGAGCGCACGTGTCGTTGCTTGCTAGCTAGCGACACCCAAGTTGATTAGCTCACTGCAGTGGGTCGCTGCGCGTCGGTGCGTTTTTGCTACCTACGCGGGGAGTTACACAGGCCTGCTTGTACTATCATTTATTATATGTTAATACTGCATAGGGTACAGCTCCTCCCACAGCGCGAAGCGTTCTTCAAACATGCGCGCGCGCACAGCGGAGCGCGTCGCGACGTGCAAGTACTTGCGCTCGGCGGGCGTCATGGCCGGCCACGCGGGAGCTGATGGTAGCGGGTTCGGGTCTCTGTTTAGGAAGTAAAGTGAAAGTAAATTTTGCCTATACAGATCCTACTGCTGGGCAAAGGCCCCAACTCAACTATGAGGAGGTACGAGCCATACTCTACGAAATTACCATACGTTGTCCAACGTTGTTTTTTACTTTACATACCGAATTCGTCTCTAGGTAACGTGCTCGGTGGTTTTTTTAACAAGGCACATTTTTCAAGTTTCAGCTAGTTAGTTATCCTTTACGAGTTGACACAGATTCTGACAACATACCGAATCAACTATGTTGGCATCTTCTTACCCGTATCTAGCGAAGTTGTACCACATAGCAGTCATCTTGTCCACTATATGCGAGTCCAGGCTGCCGTCAGCTGGTATGGCGGGGAAGCGGTAGCTCAGGGTGAAGAGGTAGATCAGGTCGTCGTGGTGAGCCGCTCCTGATAAAAATAATAGGCACGACCCTTCGTTATCCGGGCGAATGCTCTACCAACTGAGCTACGGATCACGTTAGTTAGTCGACGAAATTGCGTAAGTGTATGCTGCGCCAGTGATTTCATCAATACTTAACTTTAAGATAATGTAAAACACGAGCGATCAGTAATTTTATGTGCAAAACAAAACTTGCAAAAAAATAGCTTAAATTATTAAAATATAATAAACTCAAGCATTTTTTTAAATTTACCTGTTGGTTTATTAGTGACGGGATCTTCATAATGGCTGTGGTTCCCGATGTACGCAAACTCGTAGTAAAACACCTTTTCTGGAGAGTGACGGCACATCAGGTTGGCCATTCTGTTTAGCAAATAACATTTCATTCGATTAGAAGATGGTAATAATATTCATGTTATCGGAAACCAGAATTTTAATTTGTGTTTCCTACCTGTGCGTATTGAAACCAACTATAGCATCTCCGTAGATCTTTCCCAAGGAGTAGGCGCTTATGTTGTCATTCCTTAAAGGCCACTCCTCGAGGTATTCTTCCTTCAGCCTGTTCGCGACCGCTGCCGCATTCTCCCTTGGCAGTTGGAAGGAGATCGGGGCTATCTGTTCCCATTCTGCGTTCATTCTATTCAGGAGCGTCTCGTTTCTGAGAACGGCTGTATTGTAAAGTAAAAAAAGGGTAAATTAAGAAACTTACACATTCCACCATTGCCAGATTGTTTGTGTCTTGTCTCGAAGCACTAGTAGAGCCCAAAAGAAAAGGAGACATGTTTGGGCCCCCTAAGGGTCAATATTACTAATTTTTAAATGTTGACGTTCATAAGTGGAATTTTCTGTCTTAAATTGAATAAATTATTTTTGACTTTGACTTTGAACAAGAATACTTGTACCCAGTTGCAGGAACGGTTATTATAATATCTCCATTAGCTACTACTGTGGCTACTAATATAAACTGTTTTTCCTTCAAACCTGTCAAACTAATGTCACATTAGTAGCTAATGGAGCCATTGGAATTTAATGTCTGTTCTTTCAACTGGGCGCTAGTTATTTAAAAATACCAAAATGGCGGGTTCATCCATCATCAATGTCTATAGTATTGAGCTATACGCATGAGCATTTTAAGTCCAGATATCTCGTCAGATTTTTAAATGTTGGACTAATGAATGGCCACTGAGAATGAGTTTATACTTATATCTAGCGATGGCTAATATCGCCACGACTAGTGGTGTTGACGTGTGACTAACACTCGTTTCTTAGCGACGACAGGCATTTGCTAGAGAAGATTCGAAACTCACTGAAAGCGCCCCAGAAGAATTCATCAGTGGTCTGACTGATGATGTGAGGAACGGCGCGGATCTTGCCCTCCTTGATGGCGTCAGCCGGCTGTATGGCTAGAAACTGCTCCTGGCCGAAGTCTAGCTCGACTATCGGCTGCCAGATGCCAATAGGATCAAAGCCGAATTCCTGGGTAAAAAAGTAACTTTAACTGAGACGATGAGTAATCCAGTTTATTGATATGAAACATACCAAGCTTTTTTCTGAATAGACTGCATGGCGGGCTTGGGTCTAATCTTTTCTTGTATAGAAAATGACACAGATTAAAGTATCAGTGTCGTTTACAAGACAGACTTTTGTGTAACCGACAAACATTCTTACATAAAATCCCAAAAGCGAGTCGCCCAGCTCTCTCCAAGTCTTCGTCTTCAAGCAGTTTATGATGACGGAGGAGTTGTCGAAGGGGCAGTTCAGCAGCTGCGCCTGCTTCACGGCCAGGTTGTACTGGTGGTGGAAGAGCGGCTCCTTGCCGATGGGAGATCCGCTCATTGAGATGCCACGGTGGTAGAGACCTGGTTGAAACGATACCTTCTTAAATTGCGAGAAAAATGATAAAAATTTTGTAATTACGCTTGTTTGTACTATGGTATAGCGCTCAGAATTGTACACTATTATATCTTCTGCGTAGCTAGTTGATCTCTGTTGAAATTGGCCGCCAAAGCCGAAACTTGAAAGGGTAATATCATCTTCACTAAGGTATATTTTTTTAAATTATTATGAGACCTTTTTGCAATGACTACGCGGCACTTACTTTTTTGCAATCACTTTCAAGTACAAATCTCCTGTTTTTGAAGTCCTTTACGGAATAATTGCGGTCAAATACCTGCTTAGAATTGAACTCGAATTAGGAAACTCTATCAAGTAGATCAAGGAAACTCTATCAAGAACAACGTATTAATTTCCACGAAAAATATATCTCGTGACATATCTGTGACTAACAAATCTAGAATTTAATTCTTTGGAAGAAGCTTTCTATTATCTGAGCTATAAAACCTTCAGACATGGGTGAGATCATGTGCAGCAAGACACTAATGGAGCCGGCGCTGGTCCCAGCGATGGTGACTAAATCAGGATCTCCTCCGAACGCCCTGATGTTCCTCTGCACCCACTTGAGAGCAACCACTTGGTCTTTGAATCCGTTGTTACCGGGGGCTAGTTCGTCTCCAGTGCTTAGGAAACCTGTGGTAAAAATTGTATTTAGTACTTTAGTAAGAGCCACAATATAGAGAGATGTGTATTGAGCTCGAATTGAAGTGTATGGTGATGACATAGCTACTGACGAACTTAATTTAGACTGGATGAAGGTTTATAAAGCTGAAATATCCTCAAAAGTTACTAGACACAATAGAGTGACGGTGAATCCAGGTTCTTTACACTTGTTTGGACCAAAAAACTATAAAAGCTTAACAAAATGGGGGCTCTTATAGTCAGAGCTAGATGTAGGTCCGTTTTAAGGCTTTTCAGTAATGGGTTGTGTATGAATTGGGGTACTAGTGTGTTTTTACCTGGCACGCACATACTTAAGAGTTATGGAGGTATGGAGAAAAGTCTGCAATTTCATAATCGATAGAAAGTAAGGAGGAATTCGCCGTTTCTATGCTAACTTTAGTACTGCAATACATAAAGCAGCAGAACGCAACCGATGGAGACAGCTGGTTGACAGAGTCGAAAGGAGCCACGATCCTCAGCATTAAGGAAAACGACCAGAAAGAGAGATGCCCAAAAATTTCTACCAACTGGCAATGATGATTTGTACTCACCAAGCGAACCCAGTCGATAGTTGATGGTGACGAGCACCAGATCCTTATCGAGCAAGTAGTGGGGTCCAGCCAGATCGCTGCGGCCCGTCATGGAGTAGAAGCCGCCGGGGTGGATAAAGAATATTACTGGCAGCGGCTTGGGGCTAGAAGAGTAAAGAAATTGAAAATTGACCACTTACACACATTGAGATCGTAAACTCGAAATTTAAGTTAAAGTTGAAATCGAGATTGGAAATCAAGGTTAACATTGTTAAATCAAACCAGAAACCCAAGTTGATGTTCAAATTGAAATCATAATTGACTTCGATGCCGCAACCGAAATCAAAATCCAATTCAGAGTCGGACGGAATAGAAGTTTGAAGTCGAACGTGGACTCGAACTAATTTCCGATCTTGAAGCTGAAATCATTGTCAATTTAACAACCGTCTTGGTGTAGTGGTCCGCGCTCAAACCAGCGGGTGCTGGTTTAAATCCTGCAAGAGACAAATGTTCGTGTGTTGAGCACGGGCATTTGTACCTAAGTCATGGATGTTTATACACTTATACATATAAGTATGTATATTCGTTATCCGAGTCGCCAAAGCACAAGTTCACGCTAAGTGTGGGGCTGGGTTATTGGTGTGTCTGTTAAACTATTTATTTATTACGATTTTAATTCCCAATCTCAATTCAGCATCGGATCTCTAACTCTACCTATTATTATCCGGAGTATAAACGTTGATGGTAAGGCAGTCTTCGTCGACGTAGTATGTCTCAGGAGCCGGCAGGGGGCAGGCCGGTCCGTCTTCGGTTGCATTCACTTCTGATGCGTAAGTCAGGATAGGTTTCGGAGGCTGCAAGGAAAAAAAGATCAGGATAAAAGACATTATAAACTTATTTCTTTAAGAAATCACTTACGGCAAGGCTCTTTTTTCTGTGCTTTTTCGGGTAGAGGTAAATTTTATTTTCAGGGAAGGGAAGTTACCTCTACCCGATACCACAGATAAATTTTTATTTCCAGGGAAGGGAAGCACTATACGGATTACATCTAACCTAACTCTTCACCTCCACCTCACCTCTTCACCTCCTCACCAGAGGTCAAAAGATCTTCAAACCTTGCTTAAACGTAACTTCAGTTCTCCCAACACGAGCTTCGGCGTACCTGGGCCCTTAGCCAAATGGCAATCTTTCTGGAGCGAACTTCGCTATTGCCAACGAAATGTCAAAATATGTATGCAAAAGCTACGTGATGTTTGATGTTTGATGATTTTTTTAGCGATAACGAACTTCGCTTGAGAATAAATTGCTACTTGGCTACGGGCCCTGATGCCACTGGACGTTTAAAATACATCTCCTTTCTGTGACGGCTCAATGTACCTCCGAACTTTATTAATCATTTTTTTATTAGTAATAGGCTAACTCTTGATCTTCATCTTAGCCCGAGAGCAAAGATAAGGTCTACGATGAAGCGAGCTTGCGCAGTAGAAGCTTACTCACACGCACCTTAAAGAGTTTCGGGTTATACGCACTTTCCAATCACGTACGCGCCGTGGGTTGCTTAACTTTGATATCACTACCAAAGCGCTGCCGCCACTGCGCCACAAGCATCTCATAATAGTAATCAAATCAAAAAAATATTAGTACCACCACGTACCTGGAACCTCAGTTCTCCTATAGGAGGTTCTGCATATCTGATGCCCCTGTATGACTGGAAGACTCTTCCTCTGCGTGACGTCATCCATGATCCGAGGAACTGCCCTGACGGCGACTTGGTTATGGGAGATTCATCTGGTATCTCCGGTTCTGTAGTAGGAAGTTATTTTTGAAGCTTTTGGAGGTTGATACGAGTAAATATAATGATTTTGGTAAGCGATCCAGTACAATAAAATTACGATTGTGATTGTGATCACTTAATAAATTGTTTCAACAATCACATGCATCGCCAGGCCTGCGTATCTCCCCGCGTAGGTAGCAAAAACGTACCTACGCGAGGCGACCCTTTGTAAGGGGCTAAAACAAGTTGCGTGTCGCTACCAGCCAGCGACACGCTCGCGCGTTTTATTCACCGGCGGCCGCGCGGCTACGTTGCTGGCTGGACGAGCATGAATTAAGTCCTAGAAAGAGGCGCTAGATGGCGTTAGTAGCTTCTTGTAGCAGTCAATCCTATCGCGTCGCGTGATATTACGTCAATGAATAGGTTTAGTGTATTATATCCAGAGTTATAAGAATGAAATTAACTTGCAATGTATTTCTGTAGGTGTCTACACGAAACTGTACTCGAGTCTAAGGCGAACTAAATTACACAATATCATTGAAAACATTAAGTAGACATTTCCTTGAATTACATTGCCAAGTCAAACTTCTGTACGGAGTACTAGTACTTATTCTGTGGCATCGCTTAGTGCAGCGACTGCTATTAGTATTTTGTTTTCGTTAGGTAAATAAAGGCGGTCCCTGCACGAAATTGAGAAAATTAACGTATTTCTAAATTATAATAATAATAATAAACTGTTTATTTCGTTCCACAAAAACAATACAGCTTGAAACAACAATATAGGGTTACAGTACAACTTATGAGTACTAACATAGGTAAATTACTAAAAGTACAGAATCATCTGAGTTGTATATGATCAATAGGGTAATAATTTTGTGGATCGCTGGTGCCTGTGGTAGGTAAGAAACCTGTATTACAGGTCACCAGGTCTCCATCTCGGACCTAAAACTTTATAAAATTGATCAGTTTGCTTAAACTTAAATAAAAGATATGTACTTATAACAAAAATAGGCTAAGAGTTGATTTGATTAGTGTGTGTGTGTGTGTGTGTGTGTGTGTGTGTGTGTGTGTGTGAGTGTAAGTGGGCGTGTGTGATGTGTGTGTGTCTGATTGTTGGTGTATCCCTAAAGTGTGAGTGTAAGCTCGTGCACGCTGTTGTGTGTACCAGGTGTGTACGAGTTTAATTTGTTTGTTTAAAAAAGGTACTGATAATAGCTTTTCAGTCTCAGCATATGGTTGATGGAGTAGCCAATTCAGAAGTGCAATTTTGAGTCTATATCGGTTAAGGTTATATAGAGTTAAATTTTTATTCAATATTTTGTATAAGTATGGGCCAAGAAAGAAGAAGAAACGATGACTAAACATAGTTTTTACTTGAAGGGTTCTAATTAGAGGGTTTTGACGATTACATTCGGGGTTGTATTCTATCAGGGAGTGTTGTTTAAGGACTGATGCCAATATGAAAAGTTGCCTTACAGTAAATTACTTGTACGATGAACTGAGGTAGTTAAATACATTAAAACAACTTATTTACGTTAGCGTAATCATTGCACAAGGTCCCGGTCTTGTTGAAATTTGTAACAAATTCTTTATGATGTAATAACCATGACTTGTAACTAAAATGATATCTAAGAGCATTGGTTTTTTTCGAAAACTTGGTGATTTTTACGCTCGAAACAATAATTTTTACATGACAATGTTTGTATTGATATTCCGCAGGTCCCCATCTTTTTATTAATATACTGGAATAAAATATCAATAAGAAAATATGAACACTTTTCAGTTTTTAACACAAATGTCTGATGGTCTTGCGCATTGCGCACAATAAAACTATTATTCTAATTAAATCTGAACGTTAATGGAGAAGTTGAAAAATGTAATGACGTCCTACTCCTAATCCCTAACTCCTAATGTACTGTACTCCTACAATCTATAAAATTGGAACATTGTTTAGCGTGGTGAGCATTTTATAGACTTTCACAAATCGAAGGTCTGGAGCAACTGATATTATAAATGACTTTAGACTGATTTTTAAACTCCCAAGGTAATCCTACTGTCTCCAAGTTACGATCTGGTGACGGAAACCTAGAGAAATTAAGAAAATCCTTCAGATCTTATAGGCATGTATACCGTATATGCTACAGCATTAATTTGGGTATTTAAGAGTTTACATTCAGGAGTCATAATTTTATGGTGCTGACCACGCTAAGTAGTTCGTGGATTACTAGATAGATTTAGACTTTCTTATTGTAATATTATCTTTTAATTCTTAATGAAAGATTAAAGTCAATTGGCACTATTTTTAATTCTACTTATCACTTACTAACGGAAATTAAATTATAAGAATAGTCTTACTTACTTTATAATAGTAGTGACTTACAAACCGACCCTTGATTAGGCTAGGGACACAATAAATAGATGCTTAACAACCACATTCATCTATTGCGGTAGAGAGGTTTGAGGCAACCTTTTTTCTGAACACAAAAATCTAAAGTTACCTATATTTTTTTCACAAACGAATACAACTGCCTTCAATAAAGTAAACTAAAAAGTTTAAAAACATACCTTTTCACTTTTACTAAGAAAGATATAAGACAAAATTAAGTTTTGGAGTTGGTTGGTGTCACTGCCATGCGAAATTTTTTTATTAGAGGAGAATGGCGAGGTCATAGTAGCCTATCTAAAAAAGAGTACCTATTGACCTTGATTTTTCATTCCTCTCTTCTCCTTACGACATGGTAGACTAAGATATCATATCATATCATAGCGGGATGGCGATGGGAGAATAAATAAAATATTTTGTATCATCGAGTCCACGCGGACGAAGTCGCGGGCAAAAGCTAGTCATAAATTAATAAATTAATTAAGACCATTCTATTGACATGTTGTTTTTATTTAGGATGATTAGGAAAATTTGACTTGTTGTGTATACAATTAATCCTATGCAATCCATGCATCGTTGAAAAAAAAGTGTTTCCACTTGGTTTGCGTCTTTGCTATAAATAAATTTTCTTTGTTCAGTCTGTTATCTGTTAAATTAAAATTTATTTTATAGTGTACGTGTGTACTAAGAAAAATGATAAAAAAAACCCGACTGTTTCTATGTAATTGGAAATTAAAAAACCCTAAAACAAGAAAGTGGTCATACCCGGGTTAATTTGGTACCCATATTAAAAATTGTATAGCAGTCGGGACCTATTGTAGAAATGGAGGCTTAGTGAATTTAGAACACCTCTTTATTACCTACATTGCAGATTACTCCAATCTACTGACGAGACGGCTGACTTTTTAACATGGGTCCCGACTGCTACAATTTTTAATATGGGTACCAAATTAACCCGGGTATGACCACTTTCTTGTTTTAGGGTTTTTTAATTTCCAATTACTTAGAAAGGCAGTCGGGTTTTTTAGTTTTTTATTTTATTATTTTTAGTTTTATTATTCAAAACAAAGCACCAGACGGCAAAATTAATTATATTTTTGAAATGGTTTCTTTACTGGCTTTCATTTGATACCCATATTGCTATGGTAAGGGAAAAACAATCCCCCCTCCCCCCTTTATTTCCATTTGCGAGCGCCATTTTTAAAATTTATATAGCCTATGTCACTCTCACAATTTTCACAAATTCAACGATTCCTCATATCTCAAAAACTATCGAGCCGTTTAGGCTGTAGGGCGTGCCAAACAATTATACATACATACATACTCTAACATAACCCTCCTTCCGCAGTCGGGTAAAAAGGGGGAGTAAGTTTGTATGAAACGCTGAAAGCTTTGAAGCTAAATCAACAAAACTTGGTACATTATGAAACTATTTCTTTAAACATTAAGAATGTCGTACTTCAGTTTTTTTTAAATTAAAGCTTTAAGGGGGTGAAAAGGGGGTTGAAGTTTAACTCTACATTTGCGGACGAAGTCGCGGTCAACCGCTAGTCTTACAAAAAAAGGCCATACCTAACAACATAAAAGTACCTGGTTTGTTTTCAGTACGGTTCCGACATGAGCTCATCACACACGACACCAGTGCCACAGCACAAACGAAAAGACTCCTGCGCAACATCGCGGGCTGGCTGCAACTGCACAATGCGCGACGGTGCAGTGTGCTTTATATCGCGACAGGCAATAGGCAAGTGTTTAATTTGAGTCATTATTCAAGTAAAAATCGTGTCCATTACTCCAGCAAATTGAATTACGCAGAAAAATTGTGTGTGCTATAAATGCGCTATAAAGTGCGCCAAATAAAAATAATGTGGGGGTTTTCGTTTTCCAATAAAAGCGGTAAAACGGATTCTGCTGGAGAAATGTCAATCAGGAAGATTTTGAAAGAGTGGTCTGATAGTAAAACAAAGTACCTATATGGGCGTTGTGACACCTAAAATAAAAACTGTGGGCCATACCGCTATTGACCCAACAGAACCCGTTTGTCCGTTTTTATTGGAAAATGAAAACCCCCACTATTTTTTCTGCATAATTCAATATGCTGTAGATCACCCTTTTACTGGAGTGGACACGTAAAAATCCCTTTTGTGACTTGAGTCTGGCTGGAGATTATAAGCTCTTCATTATTGCAAAATAAAAAACAAAGCTATGATGCTGAGGAAAATAAAACAAACAGTTGTTGTAATGTACAACAGCACGTCAGGTTACCCACTTTAATTACGAAAACAGCTTTTATTACATAGGGAATAGAGGCAGTCTCAGTGGGGTAGTCTGCCGTGCGGCCGTGTGTAGGTAAATTTCTTTTAGGGTGTGATTCTGCTGCTGTAATAAAACAACTTACTATCGGACCAACAACGAAATCTCAAAAAAAAAACGATTTTCCCATAAAGAATGTAACAGCTGATCAGTGGTGTATTTCCGCTGTTTTTGTGTTTGAAGGTGCTTGTACGTATTGGTTAGTGGAGCTAATCAGAGAAAACGACGTTATATATAAACACTGTTTAATTAATTATACATTAATTTTTAGGCGGCAGCCCAGAGATGGTCCTTCAAGATCTAAAAACTTTGATTCCAGAGTTGAAAAAAATAGGATTAGATATAAATCCAGTTAAATGTGAAATCTTTGGTTGCGGTGGTTTTATTTCTAATATTAGAGATTATGAAGCTCTTTTGCCCGGTATTAAACAAATTGATAGGTCATCCGTGAGTTTGTTAGGTGCTCCCATATTCCCTGAGGGTGTCAGCTCCATCTTACAACTTAAAAGGCAGGCACTATCTGCGGCACGGGAGCATTTGACGCATTTATCGAATCATGTTTCTCTTGTTCTCCTGCGAAGTTGTTTAGCTTTGCCGCGGATGGTGTATGTCTTGCGAACGTCGCCTACTTGGCTTTTTGAACAAGAGTTGAAGTTACTTGATGATACAATCAAGGTTACATTGGAATCAGTCCTTAATGTAAATTTGAACGAAGAGCAGTGGGGTCAGGCAGCCTTACCTGTTCGTCATGGAGGACTAGGAGTACGTCGGGTGCAGGATGTTGGACTGGTAGCCTTTTTAGCCTCCGTATATGGTTCAGCGGATCTTGTTCCTCGTATTTTATCTCTTGATGGCAGCAATATCCGTTTGCCTTATATTTCTGAGGCTTTGGATAGATGGGTTATGCTTTGTCCGACTAATAACCGTCCAGACAACCTTTTTCTCCAGGGGGAATGGGATGACATCCTGTGTAAACTCTCCTTTTCCCGTTTATTGGATGGTGCCGCGGAAGCGGATTTAGCGCGTCTAAAGGCTGTCACAAGACCTGAATCTGGGGCGTGGTTACACGCCTTTCCTTCTCCTCAATTGGGTACACTGCTCGACAACGACTCTTTGAGAATAGCAGTGTCTCTACGATTGGGGAGTAAGGCCTGTGAAGCTCATCGCTGCATTTGTGGTGTTATGGTGGAAGAGAATGGCCACCACGGATTGAGCTGTCAAAGATGTGCAGGTCGCTTTCCGAGACACCATTCAATAAATGAGATTATCCGTCGGGCCATGGTGTCGGTAAATATTCCATGTGTTTTAGAGCCGCCTGGACTGTCTCGAACGGATGGCAAAAGACCGGACGGACTAACATTGGTACCATGGCGGCGAGGTCGTTGTCTCTTGTGGGACGCTACATGCGTTAGCACGTATGCGGCGTCACACTTGAGACATACTGTGGTTTCAGAGGGTTCAGCAGCGGAAAACGCCGCTAAAATGAAACACGCCAAATACTCGGCCTTGGAATCAATGTACGATTTCGTGCCGGTTGCAGTGGAGACCGCAGGTCCATGGTGTCAGGAGGCGCACGATTTTTTTAAAGAATTAGGGCGACGTTTGCGAGAGAAAGGGAATGATCCCCGCTCCGGGTCCTGCCTGGTTCAACAGGTTTCCATTGCCATTCAACGTGGTAATGCGGCTAGCGTAATGGGGACTTTCGGATCGGTTGGGTTTCGGAGTGGGGGGAACATAGTTGCTGATTGCTAAGCAAATTTAATATTTTTGACTAGTTGTTTTAGTATTAGTATTTAATTAAATGTATTAGTTAAGTTGACGAAGCAGGTGGCAGATTTTTTTTTGTTCTTTATATAATTTGTTTTATTGTAATTGACATGTGCATGAATCCTTAAATAAATTTGTATAATAAAACTCAAGACGCACATCAAGCAAGAACACAACTGTCACAAGAAGGAGCCATTCGGCGAGAAAATATAAACCTACAATTAAATGTTGCCAGAATTAAATTTTCTGTTTTATTTTTCTAACAGTACGCATCAAATGCAACAACTTGTATTATGGGATCAAAATCGAAATACTTTATCTACAAAACCTCAAAAGGAGTGATCAGCTGATCATTTTTTTTTTGGGATTTCGATGTTGGTCCCACAGTAAAAGTTTTTCTATTACAGCAGCACAATCACCGACTAAAAGGAATGTTGTTCACGATGGAAACAAGATAAATAAAAAAAACTTTTAAGTTGTAGGAAAATTTACTATTCATAAAGTACAATGATATTAAAACAGGGAGCGTCTGATAGGAGCCGTGGCTTGAAGAGCAGTCATCGGCCAATGCTTGCGCGCCGCCGTCTCCCTCCGGTCCATACCGCAGGTCACGCCACCTTGGCGTGGACGTTTTCTATCGGTTATGATATTTGACGCGATCAGCCGGTCCTCTGATTGGCTCTGAGGCTTTAACATCCTCCCGGCCGTTGAAAGCTCTAGGAGTAGCTTTCAACTTTCTTGGCTTTCTGATGTGGGAAGTAGACATAGACGATTGATCGCTCGCCTGACAGTGCCTTTGGTAGTGTCAATGTCAGCCACTTGAGGAACTACGTTTCCAGAAGTGCTGCTTCAGCTGTTCCAAGCGTTGATAGCGATCGAAGCGGTGGGTTGGCTCGTCCAGGAACTCCGCCGAGGGCAGCGATGTCAGCGTCCTACCAATTAAAAAGTGAGCGGGGAAATCGTTAGGTGAAGGGCTAAGAGGACATAGGGGTCGGCTGTTTAGGATGGCTTCTATCTGTGCAAAAACAGATGCCAACTCTTCGAATGTTAGATGAGATTGACCCAAGGTTCTGTGCAAGTGGAATTTAGCGGATTTGACACTTGCTTCGGCCAGACCATAGAAATGAGGAGCGTACGCGGGAGAAAATTTAAATTCAATGCCTCGACAAGCAGCAAAGTCACAGATAGAGTCACTATTGGATTGTAAAAAGGTGCCCATTTCTTTAGCAGCAGCTACGATATTGCGACCATTGTCACAATAAATTATTTTAGGAATTCCTCTACGAGAAATAAATCTTTTTTATGTTAGTATGAGTGCATCTTTGGTTAGTTCACTTACTAGTTCTAAATGTATGCACTTGTATCTACAGCACACAAATATACACAGGTAACACTCGGATATCTTGCATCCTCGACCTTTTCGGTCGGTGATTAGGAAAGGGCCTGCAAAGTCGGTAGCCACAACACTGAAGGGGAAATCAGGCTCTACCCTGTCTGGAGGCAGGTTACCCATTATGTTAGACATAGTCCTTTGAATCTACGACATACAATGCAGTTCCTAGCGATCTTTCTAGCCAAATTTCGACCTCCGATAGGCTAATAGCGCTGCCGAACAGATGCAAGCAAATGCTGGGGACCTGAATGTAATAACTTTAAATGCTCGGCTTCAAAAATAAGTTTGGCTAGATGATATTTTGCTGTTAAAATTATGGGATGCCGTTGATCGTATGGGTATAGAGAGGTGTCTATTCTCCCTCCTACGCGAAGAAATCCGTCGTCGTCGAGAAATGGGTTTAATGAACATAGGTGGGCCTTGGTTTTAAGTGGTTTATTTTTAACTAAACATTGTATTTCATTAGAAAATGATTCATTTTAGGCTATTTTTAGCGTCAATAAAGCTTTGTTTAGTTCACGAATTGTTAGGGGGCCTATAAGTTTAGATTAGGGGTTTTTGCAATTGTGAAAGAATCGAAAGACTGTCGCGTATACTCTTTGTAGTTTATTCAATTTAGAGTATTTTTGAAAATCGATGCTCGGTACTATAGGTACATCCTCCGCCACCAAAGCAGGCAATGCTTTCATTTTGGGTAGCTCTATTCTTTCAAAGGCTCTAGATGGCCAGAGGGACTCAGTATTTTTTAGAAAGGAGGGTCCATGCCACCATAAGTCGTTATTTGTAACGTTTTGGGGGTCTATACCTCGGGAGGCGAGATCGGCTGGGTTTTGTGACGTGGGGACATAATACCAGTTTGAAGGATCAGTCAGCTCGCATATGGCGGCAACCCTGTTTGCTACAAAGGTTTTAGTTTTATTGGGGGACCTCAACCAACCTAAAACTACACTTGAATCGGTCCAAAAGACTAGGCAATTTATTTTTTGTCGAATGGCTTCTACAACCGATATAAGTACTTAACTGAGCTCCCAATAGAGCACCACAAAGCTCTAAACATGGGATTGTGTTAGGTTTACTTGGGGCTACGCGAGCTTCAGCACACAATAAATGTACTTCTACGTTTTCATCTTTGTCTGAGGACTTGAAATAGACGCAGGCTCCGTAAGCTTGCTGAGAAGCATCACAGAAGCAGTGAAGTTCAATGTTTGTTGCGTTAGCTATTAGGACGTGCCTTTGAATTTCTAGGGTTGATAGAGTACTGATGTGTTGATTGAACTTTTGCCAGGACGTTTAAATAGAGAGTGGAACTGGTTGGTCCCAGTCCAATTTGTCAACCCACAGTCGTTGTTGCAAAATTTTGGGTTTGATTGTACAAAGAGATAACAACCCAAGGGGGTCAAATATTTTGAAGGTGGAGGAACAAATTGAGCGTTTAGTGCAAACAGAGTCAGTTGAATTATTGATAGGGAAGTGAATTTTGTCCTTTGTCGGGGACCAATCAATACCTAGCGTACTGATAGAATTGCTGATTAATAAGTTAGATTCATTAGCAGAAGTAGATTCTACAGGTAGTTAGTTTTCTAGATTGGAGCGATACTTTCTAAGAGGAAAACAACCTTTAGAGAGTTCATGTGCGACTGAGCGCTGAATAACGCGAAGTTCCTCAGCAGTATCAGCTCCTGTCAATAAATCATCACAGAAGAAGTCTTGCTGTGTTATAGTTTTTATATTAGGTATGTCGCATTCTTCGCCAATTTGCCAGAGGCATGTAGTGCTTAAAAAGCTTGCACTGGCAAAGCCATAGGTGACGGTGTTTAACCTTAACGTGCGAAAGGGTTCATCTTCATTGTCGCGCCACAAAATGAGCTGTAAGTTACGATCGGATTCCTTGACTAACACTTGCCGGTACATTTTTTCAATGTCGCCGGATAAGACATATTTGTATTGACGAAATCTGAGCAAGATATTAAATAAGGAATCTTGAAGGGTGGGGCCTATCATTTGGAGATTGTTGAAGCCTGAAGAAGTGGCGTTAAAAACCACTCTGAGCTTTGTGGACTCGCTTTTTTCTCTTATTACAGGGTGATGCGGAAGAAAGTAAGAATTAGTAGGTTTTTGCTCAATTGATTCTGAGAGGTGACCTAAATCAGCGTACTCATGTATGAATTGAGTGTAGGACGCTTTGAGTTCAGGGTGTTTTCTAAATCGAATCTCTAAATTTAAAAATCGTTTTTTAGCTGTATTGTAAGAGTTGCCAAGAGAATCTAATTATTTTCTTAGTGGAATGCCTGCAACAAATCGGCCGTCATTTTGCCGGCAAGTATTATACAGATAGTACTTTTCACAGAGTCTTTCTTCCTCGGAACGAGGTTGAGCTTGGGGCACGATTTCTAGTTCCCAAAATTTGGCTAGACTTTGATCTAAATTTAATAGGAAGTGGCACATTGAGATTTTTGCACGTACTTTGATTGATAGGTATAGGGCCTGCAATCAGCCATCCGAGCTTAGAATTGCGAAGGCAGGGTTTGTTTGGGCCTAAGGATTGTTGTTCTGAGCCTATTAATTCCCAAAACAGATCAGATCCAATAAGCAAGACTACAGAAGAAGATTTATCGAAGCTGGGATGAGCGAGTTCGAAATTGGATAAGTTGAGAAAATTGGTGTCAAGGTTAGCTTTAGGTACGTGCAACAGACTTTATGCGTTTCTAGAGAAGTATGATATACTCGATGAAAATCAAAATGGTTTTAGAAAAACTAAGTCTACAACAATAGCCGTGTACAAATATATACAAACAGCACTACAACATATAAATAACAAAAACTATGGGGTAGGCTTATTACTTGATATGTCAAAAGCATACGAAAATGTTGATTATAACATATTACTGACAAAATTATATGGATCGGGTATACGGGGCCCAAGTTACTATTGGTTTAAATCCTATCTAGAAAACAGAAAACAACAAGTACAATTACAAAGCTATGACATTCGAAATAACGAAATTCTAACTACAAAATCCGATTTTAAATATCTTACTTGTTCAATACCCCAAGGAAGCGTCTTGGGCTGCGTACTCTTTCTTTTATATATCAACGATCTTCCTAAAATTATCCAGAACGAAACAACCTTACCAGTTCTTTTTGCAGACGATATATCCATTCTAATAGAATCCGATAACTCTAACACCGCTAATACCAGACTAAACGACACCATAACACAACTAATTAATTGGCTCCAAGACCATAACCTTTTAATAAATTTCAAAAAATCAAAAATAACACAATTTAGAACTTACAAAAAACCAACACTGACCATTAATAACTCTTTTATAGGTAAAGAAATAGAACTAGTTGACTCATTTAAACTTCTCGGCATAATTATTGACTCTCACTTAAACTGGAAAAAACATATAGAGCATGTTAAATCAAAATTATCAAAATTTACATACGCACTTTTCGAAATAGTACACAGTACCAACATTGAAGCAGCCTTAGCAGCCTATTATGCCTATGCATATTCACAACTGAAATATGGCATAATACTTTGGGGCAATAGTACAGACATAGATGAACTTTTTAAAAAACAGAAAAAATGCGTTAGGATAATAGCAAAAATTAACAACTCTCAATCATGAAAACCTTCCTTTATAAAATTTAATTTACTGACCTTGCCATCTATTAACATTTACGATATATGTCTCTTCACTTATAAAAATATTGAAAAAATATTTACTAAAGTTAAAGATACACATAGCATCAACACTCGACATAAAAATAGACTTTACTTACCCCCTTCTAGAAATAAAATGTTGAATACCAGCCCATATTATATGGCAATAAAAATATTTAATAAACTGCCACCTTATATCAAAAGAGAGACAAAGTTAAAATCATTCTCACAAACTCTACGATCATACTTAATATCAAGTTGCTTCTATTCATTGGATGAATATTTTAATAACTAAATATTAAGATATTTTAAAACTGTTCTGCTCTATATCTACATAGGTATATCTACTTATAACATAATATCTTTATTTTGTAATATTACACCTAGGTACTACTTTACTTACATTGAGCTGCCCTCAAATTTGCCATACCTTCTGGATAACTAGGTCATAAGTTCACAAATTGTATTATATATTTTATCCTTATAATGTATACACCTAGTACGCAAATGTGAATAAATAAATAAATAAAATAAAATAAAGGTATTTTATCGGTTATAGTTTTTAGAACGAGACATGTCATTGAAACTTTGAAGGTAGAAGTGTTAGAGTGTAATTGTAGGGACACAACGCTCAGGAGTCATGCTTAAAGAATGATTGCCTATAGCCACAATGCTGACATTAGACGGCCGGGGGGTCAGGTTTAGTCTTCGCCTTATATCTTCGGTAATAAAGGAAGATTGACTGCCGCTGTCGAGGAGGGCGCGAACAGAAATAGTTTCGTTGGTGTGAGGGTTGGATTGACGCACCTTGGCGGTACAGAGTAAAATGTCTTGAGCAGATAGTGCCGACATAGATACAGTATGGGTGACCATTAAGGGTGGTAGTTTGATTATGAAGCAGGTGTAGGAGTGTGTTGTGCCTACTTTTGCACGTACGACAAGACCCCGCTAGCTTGCAAAATTGGACAGTGTGACCGGGTCTAAGGCAATTGAGGCAAAGATTCAATTTGTCAACAATGGAGTTCCTATCTTCGATGGTTTTCGACTTAAATGAAGTGCACTCATATAGTAGGTGAGTTTCTTTGCACATGGGGCATTCAAGGTTAGATTTCTAGACAGGGGTAATATCCTTAGATGTTGAAACAAATGACCTTGATTGGGTTTTAGGCTGGGGTGTGGATTGTTGATGAACTTGTTTGGACTTATCAGCACGACTTTTAAGGAAAGAAAAGAAATCGTCGAGGGTAGGTATTTCGGGCAAAGTAAGCCTATGCTCTTCCCATTTGAATACGGTATTATTGTCATACTTCGAGGAAAGAATAAAAATAATTAATGTATCCCATTTGTCTGTAGGTAATCCTAATGAACTAAGGGCACGTAAGTTTTTATTTACATGATCTATAATAAATCGTAAAGACTTGTCTGTTTCACGAACTGAATCAATGTTAAATAAAGGTTTTAAATGGTTGTTTACTAATTGTCGTTTGTTATCGTAACGATTGCAAAGGAGAGACCAAGCTTCTGGGTAGTTACTATCAGAAACTTCTAGATTACTAAGTACACGAGCGGCCTCACCCTCCAAGTAGAAACACAGGTAGTGAAACTTATGAACATTTTTAATTTTTTAGTTATCGTGAATTAGTGAATAAAATATTTCTTTAAATTCCAGCCACTTGTAGAAGGTGCCATCAAACTTTGGAATGCTAATAATCGGTAACTTAAAACTGATATTATCCGAATCGTGATCGAGCTGGTTACAAACATGGGTATGAGAACAACTAGAAACATTTTTGGGTTCTTCCTGTTTGGGGGGGTGGGCTGTTTAAACGAATCATATCTTGAGCTATAGTGATACACTCGTCAAAGTCTTGTTCAATGAGATCGCGAGCAGTTAACTCTTTGTCTAAAGCGTCAGCATTTGATGCCTCTATTTGACTCTGCACCTGGTCAAAATCAATGAACAATGATTCTATTCTTGATAATTTCATCGCAAGTTTGTTGACTTCCACAGAAGAAATCTTTTCAAAAGTCGCAAGGTTATCTAAATATATTCTGAATTTGGTAACGCGACCCTTTATTGAACCATGTTTGACATTTAAATCCCTTAATTGCTTATCCGACGCGCTCTGAGGCTTTAACAAATGTTATTGATTTTATTAGACCTTGTTTACTAAAAAATGTGTCACACGACACCAGGAATATTCCAGTAGGTAAGGTAATTCACGAATATTCACTGCTATGCCACCGTTGAATGAGTCTGCCAGTGATGTGATGAATGACGTGAATGTTGCTTGGATTGCCCAGTCTAAATCGTATGCAAGTTACCCAACATTTCAAAAAATCATAAGTTACTGTAAAGAAAATAGATGAATAACGATTGCATGAGCAGAGATGAGAATGTTACGATGGATGTGAGAAGTGACGAGAATGGACAGGGTTAGAAATCAGTATATATATAACGGGAAGTTTGAAAGTGGTGCCGGTGACGGAAAAGATGATGGGACACCGTTTGTTTTGGTATGGACATGTAATGAGGAGAGAGGAGGATTAATTAACGAAAAGAGTGATGAGTATGCATGTTGATGGATGGAGAGGAAGGGGTAGACCTTGGAAGAAATTGATGGATTGTATAAAACAAGATATGATGGCGAATGGAGTGGATGTTTCAGTGACAAAGGATAGGATAGTATGGAAGAGAAAACATGACGTCTGACGACGGGTTCGAATCCCGCAAGGGGCAAATATTTGTGTGATGCGCACGAACATTTGTATCTAAGTCATGGATGTTTATAAATGTATTTAAGTACGTCTATCCGTTATCCTAGTCACCATAGCACAAGCTCACGGTTAGTTTGGGGCTAGGTAATTGGTGTATTTGTCGAAACAATTTATTTAATTTAATTATGCTGCGCCGACCCCAGATAAACTGGGAACAGGACAAGAAAATGATTAATGATCTTATGTTATTGTAATAGGTACTTCATCCTTGTTATTATTTTTGCAAGTTCATTATATAACAATTTATTTATTTGTTTTATTTATATAAAAAATAAGTTTTTGCACAGCATCAGATATTGCTGGTGATGGTGTACTTCCAAGGTCAAAGTCCTATTACAGGTATGAGAAATTTATTTTTTCAACCGCTTGTGAAACTTGTTAGCTGATAACCAAATAGGTTTTCAGTTTTTTACTTACATAAGTTTTGAAATTTCCACTTAGCACCTATTGAGGAAAATACTTAATTAAAATACTGCCTACTACTAGGTACTACCTTTAAACGTTAATACTTTCGTTTCGCTTCATTAGATTTTCCTTTACTTAGCTTATACATATGTAGTTAGCAACATGGGCTAAATGTTACTCTTATTAAAACATAATTACTGAAAAATAAAACACCCGCCTGCAAAAAATTAAATATTTTTGAAATGTCTTTCCACTGGCTTTCATATGATATCCATATTGCTAAAATGGTAGGGGAAAAATCAATCCCCGTCCTCCCTTTGTTTTCATTTGCAGGCGCCATTTTTTAAAATATATATAGCCTATGTCACTTCCACAATTTTGACGAATTTAACGACACCTCTTAAGTCTAAACTGTCTAGCCATTTGGGCTGTATAGCGTGCCGTACATACATATACATACTCTCGGAAAACATAACCCTCCTTCCACAGTCGGGTTATAATAATGTTTGTTTGACATTGTGTCTAGGATCATTTATAATAAATTTTGTTCAAGAGCTTTTCTCTTTCCGTAGTCGACCCCTCGCCCCCCGCCTATCCAAGGATCATCATCATCAGGGCCCTTAGACAAAATGCAATCTTTTCTACAGTGAACTTCGCTATCGCCAACGAAATGTCAATATGTATGCAAAAGTAAGGTGATGTTTCGATAGCTTATGTCAGTTTAATACATGTCGGTAGCGACAACTTAGCTTCAGAATAGATTGCATCTTGTGTACGGGCCCAGGGTTGCATTTGGAGCGGATGATTTTCAATTTCAAGAGTTAGGGGATAGAAGTTAGTTGGACGGGGTGGATACAAACAAATACAAAACAAGATTTTTGTCATTTATAATTTATTACACGATCATAATCTTTACAATCATTATAAACACAACATGTCACTCATTCATCTCTTTCACACAAATTATAAATAAGAATATAGCGTACCCAGAATTATTAAAATAACAAAAATTGTTAGATTAGGTAGCCATCATGTCATCCACACAATTATTATAAAGAGGAAGTATTTGATTGTTTGTTTGTCTTGAAAAATTTAGTACAGTGATAGATTGAGTACTTTTTGTCGCAATATAAAACCATCAGGGGGGTGAAATGGGGGATGAAAGTTTTGATGGAAAATCCGACTTTTGTCGCGGGCCAAGTCGCGGGGTACCTACTGCTATCCAAAAATAAAACATCAAGATACAACATCTATCTCTAATACTGAATCGGATACAGCCCTTCCCACACTCTAAACCGCTCCTCAAACATGTTGGTGCGCACGCGCAGCTCGTCGGCAACCCGCAGGTACTTGCGCTCGGCGGGCGTCATGGCCGGCCAGCGCAGGCCGGACAGCTCGGGGAAGTCTGACCCAGTGGGGTTTGGATCCCTGTGAGAGTAGAATGTAGTGTTAGGTTAGTGGAAGGTCAGGCTACTCATGTGAACTACTCGTACGAAACAGGTTTAATTACGTAGGGGTCTTAAGGTCAAAGTGTGGTAGTCTGAGCCGGTGGGGTTTGGATCCCTGTGGGGATAGAATGTATTGTAAAGTCAGCTGAATATCAGGCTACTCATGGGAACAACGGAAGCAGCTTTTATTACGTAGGGGTCTTAAGGTCAAAATGTGGTAGTCTGAGCCAGTGGGGTTTGGATCCCTGTGGGGGTAGAATGTATTGTGAAGTCAGCTGAATATCAGGCTACTCATGTGAACAACGGAAGCAGCTTTTATTACGTAGGGGTCTTAAGGTCAAAATGTGGTAGTCTGAGCCAGTGGGGTTTGGATCCCTATGAGGGTAGAATGTATTGTATAGTCAGCAGAATGTCTGGCTACCTGTGTGAACTACGAAACAGGTTTGTAAAGCAAAATAATTTTATTTTTCCTATTTAATAACGGAATTCCGTAAAGAAACGCCTGATTCCATCATTTATATTAATTCTACTTGCTAACGTTTGATCATTTTAGATTAGATCCAGCATTCGTGAAATTTGATTTGATTGCGATGACTCTAGGAGGTACGTGATCATTGAATAGATACCGAGTACCGAGGCTACTTAAAAAACATACCTTCCCATTTAAGTAGTAAAAAAGTAAAAAGAGACGTGTCCATCCATGCTTTTTTTTTGTAATATTGGCAATCGTGCTACCACTAATGAATGAACCCGTTCTAGATTAAGTACAAACAGGTATTTCAAACATGAAAAAGAAAAAAACAATCCTCGCTTACCCATTTTTGGCAAAAATGTAATACAACGCTGTCATCTTGTCCACAACAACGGAATCCTCGCTGTCAGACACTTCGATGATGGGGAAACCCGCGGGCAAAGAGAACAGGTAGATCAAATCGTCGTGATGAGCTGCTCCTGTCATAAGAATAGTTAGGTGATGACAAAAAAAAATCAGAGATATATCATATACAGAGAAGAGTGCCCCCTGGATTTTCAAATAACCGGTTGTATGTGGCCTGCACTGCACTACGTCCAGCGCCATCCTACGACCTTTCTAAGAATTCAATATATCCAAGAAAGAAGAGACAATTGCATACGATCAGTTATCTTTGTTTAGTAGCTGATAATAGAATAACAGCAACCACCATAGCGTTTTGGCGACACCTTTCTAATAAGAACAGATAGGGACTGGAATTCGCTGCCTGCTAATGTCTTCCCTAAAGACTACGATCTGGGTCTCTTTAAGGCAAGAGTGAATAGGTTTATACTAGGCAGATATGAACCATCCTTGGAGTGGGGAAGGATCTGCCTCCTAGTGGTCCACACCGGGCAACGACAACACAAACAGTTTGTGATGGCCGCTGAACGATCCTAACAGCGGGGGTAGGCTCCGTTAGGCTTCGCCTTAGTAGCTACCACCCTCCCACTGGAGCCTGGCGCAAGCAGTTTGCTGTGTTCTGTCTGTGAATGGGAGTGCCAGAACCTTCTGGGTGAGCTCGCTCCATCGTCGACTCTGTCTACGCCATGACTGGTTTAGTCTAGTTGAGTCAAGAACAAACCTATTCCAAATAAAATAAACCTTAGACCGTGTCTACACCTCTCATCAACCAGGTTTGCTTGATGGGGCTACGGTCAAATCAAATACCTGCTTTGATAAGAATATCCTTTTTAGGTGTGGTGTTAATAGGCCCCTATTCAATTGTTCTTTTTGTAAAGCATCCATTTCGTGTTCAGATGCCAATGCGGAGGCCTGTCAGAGCAGGCTGATAGATGGTAAAGCGTAACTCACTGACTGGTCTTCCAGTAACCGGGTCTTGGTAGTGACTGCGGTTGCCGACGTGCGCAAACTCGTAGTAAAACACCTTGTGAGGGGAGTGCTTGCTCATTAGGTTTGCCAACCTGGGGAAAAATAAGAGCTTTTTTTATTTGCAATGGGTTTCCTCCTACCTACGCCACGTCTGGTTTAGTCTAGAGTCAAAAGCAAACCCTTTTTAAAATAAAGATAAGTTACGACAGATAAACCAAGTTAAAATAGGTCTAATTGGCAAGGTTAGGAAAACGGCCACGCGTTAGACCCAGAAGGCGGTGGCGTGACTAGCTGGACTCATATAGAGAAGACTGGGAGGTAGTGGCCCAAAATCGTGGAGAGTGGAGAAGGGGTAGGGAGGCCTTTGCCCTGCAGTGATACGGACAAGACAGGCTCCTAATAATAATAATGCAAGGTATAATTTATGTCCTAAAGTGGGCTTTCCATAAGAGGGTAAGTGATCTTCTTTCACCATTGTTTTGTCTTACCTGTGAACACCAAAGCCAATGAGGGAATCTCCATAGAGTTTCCCCAGCCCATCAGCAGTGAACGAGTCATTGACCAGCCTCCTTCCTCCCAGGAACTCTTGGCGTAGTGCATTGGCCTTCTCTCTCGCTCCCTCTTTAGGGAGAAGGAAAGAGATGGGAGCTATGCGTTCCCATTCCTGGTCCATTGTGGTTGTCAACGTTTCGTTGTTTAGGACACCTGGAGAATGTCGAATCTATTTGAATTAAAGTTGTATTTTAATAGAAACGATGTAGTAAATTGATTAAAAGTGTTACATTGAAATAAAATTTTAATGCAGACTTTATCATAGAATCTGCAATAAGAAATTTCACAAACAAGCAGTCAATCTACAAAAATGCGTAGGTTACGCCTGACGCACTTCCAAATGCTTTAACCTTAGGCTTATTGGTTCTACCATCAAAGCGTTTTGACACGAAATAGGAGCATGTTCGTTACTCTTAAAAAAAACATCTTCCCGATTCCCCATACAAAATCACCGAGCAGCTAACATCAGTTTTTATGGAGAAGTCAATTTTTTGGGATTTCGATGTTGGTCCCATAGTTAAAGTTGTTGTATTTGAGCACCAAAATCAGCCCCAAGAGGTTTAGCATAATGAAAAACAACCTTGTATCCTTGCAATTCCCTGCACCCTGCATAGATGCCGTCGATCTAAATTGTTTGCTCTTGAGGTCTACAGGAATAATACCTCGTTTTATAATCCTCTTGTACGGATGCGTCGAATTTATGATGAGTTGGTTGTGTCCCATCCGGACCTAGACATTTTTCAGTCGAATTCGCACTCGTTTCGCAAGAGCATTGACTGTGCTCTCGATATCTGCCCGCAGAATTGTTCAATTGAATTTGCATCTGTTAATTAGTTTTTATTATTTTGTCAAAATTTACTGATTGTTGTTTAATATTGTTTCGATCGTAAATAATTTCTGTAATGTTATGTAATTTTATGTACACTATTTATAGGTTATAGTCTAGTTCCATAAGTATAATTTCCATGTTTTGTAAGTCACCGGCTGTAACCTGTTTGTGTACTGATGAAAATAAAATAAAAGGTGCTCACTGAAAGCCTTCCAAAAGAACTCTCCAGTAGTCTGGCTGATGATGTACGGCACTGCATGCATCCTGCCCTGCTGCACCGCCTCCAGCGGGCTGCTGGCGATAAAGCGCTCCTGTCCGACGTCGGGTTCGATGATGGGAGCCCATACGAGGGTTGGGTCCCAGCCGAAATCCTGAACAGATTGAAGGTTAACGGTCAATCATCACCGTTATTTTTTATTGACGATCGTCTTAGTGTATTGGTTGGACTTGGACTACGACGGTTCAAATATCGCAAGGGGCAAATGTTTGTGTGTAATGCAAGTAATTTCAGGTGACATGAAATAAGTAAGATATTATGATATACACCAGAATTTTGCGTTATCGGTTCTTCAAAAAACGGCATATCCGTACTACTCTCGCACTGTCAAAGTACTAATAATTCTACCAAGCTTTCTAATTTGTGATTTTACCTACTCCAAACTCTGGTAATCGCACTCCCCGTAGCCGGTTTCGAACTCTTTCAAATGTTTAGACAGTGCGACGAGTCAAAGCCGTATAGCTATAGACGAAGGACGAAAGCTATAATCAGAACACCTTTCAAAGCTAAAATAATTTATTTGTATGAGTGATTCTCCGGAAAGCATTCTCCGCGTCACCTTCGTGGCGATTTTAGTTAAAGTTTTTATGACAAGAAAAACTACTACACTAAAGAAGGCCTAAAATTATAATGAATCCTGTTGGAATCAAACAAATCGGTTTGTTATTCCCTCCGATATTTAATTTTGAAATTTCGGTACCCACGAAAGTTATTTCTAATTCCACGAAAGTTACCAAACGTATTTTACACAGCGAAGTCTTATTACATAAAAATATTTCAAAAAAAACTAAATAACTAATATTATACCTGTTTTTTAAAAAGAATATAGTGTTTTTTTAAAGTTAAAAGCGTGAAAAAAAGCATTAATAAATAAATCTCTAAACCTTTAATACAGTAAAAGGTTCCGATTTGACGATGAAGTAGAAATAAATGTTTTGTTAGCAGATAACTAAAGCTAAAGTTAATACATAAAACAACTTAAAACATAAAATAAATTTCATGTATCAGCAGACAAATGACGTGATAATGTAATATCTGCCAGCTATTATTAACTGTGGGCCAGATCATTTTGTCTTTTGTTGATTTGGTAGGCTGTTCTTGTTACATGACTTTGTAAATGATTGTTCACCATGTAGCCAGCAGTCTTCTTTATTGCCTACAAAAGTCTTTCTTTTTACTAACTCATTTTTATTTAGCGTATTTTTCATTTCTTCGTTACACATGCCCAATCTATCTCAGCTAGCTTTGAACCATCGTTTTCTCTTAATTTTATATGAGATACAAAAAGCCATTGTATTTCACTGAGTTAGCGATTCTTGATTCAACTTATGCGCTGACCGCCGACTAGTCATTATGGTCTTTACATTAATTCAAAACAATTCATTGTTTAGATGTTTCTAAAAACAACAATAGAGATAAATGGACACACTTAGGGGAGGCCAATACCCAGCTATCAGACAGTAACGGCATAAAATGTGTAATATTTTAATAACAATTAGTAGATAGAAAGTAAAGTTTCTCTAGTCCAGTACAAGACTGGTTAAATGCAACCTGCATCCAGTGCCATCATGCGACCTTTGCAGGGTCGTCCGTCAATCTTGCTGGTGGATGCCCTACGCTACGCTCTTGACCAAATAAAATCCAATCAAGAACCTTTCTGCACTGCGCCCTGCTTACTGCCACTTGAGCTTGGTGATCTACAGGATAGTCTCGTAGATCATTTAGACAGGTCTGTTACCTTAGTTCTTCTACGTATCTCTTTAATTCAATCCCGTGGAGAAACACCAAACATATAGCTCGTTTTGTGTCCTTAAACTTTTTTATTACGCACATAGAAAAAGACCATGTGTCGGATTAGTTCTAGACGTTCATTTTTAAGCACTGAAGTATTTGGGTCAAAATGGTGCCCTCGCGCAGTTTTTCGGACTCTGTCCAGGCAAGGTGAACCTACGAGTACCTTATTAAAATCACTTGTCCCAGGTAAACGTACTCCTGTCGTCTAAAACATTAGATCACATTTTTCGTTTCTAATAGATACAGGAGAGAGCACCACTTGAACACGGGAATTCGACTAAAATTCGTCTGGCCCAAGTTAATTTTAAGGCTCACTTGTTGGGAGACAAGCATAGTGCCAATACCCTCCAGCCTTTTTGCCCCAACTGTGTGTGTGATGCTATTAATCAAAGGTGTGTGATGTATTGGTTGTGGCAAATCCTTTTTATTCCATATGTGCACACATTCAATCAAGGGCAGTGTTTTATCAAGTTATTTGTATATGAATTCTATGGAGAACTTTCCTTATTGACGTCGATAAATTAATAAGCCAACCATTTATTTAGTTAGTAGAACATCAGGGTTCAATCAAATAGGCATATCAACCATATTTGACTAAAATAGATAAATACAAGAAAAACTCATGCTTCTACCTACACAAACTATCGTTTGCTAATACCTTTGGGAGAAAACGATAACACGGTTATTTAAAAACATCTACAGACCGATAGAGAAGTAACTTAAGATTGCATAAAGATACCTTCATAACCGCACGTGGAGTGAAAGATAACCTTCGTGGTCAAATGTCCACGAAAACCATGTCACGATAGTTACAAAAATATTACGTTTTTAAAAATTTACAAGTTGTTTCTTGATAAATATCAAAACTAAATAGCGGACGAAGAAATTGAAAAGGGGTTTTATACTGAATATTCAACACTTGCATCTAAATCATTCTATTATCTTTAAAATTTTACCATGAATGGTTTCTTCAAAAGGTTGCCAGAAAAAAGTTGATGAATTTATGTGCCTGTAATTTCTGTATCAAAGCGATAAGAAAGGCATTTCTCTTCCAATGAAGCTGTAATGGAACTAAAGTATCCGTAGGGCCATTAAGCTTGTCAGAAAGTTGAGGCTCCTTGATGCTATGAGGCTTTATATGTTGCGTTCACGAATCTACCACAATCGTGTGACCGGGACAAAATATTTTCTAACTCTTTCTGTTTAAACGATATCATTATTGTTTTTATAATTAATTAATCTTGACTTATTAACAAATTTTTTGACATATAGTATGTGTACATAACACAACAAACAATAAAGATATTAGTCGTTGAACTGAGCGCGAGGTCGTGCGGACGCGCGGAGAACACCGGTTTTGCTCCCGTTTTTGGCGGTTAAGTATTATTTAAAAAATAACTGTAAGCCCTATTTTATGTTTAAAACTATGTTCGTGTAGATGAATAAACAGAAAATCATTTAAAATTGATTTTGAAGCTGTTTATTAAATGGGTTGGGAATTTTGAACGTGTGACCACCAAAAACCGACCCTCGGAGAATCACGCATAAACAAAATACAAAATAATAACTTAGTAAGTCCTGAAGTCTTCAGGTACTCGATAAATTCATCCCTCGAGACGCACAGAATTAAGAATCATACTTTTTTTTTAAATTTTTTTTTATTCGAAATGGGTTTGGTCTTGACTCTAAACTAAGCGTGGCGCAGACAGAGTCGATGGTGGTAATGATGGTGGCATACTAAAATCCTCAAAATCGAGGCGATGTGCGGCTAGAGAGTAGAATTCGTTGCCAGCTGAAGTGTTTTCTAAGCACTACGATCTGGATTCCTTTAAGAGAACCGTGAATAGATTGTTACTAGTCAGACATGAGCCATCTTTACCTACATCGTCGCTTACCATCAGGTGAGATTGTCTGCCTTTTAATAAAAAGAAAAGTACATGAATCTATTACTTACAAAGAAACTATCAAGCGAGTTGCCCAGCTCCCTAAAGTCCTTAGTCTTCAGGCAGTCGATGATAGCCTTGGAGCTGGTGGTGGGACATCCCACGAGGCGCGCCTGTCTCACGGCCAATTCGCGCTGGTGGTGCCGCTCTGGGACTTGGGATATTGGGGACCCACTGATCGAGATAGCTCGGTGGAAGAGGCCTGGAAGATGATGGATATTTTAAACAGGAGTATTAGCCACCATTTATTTGAATGAATGTTGTTCCCCATCCAGCAGCGGGAACGATGTTGAGGCGGCTTGAGTGGTATCCAAACCTGGTACTTTGTCACAGAAAGGTGGTTGCAAATTAGCGCCTGGGCATTTACTATGTGGCAGAAAGGTCTAGGTGGTTGCAAGTTGGCGCCCAGGCATATTGCATTGGCATTATTCCGCAGTTTCCATGAGCAAGAATGAGCAACTTTATTCTTCTTGAAGACTTTTTATTTTACTTTTCACTTAACCGACCCGTGGTCACCGTGGAGCATGATAATTATTATGTTGGTCACGTATATTGTCTTATTAACTCTCAGTGAATATTGCATAAGACAACAAGTTGGCGTTGACACTGTACAAAATGTCCGATGCCGTGAGCTTTTACTTAACATAAACTTCAATTAAGAATAGCCATGGATACTTTTTAAGGTTCCTACCTTCAGACATCGGCGACAGCATATGCAGCATGACACTGAACGCACCAGCGCTGCACCCAGCAATAGTCACCAGGTTGGGATCTCCTCCAAAGGCCCTGATATTCCTCTGTACCCACTTGAGGGCTGCTACCTGGTCCTTGTACCCATAATTGCCAGGGGCATATTTATCACCTGTGCTGATGAAACCTGGAGAAAGAGTTTAGCTTAAGTTGTGACAGGTACGGACGCACATGGTACATGCAAACTCATAACAAGTATTATTTAATCGCGCGACTCTCCTGCGATCTTGCAAGACGTGCGGGAGGCGAAGAAGTTCCAATCACATGCGACTGGCAGCGCTGACATCTAGCATCATGCCTCGCCCTCCGCACCTCTGGCGACCTTAAGAAGGTCGCGCGCACGAACTTGTCGGACTATAAGTACATTTAATCAACCTCTCCTCTCTATCTCTTTCTGACTTTACCAAAAAATACGAAAGCACTTACCGAGGGAAGCAAGCCGGTAGTTGAAAGCAACGAGCACGATGTCTCTATCGAGCAAGTAAGCGGGCCCGGCGACGTCGCTGCGCCCTGACCCGGAGTAGAACCCTCCGGAGTGGATGTAGACTAGCACTGGGACTGGCTTCTTCCTGTAGTGAAGGATTCAACATTATCTTCATGTCATGTCAATTCGTATGCCTTTAAATGTAAAGCCTAAATGTAACAACGAGCTTTAATACCTAAGTATGATGACGAATAAATAATATCCTGGATGGTCAGCGGACCCTGGGTACTTGCGTGCGAGTGCACAACCGAGATAACGCTAGAATGATGATGATCATGATGATGAAAGGCTTAGTTCTGCATTCAATTGGTTTTGTTGTGGCTCTAAAATGGCTACTGGCAAAACCTATTTAAATGGTTAGAAGCCTTTAAAATTCTGCTACTGAAACTTCATGGTAAAAGCTTAATGCAGAGAAGTCCTTAATTGGCTTGGTAGACTATTCATATAGCTTGCTTCAGACTAAAATTCCATACCGCTCGAACAGCGAAGGGACAAAATACTTATTATGTTGTGTGTGTGATCACTTGTAGTAGCTACATGAGCTATAGGTAAGGCAGTTTTGTCGGCATCGCCAATCCAACTTCAAGTTTTGTCGGCACATTGTAAAACTTTGAAAAGAGGCTATGACAATAGTGACTTAGTTTCTTTGCTTCTTCTTCTCAGCACTAGCTCACAATTGTCCCGAAGCAGTGGTAGGGTTCTATTTTATGGGACGTGTATAAGTGCTCCTTGCGAGCCTATGTAAAGAAATAAATGAATTTTATAATTTTATGAATTTTTTTTATTTTACCAGCTAACTCCAGTTTGGGTTCAGAAATCTAAAGTTGGAATTATCAGAAATGGTTCATTCAATGCAATTCCTCTAACTGTGTTAAGTGACAGCAAAACTTTTTACGGTCTATAAACCTGTGCCCTGGGATTGAAAAGTCAGCCCAAAGTCCTGAAAGATTCAAGACTGTCAGAATCAGGTAGGTTATCCTCACCTCTTGTTATTCGTAGTGTAGACGTTGAGCCGGAGACAATCCTCGTCTACGTAAAATGTGGAATCCACTACAGGTTGCGGGCACCCTGGACCCTCGGCAGACGCGTCTACCTCCGAGGTATAGCTGGTGATCAGCTTCGGCGGCTGATGGCAACGAAATAGTAATTTATAAATTGTTTCAACTAACTCACCTAGCCCCTAACTAAGCATGAGCCTGTGCTTTGGCGTCTACGTTTACGGATAAACATACTTATTATACGTTTATAAACATCCGTGACAGGGGCCCTACTCCAATTGACGATGTTTGTATTTTCGAATGTAGCCATCCCTTTCACTCCACGACAGAAAGACAACGCGAACGAGCGTAATGGCTAGACTCGAAAATACGGACAATATCAACAGGAGTAGGGCCTCAGGTACAAATGCTCGCACTCATTTATCCCTTGCGAGATTGAACCCGCAACCTCCACCAAGTAGTTGTAGTCCGGAGCGAGAACCACTACACCAAGTGGTTAAAAGGCTACACCTAAGCGTGTATCTAGGAACTACCATCATGGTCATTCAAGTTTGAGAGTTAGACAAGTGACAGAGGACAAGAGTACCAAAGAAGATTGTTTTTTTTTTAAACATTTCATCTGGAGAGCAATCAATACACCCAGCGTGCTGACCACTAGACCAACGAGGCAGTCTATCCACGAGGTCCCGGGTTCGAATCCCGGGTCGGGCCGAGAGTGTTTGGGTTTTTCTGTCTTGAAATTACTCAGACACAGCTCCGGAGTCGGGAAGTTGGTGGTGTCAACACCCCCGTGCCTCGGAAAGCACGTTAAACCGTTGGTCCTGCGCCTGATCTCTCTACGGTCATGTCGGACTGCCGTCTCACCGAATTATGGGAGTGAAGGAACAGAGAGTGCACCTGTGTATTGCGCACAC
The DNA here is from genome assembly GCA_949316185.1 of Pyrausta nigrata. Classification (NCBI taxonomy): domain Eukaryota; kingdom Metazoa; phylum Arthropoda; class Insecta; order Lepidoptera; family Crambidae; genus Pyrausta; species Pyrausta nigrata. The sequence goes on from OX438936.1 coordinate 38,988,210, forward strand.
ACTTGTGCACTATAATATGTCCCGCGCAGTTGGCTAATCTCTGTGAGATAGGTCGCCGTAGTCGAAATCGGCTAGGAGGACATCATCATCATCATTATCAATACACCCTGATGTCAAAATCATGTTAATTATGATACTAAGTGCACAATGATAGTGCTTTTAAAAAGAGGTAGATGTGTCATTAGCGCTTTTAAATTGATTGCCTCAAATTGAGCAATTTGCTCAATTTTACATATATTTTTTTCGAAAGAACGTGTACTGCATGCATCAAATTCGAATCGCCGCGCAGTAGGAGTTGAAAGGTCTACCTGTTTTTTTTAAATACACTGTCATTGGTTTCGCTAGTGTGATTTAGCAGACTTGAGGCCCTGATATCTGTTTCCCGTTCCAAACGAAACTAAAATATGCTATCTTATACAGTTGTTTGTTTCATGTTTGGTAGGTACAGATAGGTACTACTTTTAGGTTATCGTTAAAACACAGTCATACACTTGTTTACTTCACTATAAACATTCACCTTCAATTAGTACTAAGGATGTTCAATTTCCTCAAACGTCCTTCTAGATTGAAAAACAAAACACATAAAATACACATTATTTTGCATAAAGCCCACAGGTGCCACAAATACACCTCCCAATTTATACAGGATGTGCACAACCTACGGCGCACATCCCAAACATTTGCGCTCAGCCCAAACTACTGGATACTGGGATAAGTAACTTGAAATTTTGCACCATGTTTCCTTATACTATAGTGAGCACTAAGAAGTTTTGGAAATTCACCCGTTCAGGAAATAAAAAGGAGGGTAAAATTGTATGAAACTCCGTTCTGAAGCTAAATCGCTATTTAACTATTTGGTTACAAATAAAAAATAACATATTTAAGTACTATTTTTAAAAATTGAGAAAGCTTAAAATAGTGTCAAACGCGAAACCTGCACTTTCAGACGACTAAATGTGTAACCATGATCCAAAACTGGTCAGGTTTCCCTGGTAACAGGGTCAAGGAGGTCAGACGGCAGTCGTTCCACTGTGATTCCCTGATCTGCCACATCTTGGATCATTGTCCAAAGCGGACCCTGAGCCCTCGCGTTCGAGTGCACAACAGGGATAACGCTAGGAGGATAAGGATGATGAAGTATAAGTAAATAGGAAAGATGACCTAATGAGTGACATATCAACGCGCAGATCAAACTGCTGGCTAGTGGGATAAGAATCTTAAAATTTTGCACCATGCTTTCTTTTACCTAAGTTCCAACTGTAAAATTTGCATGACCTAATAAGTCAAACGTGAGCACATAATTTTTATTAAAACACTATTGTAACACCATGTTAAAGCAAATAAATATTTCTGATTTCTGATTTTATAGTGAGCACTAAGAAAGGATTTTTGGAAATTCACTCGTAAATTCAGGGGGTAAAAAAGGGAGATAGTCGTAGTATGGTTATTATAGGATTTCTAAAGGGGATCTAAGGGAGTGGATGGTTGTATGGGAAATTCGACTATCGCGGAAAGCGCGGGCAACCTCTAATTCCTCATATTAACGACGACCATTTTGGTGTAGTGGTTCGCAACCCGGACCTAGTAACTATTATATAATCTGTGCCCGGACTACAAAAACAGTGGGTCATGGATGTTTATAACCGTATATAAGTATGTTTATCCGTTATCTTAGTCGCCACAGCACAAGCTCACGCTTAGTTTGGGGCTAGGTAATTGGTGTGTTTGTTGAAACAATTTATTTATTTATTCTATTTATTTATATTTACCTGGAACCTCAACTCCCCAGTTGGCGGCTCAGCATACCGTATGCCACGGTAGGCCTGTACATTGCGCCCGCGCCGGGTGGTCATCCACGACCCGCGGATGGGTCCTGAAGGCGTCACCGTCACTGGGGCGCTGGGGGGCGCTGGCTCTGCTTAGGGAAATGAAGATGTAAGTGAGAATGTTGAATCGGTTCGCGCTCCGGACTACTGACGACCTCTTGGTTTAGTGGTTCGCGCCCCGGACTACAAAACCAGCGGTTGCGATTCGAATCCCGCTATGGGCAAATGTTTGTCTGATGACCACAAGCGTCATAGATATTATATGTACTACTCGTATAAGTACGAGTATGTATTTCGTTGTCTAGTCGCCATAATACAAAAGTACAATGTAATATTACAAGCACATGCTTAGTTTGGGGCGAATTAATTGGTGTGATTTAGAAATGGGGACAATTTATTATTTCTTACTTTTAATTAATTAGAAATATAATACGAGTATGTGTATTATCCTACCTAAATACTAAATAGACTACGGCGGCCGATCCCAACAGAGATATATCATAGTTCACAGAGTTGGACTCACGCACGAAGGGTCCCGTACCTATACAACATTAAACACTATATATAAAAATAATATGTTTTTAGTTTTAAACGGTAAACATTTATTTTAAATATATATTTTAATTTTAAAATTTATTTTTTAAGTTTATATATAACTAAATATTCTGTGAAAGAGCGAAAACCGGCAAAAAAACACGTTTGTTAAATGGGAGCCCCTTTAAATAATTTAATTATTTTTATTTATTTTAAAAGTTTATATACTTATTGATATTCTGTGAAAATTTGAAGCGTCTACCTGTTGCCGTTATTAATATAGAGCAAAAACCGCCAGTAAAATCACTTCTGTTTTATGGGAGCCCCTTAAATAATATATTTATTTTGATTTTAGTATTTGTTGTTACTTATATATTATTATTACATTATTTGAGGCAACAGAAATACAACGGTTCATGAGATACAGCCTGGGACAGACAGACAGACAAGAGGAACGTAGAGTTTGCTAACACTTTGCAATAACAAGAGTACCCCACTAAGAACAACACTTTGCCGATAGAACTCCACCAACTGACCTGTAGGTCCCCCAGGCCGGTTGGCCGATGCGAACACGCAAACCGCCGCGAACAACACTACACGGAAACACAACATGGCTGCCTCCTCGCTGCTTCCACACTGCCAATCGGACAGACGATGGAGCTTATATCTGTGTTGTTTGTTTACGATGAATTTTAGGTATAATGTAGTGACACGGTAAAGATAACTAGGTGGTAGTGAATCATGCGTGTGTAAATGTGATAACAACTACTTAGGTAATCGCAGGATTATTGACACCTAACTAGTCGATTCTTCTGTCTTCATCCGCGCAAATGTCGAATTTCCCATACGAAATTCCGCCCCATTTTTACCCACTTAGAAATTGAATTTGCGAAAATCCTGAAATCCATCATTCTTATCCCTATGTATTCGTATGTCTATCCGTTATTCTAGTCACCATAGCACAAGCTCACGCTTAGTTTGGGGCTAGGTAATTGGTGTGTTTGTTGAAACAATTTATGATTCTTATTTGACGACCGTCTTAGTGTACAAAACCAGAAGGGGCAAATGTTTGTGTGATGAGCACGAGCATTTGTACCTAAGTCATAGATGTATAAACGTTTATGACTATCCGTTATCCTAGTCACCATAGCACAAGCTCACGCTTAGTTTGGGGCTAGGTAATTGGTGTGTTTGTTGAAACAATTTATGTATTATGTAAGTAACTTATTAATAAAAATTAAGATAAATTACTTAATACAACACAAAAACCAAAATTATAAAAAGGGTCCTTGTGGTAAGGTTCCCAGGATGCTGGCAGCATTACCGCGCTGGATAGCGATGCTTATACGCTGAGTAAGGTAGCTGCCAGCTCTTAGGTCACCACTGATGTCAACTAGCCTCTTGGAAATCTCTTTGAAAAAAGAGATAGCGTTAGGACCCCACGAACCCAGTGTTTCGACTCCAAACGGTACAAAGTGGTACCGGGAGTCGATCTGCCTGTACTTGTTCTTTTTAAAGTTTTCGGCACTTGTCGCAGCCAAACCAGCATCACGGCTTGTCCCGGGCAGATGAGAGGCTGCAAGTGTGTCGACACAGGTAGCGTCCCACACAAGAGCCCAACCCATCCGCCAAGGAACAAGTGACATCCCGTCTGGTCTCTTGCCATCATCACGCGCGATACCGTTTGGCTCGAGTAAAGCCGGCACGTTGATAGAGGCAAGAGACTGACGGATGATGTCGTTGATGCTGGCATGACGCGAAAAGCGGCCTGCACTTTTAATACAGGAGAGTCCGTGATGTCCCAACGAGCCGACATCAGTACCACAAGGACATCTGTGTGGAAGGCAAACCTCAGCACCAACACGCAGACCTATCGCGACTCGTAGAGTTTCTGAGTCCAAAAGGGTTCCCACGTTGGCCGAAGGATAGGCCTGAAGCCAGTATCCTGCTTCCTTGGTGAAAAGTATGTAAGTATTTATTTTATTTTTTTCTTACCATTCATTCATAACTTCGAGTTGCGCTCTTGATAAAAGGTACAGTGATAGTTAGAGACCCTGGGAAGGACATAGGCTACATCTATAAAATCATCAGGGAGTGAAATGGTGAATAAAAGTTTGTATAGAAAGTCGCGGGGAACCACTCGTCTAATATAAATAATTTGTTTTTAAATTCAAGAAAACCCTTGTATTAGTCCAACCTCTAATTTAAACATGTTATCAACAGTTAAATGAATGTTAAATAAATACCTACATGTTTAAAAACTATTTTTGGTAGCAATAAAGAATTTGAAGACAATAAAACGTCTCGAAGTAAACAAGGAAAACGTAATATGTCGCGGGGAAGCCCGAGTAGCTGAGCGATCGCAGACTTCCGCGGATTCACTGGGATTCTCACAGCTCGTCTTGCTAGGTTTTGGGTATTAGTAATTTTAGTACCTAACCTACTATTTATTAGTCAGTAGGACATATTTTTTTATTAAAAGATATAACAATTAAAGAGACGCATGAAATAAAATCGGCCAAGTGCAAGTCGGATTCGCGCACGAAGGGTTCCGTACCTAATCTACCACTAGGCAGTAGTGGCACAGATTATACAGGGTGGCCCGTTTACAGTTGTCCAAAGATTTTTTTCAGCTTGAGAGCATCATGAGTGATCGTTTAAAACATACTTTAGTTAAGCGAAAACTTATGGTTCAGAAATTGTGACTTTAAAAAAACCTAAATTTCAATATTTTTGACGCAAAACCTCTCTGATATGAAAACTACTGGACCGAATCGAATGAAATTTAGTACAATAATCTACCTATTGCGCTATACCTAGGCTCATCTAGTGTAAATTATTAGGCTGCATTGTTTTAGTTTAACTTTTTCTGTAGCTTTTTTAAACTTTTCGGCAAAAGATTGATTTTCGAAAAAATCCTGTGAAAAAAAATGTACCGCCAAAGTTTTTCTGATACTGCTGAAAAGTATCTTAACATAGGGTTATTCTTTATACAAAAAATCATAGTAGTCCTTCGATTGCGACATCTTCAAAAACTACATTATGTACATGAAAATGATTCACTCATGATTCTCTCAAGCTGAAAAAATCTTTGGACCACTGTAAACGGGCCACCCTGTATGTAGTGGGTTCAATTATTAGGTCGAGAAAGCACGTTTGTGTACGAACGTCTTCTCTCTTAAATAAAATATAAAATAACAATTTAAATATAAGCTAAGATCGGCCTTTGTAAATCTTCCTTGACGATCCGTATCGATACATTTATGTTAGTTATCATGTGGGCACAGATATTGTATGGGTCATTCAACGGATGAATATCTTCCTCACATGTTTAGAAAACTGTATCTGTTAGATAAGAGTAGGAAAACGTTTATCTTTTAATACATTCGCACAGATATTATGATTTTAATTAAAAATGGTGTAAGTGACTAGGTATTACGCCATACATTTACCTACTTCCTATCCTTTGTTTTTATGAGCTTCATCTTCATCATCACATTCATCCCGAGAGCAATAAATTGTTTTAATTATTAAACTCATTTTTTTACTGGAAAATGGTACTTATCTGAAGGGTTATATAGAACAAATAAGCTAACTGAGATTGACATTCGTAATCTGCCGCCAAGGTTTCCTGTATCGCAAATGGTAATACATTTACCAAAAGTAAGTGTAGGTACTTTAACCAAGTTTCAGGCTGAATTCTTCAGTAATTTATAGAATCAAGAAAGAATGAGCAAGCAATACGTATTTATTTCCGAAGAATTTTCGACTTAGTGCGACATCTCCCGCACAAATGGGTAAATAAATGTTTCACGTGGCTATGTAGATGTCGCTAGTCGTCCCAACTTTTTATTTGCTTTTCAGGGCCCGTACTATCACCAAAAAAACTATCCTTCGAATTGCTTACAATGCGAAAAACTTCCTGCTTAAGGATGGCTAAAACTCGTACCATGAGCTTTTAATAAAAGGCCTCAGGGTGACAGGATGAAAGAACGAGATGGAGCTATTATTAACATATGTCTATTTTGTTTGATTGTTAAGATGTCAAGCGTAGAGAAGAGACACAGATAATAAATAGTTATTAGATGTAGGTAAGTAAGGAGATCTTAAATATTTTTTTTTGCACTTAAGAATAAATAAGTAATAAAAATAGGGAATGATTTTTTTCGTCATCTACCCATTGTGTGGGGTATCGTTGAGTATGTCTTTTAAAATGATTTAGGGGTTTCTTCTACAACTTTTTTTGATTTATTGCTCTATTTACGAAATATTAAAATTTAAAGTGCGCGTCCCCCCTCCCTCTAAAAGCTTAACTGCTGGCCAAAAAAATCATGATGATAGTGCATTTCATAGACTTTAAAGGAAAACTATAGCGGTTAAGAAAACTCTATTAGTTTAGCAGTAATATTGGTAGAACTTGGGTGTTGGATAATTTTGTACCAATTACAAAATTCTTACAAATTCTTTAAAGTCACTGAAGATGAAGTAGATAATGGTACGGAACCCTTCGTGCGCGAGTCCAACTCGCCTTAGCCGGTTTTTACTAGAGCTATTGTATAAAGAAAAGTATAACTAAATTAGACGTGGCTGTTTATTCTTGATTTCTTTGCCGACCCAGAAGGTAGATGAAAAAAATATATTTAGGAGGGAGAAGAACGTATATCTATCTCATGTGAAACGTATAGTAGTAATTTTGAGAGGGAAAATTAAAAAAGGCTGACTAAACGTTCAACAATAAGCTATATTTAAGAATGAAAATGAAAGTAGACAATATCACAGAATCTTCCGAACTCTCACAGGCGAAACTCAAGATCTTCACACGTTTCTGTATCTCTCTGGAAAATCTTTAGTTGTGTTATATGTGTTTTCTTTAGTGCAATTTATGTTTTCTTATCCTGAAAAAATATACAACAATTTGGTAAATGTTTTGTTAATTTACCTACCTACTGATTACCTACCAAAACTAGGTAGGTAGGTGTTTCTTGTTAATTTTTAAGCCTTCCTCCAATAAAAACTTTCTTAACATATTTATTTTAGGTGAGTAATTTTCAATAGTGCAACCAATACATACAATACATTCTACTTTGAAACAGTATATACTTTGCTGGTTTTTCATGCAAATAAAATAGTTCTATAGCATTAGGAAGAAAGGAAAAAATAATTATTGACTTGGTACATACATTAGGTAGATAGAATCCTACATAAAAGTCGATACATAAAAAAAAACATTATGAAGTACCTAAATATGTGTAAGTAGGTAGGTTAGCTAAGACTAGATATTTGTGCTGATGCAATAAATAAACTATTAAATTTGTGGATGGATTGAAAGATTGATCAGTAATAATTTCTGCTGGTTGGGACAAAATTCTCGCATAAAGAACCTTGATAGTTACTGCCTAGGTATATGAATATTCACATCTTAGAACCCTAAGCTGCAGGTGTAGCCTATATGATGGTTTATTGCAATTTACGTACCTGAGTTATAATTTTACCTGTAATTATACAATGAAGTCACTTTATCAAAAGGATTTTAAAATAGTCATCACGCTTCTACGGAGAAACCAAGAAATCGGACTATATTAGATTAATGTTTACATCTCGTAGATATTTCTTCAATTTCGCATCCAAAAATCTCACATTAGTTAATTCGTGGGATTGTTAACATAACACATTTCTTAACTGGATCCTAAAATTAAATTATGAAACAAGATTTAATCATAACAATTTTGAAAAAGCTACTCGATGAGTAACTTTTTAATGATAGCTTATCTGACATTTAAAGCGGGCAATCTGGCACTAGATTGTTTTCAGATGGAGTGTCATAGTACGAAATTGCATACAAGAAAAAAGGTGACAGGATAAACGAACTTCCTCGCTGCGAGCCTGCTAATTTTCGCGGTCATGGTATGAAATTAGAGAACTATCATGGTTTAGCGATTGCATTATTTCTGATGGTAAGGCTCCAGAAAGCCGCTTATTATAGTTAGGGTGTATGTATTATCTGTGATATTACTCTAAGAAAATCTAAAAAAAACATTTTCGGCCATTTATTTTATACTATTTTCATCATTCGGACATTTCTTTTTAAGTTTTATATGATATTTAATCTACTTACCCGAACCTGCTGGCCTACGATGACCAACATTGATAAATTGTCGTAAGACATGAGAAAATTTGTCATCGTGTCTTATTTTATCATTTTTCCTAACATGGCAACCACTCACAATAGAAATCCTTCCCACGAGAAGCCTTTATCCACACGACCACAGATTATTTAGACACGATAACGGGATATAGCCATATTACAAAATTAAATCATTATTAGGGGTGGCAACATTTCGTTGATGTTTAATCATTCGTTCAATTTTACTACCGATTTGGCTTAAACACTTAATCCCAAGCAGGACTATCGATTTAAAACTAAATTACTTACATCTGTTTTTGACATGACATTGACAGTTTTGACAGCCATTGATAGACGAGTCCCTACTCCGGTTGACGATGTCCGTTAGCCATCTCGCTCGGTTGAGCTGTCATTCTGGCGTGAGTAACAGGGACGGCTACAGTCGACAATACTGACATCGTCAATCGGAGTAGGGCCTCTGTTTTATAATCAAAGTCAAAGGTGTACCTATAAATATTTTTCAACAAATTGTATTATCAAACTAACAACAAATGGAAGAGAAACTAATATAATTATTTACTTTTAGAAAACTGTGATGTGATATAGGTACAGATTACTTATCATACATGAAAGCGCACCTGGGTTTTGCTACCTTCCTTATCCTTACTCCTCAAGTAGCTGCTAAGGTGGAGCAACCAGTAGGAGTACCTTAGGCCTATATTGGTTGGACAAACTGGGTCCATATCGTTAAAAACGGTAAGTATTGAAGCATTTAAGCAGACATGCAACATTTTGTCGTAGAGTGTTTTCTTTGGTATTTGAATCGATATTTGGTAGTAACTAAACCAACTACACCTACTAAACTACCTATTTAGACGTCTAAGTATGCACAGAAAGAAAATACATATTAGTAAATTAAATAATAATATGTGTTTACATTTCATTTCAGGATTTAATTTTGGGAGGTACGCTGGAACAGAACAAAATTGGATTCAATTGTAAGGAAAAGTTTATTTTACAGAATACTTGTAGTAGTACCAACATGAATCCCGTTGAAAGTAATTGTGAATAATTTTTGATCCCTTCTAGCTTGTGATATTTTAGTAAATATGCAGGTTCTATTGATATGTTCATTCGATTGCTCATAATTTTTATGATTTTATTGTTATCCAAATTTTCTACCTCTAATGGATACCTTGAGTCACCCTGTAACAAAATCGAAAGATATAATGAAAAACATAGTTTTAAAGAGTATGTATTATTTTTCAGAAAATGTGATCGCAGTCAACATTGACTTGTAAGAAGCAGTGGAGACTATGGTGATAAGACTTATTATATTAAAATTTTAAGAAAAGGTTTATCGTTTGTTAATACCTTATTATTATTCTGTAAAATTACATATTATTGTTTATTTGACTAATGATTTTTCTACTCCAAATTAATTTGACTTATATCCACCTTTATGTATAATAAAGTATATAAGTATGTGGTAGGTAGGTAATAGTAGGCTCCCCATAAGTTATTCAAAAGCAAGTTAGGCGCAGATATTGACTGGAATACTTTTTAGTGCACAAAGCTACATTAAGGAAGTTTACATATCTAAGATATTTTAGTGTGCAAGTTTTCACAATTTATTTCACCGATTTACATACACTTAATATATGCTTTCTACCACTGGTCCTAGACTGAAGACACTGCTTACAGTAGTTTGGGCTTAGCACAGAGAGCGGTGTTGTCCAATTTGCTGTTGGTTTCCATGAGTCAAAAGGAGGCAACAAAGGTAGACCCTATGAAACAAAAATCATGATTACCTAACCTATGCTACCTATGTAAAATAACATACATTATAAAAGGTTAGGTTCTGTTTTCAATACAGTATTTTGTAAGTTTATAAAACACAACAATAACAGCTATTCTTTGCTTTTGTGTAGGTGAAAGAGCTCTTTGTGATAGATGATTTACGTAAGTGTTTATTTTTGAGATCTCACCTTCAAATAGGCTAGAAGGCTTATAGACTCTAGCTGGGGCCAAGCTAAGCCTGTCTATGATGTGAAATATCAGTATCCATGGGCTTAAATATTCGCCAAAGCGACTGAAATACACTCTCAAAAATCGACTTGATCGCAAATATCACTGATGCGTTTCTGTCGTATTTCTTACACTGGTCGTTCGTCATATGCGTTTAACACACAATATATAACGGTACGGACATATTTTTCGCGTTTTACACAGTTTTTCACCGACTTTAATGAAGTTTCTGCCTTTGTCGTTAGCACCAAGTGACCACGATAATATGTCATGCGAAAATGTCAAAAAACGATTAAAATAGACAAATAAAAGAGGCTCATGTTAGAGTATGTAGACTCTTTTATCGTTTTTAATCATATTTCGTATTTTGACAGTTAGACATGACATAAATGGCATGACATGTTAGCAGCGGTAGACAAATGACATAACGCTGTCAAAATACGATAAACGGCCGCGATAATGATATGTTGTTTGGCGTATGCTAGGGCCACTGAAGATTGTTTTAAATCACAAGATAGGATTCAATATTAATAGGTAAAACAACAGAATAAATAAAAGTGATAAGTAAGTAATAATTAATGAGTGTAGCTACATGTGAATATATACCCTAAACACCATCTAATCTACATTGATTATTTTAACGGCATCCGTTCTTGTGGCATTCCTACAACATCCATATTAATTTTACAAATGCGAAAAGTGTGTCAGTCTGTTGGTAACCTCTTTGCGCTTATACCGCTGAACCGATTTAGATGACATTTGGTAAAGATATAGTTTGAGTCCTGGGAAAATTCAAAGGATAGTTATTATCCCTTAATATGGGAACGGTGGTAGAAGTTCGAATGGGAAAGGAGTTGCCCAGCCCAAAAGTTTTTTTTAATTGTCTTGTCAATATTTCTAACCAGAATTAATTTAATGTTATGAGGAAGAGTTCCTAAAAACTAGCCTTTCTGTATAAATATATGTTAGGCCTCCAATTTAGAGAATCATAATTAATTGTACTGTTTAACTAGACATAAACCGCATATTCGGCTATAAAAACGCATGAATAATAAGTAATTTGTCAACAAAAATTTCTTTAAAAAAAAACGACTTCAAAACCGCCTTACAGTGCTAATTAAAACGTAAAGTTTTATAAACAAATTTAAACTAAAAAGTACAAAATAATATTTAAATTACTTGACTGTTCTACGAAATTATACAAGAAACCTAAGTATTTCTAATTTATTATTTGTTATATTTTGAAATCGATGACAGAAATTCTAATTCTAATGTTTTTTTTGCAAGTAAGTACAGGATTTAACCATCTCTTGGCTGGCACCGAATCCAAAAAATAACAGATAATAAATTGGAAATAGGTTTCTTGTATAATTTCGTAGAACAGTCAGGTAGTTTAAATATTATTTTGTACTTTTTAGTTTAAATTTGTTTATAAAATTTTACGTTTTAATTAGCACTGTAGGCAGTTTTGAAGTCGTTTTTTTTTTTTTAATAAATTTATTTTTCTATTTTAAGTTAAAAGTTTGTGTAGACCTACTTACTAATCGCGCTGTTCAAATGCGACAGCGTCATTTGGAAGAAAGTAGTAACGAGAAGGAAGACCGTTTAAAGAAGAACAGGGAAAGATTTCCAAATAGCATTTTAAATGTAGTTTGTTGTATATCGTATCATCGGATTCCCTATACAAATGATTTTGGGTATAAAAACTGTTCTATGTCCTTTCTCGATACTCAAACTATCAAATCCATCGTTTCAGCGGTAAGAGTTAATTGATTTCTTGCAGTAATTATACAGGGTGTGGCGTAAATAGTGGTCCAAAGCAAAGGTGTGGATACACTGTACACTGAAGCACCACATACCAGTATTTAAAAAAAAATTATGTACAGGGTTTTCAAAAAAATTTTTTTTTTATTTTTTTTAGAAATAAGAAATTAGAAATAATAATACCTTGCCTTACAAATTTGGTTATAATTTCCAAAAATGACGGTTTTTTTTATCCATTTTTTTTATTATTATTGCTGATCACTTGTACTTAGTACTCCATTCGTTTTTTTTTTTACAAACTGAATTTAATAAAAAAAATTAAGTTTCTTTCAAAATTCAATACTCACTGCTAGCAAATCGTTTGACTTTCAATGCTTTTGGTGCAAAAAAAATGTACCACACTGTCAGTGCCCATTGTTTAAAAAAAATGCCCATCTTTTGCAGATTCTAAAATGGTGCAACAATAAGTGTTACGACTTACAGGAAAAAAGTTATTGCTTTTCGAAACAAAAAGGAGCCCAATTCAGAAAAACAATTTATTTGAAGTTCAAGGGTTTACAAGGGTTATAATTTTTTTCTGTGTGGTCCAAAGCAAAGGTGTGGATACACTGTACACTGAAGCACCACATACCAGTATTTTAAAAAAAAATATGTACAGGGTTTTCAAAAAAAAAAATTTTTTTTTATTTTTTTAGAAATCGTTACCTTGCCTTACAAATTTGGTTATAATTTCCAAAAATGACGGTTTTTTTTTATCCATTTTTTTATTATTATTGCTGATCACTTGTACTTAGTACTCCATTCGTTTTTTTTTTACAAACTGAATTTAATAAAAAAAACCCTGAAAACCCTGTACATAATTTTTTTTTAAATACTGGTATGTGGTGCTTCAGTGTACAGTGTATCCACACCTTTGCTTTGGACCACACAGAAAAAAATTACAACCCTTGTAAACCCTTGAACTTCAAATAAATTGTTTTTCTGAATTGGGCTCCTTTTTGTTTCGAAAAGCAATAACTTTTTTCCTGTAAGTCGTAACACTTATTGTTGCACCATTTTAGAATCTGCAAAAGATGGGCATTTTTTTTAAACAATGGGCACTGACAGTGTGGTACATTTTTTTTGCACCAAAAGCATTGAAAGTCAAACGATTTGCTAGCAGTGAGTATTGAATTTTGAAAGAAACTTAATTTTTTTTATTAAATTCAGTTTGTAAAAAAAAAAAACGAATGGAGTACTAAGTACAAGTGATCAGCAATAATAATAAAAAAAATGGATAAAAAAAACCGTCATTTTTGGAAATTATAACCAAATTTGTAAGGCAAGGTATTATTATTTCTAATTTCTTATTTCTAAAAAAAATAAAAAAAAAATTTTTTTGAAAACCCTGTACATAATTTTTTTTTAAATACTGGTATGTGGTGCTTCAGTGTACAGTGTATCCACACCTTTGCTTTGGACCACTATTTACGCCACACCCTGTATATTTCTTGAAGTAGTTATATATCTTTATTGTTGAAGGCGGGGGGGAGGGGTTAGGGGGATGCGAGAGGGGAGGGAGCTGCGCCTTTGACTTTGTTTTGTTAGCATTCTATACAGTACCAGACAAAACATCTGGTGTTTTAATTACTAAACTCCTAATTTTTAAGTAGTTCCACCATCAGCTCGGCTCCACATAATGCTGACTTTCAGACGTAACAACATGTCAACATTAAGATACTAGTACGAAAAAACTATACGTACCTTTAAAATTTGAGGGTTTCCCTCGATTACACCAACTTCCCATCATCAGATCTCGACTGGGCCACTCGAATGGGACCAACTAGAAGGTATAACCTCTAGGTGTACATTTTTTTTTTCAAATCGGTCCACAATTGACTGAGGTATGAGGTAACATAGCCTTAAAAAAAAACATACAGTCGAATTGATAACCTCCTCCTTTTTTGAAGTCGGTTAAAAATGACATTGATAGTGGTCATGAAAGTTTTTTTCCTAGGCTTGCACGACTTCGTGAAAGTTATGTTGTTATTACCGTCGATGTTGTTACACAGATAACTCATAAATTGTGACAGATAGGTAACTTTTTTCCGTTTGGTTAGCCAGTGTATGCCGATTTTATTTTTTAATTTATAATAATATGTTTCTAGACTTACAAATTACAATTTTTTTTTTTCTTAAAAGTGGAGGTTTCGTCGTTCATATTTTTGTAGCTCATAAATAAATATACTTATAAGGTGGTTAGTTATATCTAGAAAAAAAAACAACCTTCAAATAAAAAGTTGACAAGTCCTATAACATTTGCGCGGGACAAGTCGCGGGAAGCTGCTATTTTGTTAAAAATAATTTTAAAAATTCTTGTAGACTTGATAATAAATTAGACAGACATAGTAGGTAGTTGTCGTTTGGCGCCATTTCAGAGGCAGAAGTGTGTCGGGCGCCGGAACTCGCAGCGGCCTTGCCCCAGGCTGGAATTATCTAGAGTGGCTCGCTCACTCTGCCCTGGGCTAAATAAGTTCAGTCTCTCTCTTTCTCTGCCAAACGAACCAAAAGAGACAGATTTGGAAACGTCAGACTAAACAGCTGTGAGTACTATAATAAGAAATTAGAGAATCCATACATACATTTAGTAGGGATGTCATTCGATGACGACTAAACTTAGACGAAAGCACGCAAAAACTTGTAACAAACAATACGTAAAAAATCGCATCATTTAATTTGACGTTTTAAAATTATTGTCGACTGTTTCTTTTCGTTTGTTTAGCTAAGAAAGACAGAGACTGAACTTAAAAATGAATTCTTAGACAGGGCATATTAAAATCGAGTCTACTGTAGATCTTTATTTTGATCGCCTCGCTCGTTTGCGAAGGTAGACAAAAACGGGGATTTGATTGGGTGATTTAAATTTCGAAAAGAATGCTAATTTCAAATCACATGCGTCCGCTTCTGCACTGCTCATAGTCGCACCCCTATACCTTGCTGGCGGGGACTCCGTTAGGCGGTTGGGCTGCTTGGGCTATATCTAAATTATTTGTTTGTTACACCCCAAAGGCTGTGACTTACAAACTTCCATCCCTATTTCAACCCTCTTAAAGGAATCATTCTAGGATAACAATAAAATATAAAATTCATGTATTTCTGCATAAAGACCCAACTAGGGGCACTTATACACTACACAACTATCTTATGTCCTTTCTCGGGACTCAAACTATAATTATACAACATTTCATCTAAATTGGTTTAACGGTTAAACCATTTAGAGGTTACAGACAGACAGACACACTTTCGCATCAAATGTGAATTGAACAATATTATAGTATTATTAACCATTTAAGGTAAATTAATTTTATATTACCTTGACAATTGTCAAATTTGGTTTAGATATATAAAAATATAATTAATAATTTCAACAAAAGAGATGTCTAAATTTTTTTCAATATTCGCCAAGCAAAGCGGACTTTAGGTTGATAGTTCGTTTTGGTTTGCATACGCTTATTACTTCCATCGGATTCAGTCAAGAAAAGTTTTACAGCCCTTTCACGAGGAAATGACTAAACGTTTGCATTTTTTCAAAGGAAATTGATACAAGCCCAATAATTTAGTATTTAAATTACCGCTATCATTACATCATGCAACTCTATGTGATGTCCTCTCACCGAATCGTCACAATCACAATATCCCGTTCTTTCTCCGACCGCTACACACAGTGGAGCGCAGGAGACCCACAAGGCTGCACGCGATTGACGCCTTTGCCTGAATTCTGACGCGCCACAAAAAAGGCGCCCATTCGAAAGTTTTAAACACAGTCTTCCATTTTTGACTTTTATTTATTTCCTTTTTTGTTCTAAATGGTCAGGTGAATAGTGTCATTGGCCAGTTTGTGTGTGTTATTGGAACAGTTTTGAGAATGGCGAAGAATTTAATTGTTTGTTTGGTAAGTTATTTTATTATTTGTTTTCTTAAAACATTCGCTTTAATTTCAGAGTTGTGTACTTTCTTATTGCTACCTAATTCATACTTTTATGCGTACATAATGTCGAGGAAACATATTTTCTCGAAACGATTTTTCCTAATGAATTTTTCCGATATTATTACGGAATAGAAAAAAGTTTTTTTCACAGGAATTTCTTCGAATTTGTCTTTTGAAATATCGCAAGTTAAAAACTGAAGATATAGTAGTAGTAAAGTCATACATAATAAACATATCTTATCAAAGCCTTTAATAAAATGGCCTACATCCAAATATACTATATTTATAACTTATATTTAAATTTAAAAAAATAAGCATCATGCCTACATTTTTTTCTGTAGGTAGGTAGGTAAGTATCACAAATTGAGACCGTATTAAACGATGCGTGTAGGTTTCATTGAGATAAGTAGTTGTGTGCTGTGTATATTATGATAAATAATGCATAAACTTATTGTACATTCTTATGAGTAACTCTGTTTCTTTTGTGAAAACTCGCTCGTCTCCATTATACCCAATTACCTACCTTTTCCTTTTATTGAGCCTACATTTGTACAATAATTTATCCTACATTTGTCCCGAAGTATAAGTATCCCTTGTGGGTCTACGTTCATAGATCATAATTTTATGACTTCTTATGTGCTTGTTCTTTGAAAAACCCTTGATGACGGTCTCTATTTGAAAGAAAGCTTTTTGATAACCCTTGTGGTAACCTATCTTGTAGTCCTATCTTAAGCGATAGTACCTATCTAATGATTTTCCTTGTGTCTGACTAAGAATAAAAACTTAGGTCAAATGCAAGGCGAGGCTCAATGATTACCTGCCTCCGTAGAGGAAGTCGTAAGTATAAAACCAAATCTGTAGACATGGTGGTAGGTGGTGCATGTTCAAAAGATCATATAACAAACTTATACCAAGATAAAGTATTCAGAACAGCAGTTACAACCCCATTGCCGTCGCGTCCCAAATACCTACACACTTGCACCAAGAGACACGTTTGTAAAACGTTTGAGAAATAACTGGACCACGAATAAACTTGCGTAGAAAGTAACAAACGGGCGGAGATTACGGCGAAACGAACGAAAACAATAAATATAAAAAAGTAATGGACGGTTTATTGACATACCGATTTCTCTAGATCACGGAAATGTGTACTCTTAACGAGATCGTTAACAGAAGCACAGAATAAGTACTAGTACTTCGTACAGAAGTATGACTTAGCAATTGTATTCAAAGAAATGTCTACACAATGTCGTCAACAATATGGCGTAATTTAGTTCGCCTCAGAGTCAAGCATATTTTCGTACGTTTCATACTTATTGCTCTGGAATATGATTCATAATACACTAAACCTATTCAGTGACGTAATATCACGCGACGCGATAGGGTTGACTGCTACGAGAAGCTTCTAACGCCTTTTAGCGCCTCTTTCTAGTACTTTATTCATTCTCGTCCAGCCAGCAACGTAGCCGCGCGGCCGCCGGTAAATAAAACGCGCGAGCGTGTCGCTGGCCGGTAGCGACACGCAACTTGTTTTAGCCCCTCAGTAAGGGTCGCCGCGCGTAGGTACGTTTTTGCTCCCTACGCGGGGAGATACACAGGCCTGACAGAAGCTGCGTGGAAGTGTTGGTCCGCGATTTCATGAATGGTCGTAACTTGACGATCGTTATAAAAGCCTCGATCAATGGCTACCTACTACTTCTATTCTATCTGACTGCTTCGTTGGGCTAGTGGTCAGCACGCTGGGTACAATCCACGAGCTTGAAGCCGAAAGTGTTGGGTTTTTCTGTCTTGAAATAACTCAAACACAGCCCCAGAGTCAGGAAATTGGTAGTGTTTACACCCCCGTGTCTCGGAAAGCACGTTAAGCCGTTGGTCCTGCGCCTGTTCTCTCTACAGTCATGTCGAACTTGCCGTTTCAGTGAATTATGAGAGTGAAGGTACAGAGAGTGCACCTGAGTATTGCGCACACACTTGTGCACTTTAATATCTCCCGCGCAGTCGGCTAATCTCTGTTGAGATTGGACACTGTAGTCGAAATTCGGCTAGGAGGATTATTATTACTACTTCTATCAGAAAGGCTAAAGTTGTTGTTAATTAAAATGTAGATTCGTTATTGGCTGTAGGTTTAATTTTTGAGTTTAATCACATATAACGTACTAGAGCTGTAAATCTTGTAATAAAATAAAATAAAGGCGTTTAGTGCTTTGAGCCGTGTGAAATCACACTCTCAGAAGTTCCCTGATGTCACTTTATTCATAAACTTACAGTAAGTGTCAAATTAAGGAGACCATAAACTTTCCTAAGTTTATTTTGAAGCTAAAACGTAATGAAGAATGACATTTGCGAAACCTCTTTCTACAAATTGTATACTTTAGCATTTATGAAATTTTCAGTACATAACCTCTATACCGGATACCTACCTGAGCCCGTAGACAAGATGCAATCTATTCTAAAGCAAAGTTCGCTATCGCTAACAGAATGTGTGTAAACTGACATAAGCCATCGAAATACCATGTGACTTTTGCATACAGTATTTGTTTAGGCACAGGTCGTATTTATAGCTGAATGGGGAGAAAACCTTCATGTTAAAATGTCACTGTTTCTGTATTACCCTAAAGTTGCCTCTGGAAGACAAGGATAAAAAGATTACATATTGCTAAAGAGCGAGTGCGACAGACAGTATAGTACACTTTTGGATGCGTTTCGAAAAAAATCAAAAGTGCTTGTGACTCGTTCAAGTTATAAATACTATTTTTTAACTGATAAAAAAACGTTACATAATGAAATATTTTTTTAATTTGTAACTAAATTGATGACTTTCATAAAGATCGTATGTTTGGCGTACGATTTTGTATTCATGATCGTACGTCGTACCAATCATCAAAAAGTCGTATGAATACGATTTAAATCGTACGGTTGGCAACGCTGCTATGGTGTTCAATAATGAGTTAAATCCAGTCTTAAATGGCTTAGATTTAGACTGAATATTATTACACTTGAAAAAGAGTCCACCAGAGGTGTATTGAAACCTCTTTAGCCTGTACCAAATGCTTGTGTTGTGTTACTCGAGAGTTACTGAGATCTTTACCTCGAAATTGTATGCATTTATAAAGAAAACCCATACTTCAGGGGTAGAACAATGTATTCTTCAGATACTTAATACAATTTGATACTGACGCTCACAATAACGACTAAATAAAGCTATTGACCAGCATTTAACTACGGATCCTTATTTTATACTACAATCTTTCACGACGAAGATTCTCAGTCGAAAGCCCATCCATCGCACAGCCACAGCGCACAGCGCACTCCCAGCCCGCTCCACAAGAAAAAAAATGTGATAGGGTGGGGTAGCTTTCTGGGTTGCCATTACAAAAATAACGATACCGTTACTGTGTTAAACAATTATACATTAAAATAACAATTTATGTTCTAAAGAATTGCTTTAGAATTAATGGCAAATACTAATACTGGGTTAAGTAAAACTTAAATACAAAAATATTATTTAAAGCAACACACAAATAATGCTAATATTAATTCATTTTAATGTCTCAAATGAGGAATCACAACACATTTCTCTCTTGAATCCCATTGAAGCCTATGGTTTGTTCCAAATAAATAAGATCAAGTTCCCATGTCACAGAATTCGAAGCCGTTGCGATAAACCATAGGCCTAGAATAGCGGAAACCCATAGGACGAGTTCGTAGGAATGCCGCCGACCGGTGTGGTACCGTTCCGCTCCTCCGTCACGGATGAATATTGCATGAACGGGTATTTAGAAGCGCTAAGCGATCTGTTAAATGAATGCGTAGTCTTTTACTCAATAAAATAGTATCGTTCGTCTTCTTTTTATCGTGTCGATGGTACTCGTAAGCTACTTAAATTTGTTGCACCCAGTAACCTAGCGACGCTGATTGCCTTTCCAAAGTGATCTGTTACAAGCCACCTGCATCCAGTGCGTTCCTGCAACTTTAATGTCGTCTGTCCTTGCTATGTAATCAATCAAAATCACCAATAAAGACTGCCTGAATTATGTAATTTATTACATATTGAAAAATGTGAAAAATGCTTTTAATTCAGTAGACCGGGGTGTTTTATTGTCAGAAGTTAAAAGAGAGTTGCCTTCTCTGTACAGTTTTTTGTGGCAGTGCTACAGTGCTCCCACTAAACTAATGTACAGAGAACATGAACTCTCTTCCGCTGTTGGCTGCCAACATGGCGACCCCCTTGGTCCAGCAATATTTAGTTTGGCAATTCACACCATCATCTCAAAATTAAAGTCGGATTTCAATGTTTGGTACCTAGACGACGAAACCTTAGGTGGAAATCCCACAACTGTTTTGGAAGACTTTGTATCTTTGGTCCATAATTTTAAAATTTGTAGCTTAGATCTAAATTACTTTAAATGTGAACTTTTTGTACCCCAGAATTGCATTCACCGTGCCGATATAACTCATTCGATATAATTCACCGTGCCGAAATAGCCCTTTGCCAATCCATAATACAATACTGTATTACATCATGGGGTGGAGCTCTGAAATCTGTTTTAATCCCTCTTGAACGAGCCCAGAGAGCTATTCTAAAAGTGGCAAACTCCCTCCCCTTTTTATATACTACGAACTTATTATTTAAATTCTGCAATGTGCTCACTGTCCGACAACTTTTTGTTTTACACACCGTACTAAAACAACACGCACTGGTTACGTATAGTTCTGATGTTACTAACAAAAGACGGATATATTTACTAATAAGTTCTTTAATTTTGCTGCCCCACTTTTGTACAATAGATTAAATCGTAAGTTAGGCATATAAAACTTAATTACTATAATTGTAAAATAGAATTAGTAAGTTATCTGCGACGCTTGTCCTATGATGAGACAGAAGATTTGCTCGTAATAATTAAGTAGGTAAATTTTATTAAATAGTGGTCGCAATGCATTTTATTTGTTATAAGATAAGTATTTAGTTATAAGGTTGATGATTGTTTAGCACTAATATAGTATTGTATAATCTTTCCAGTCTGAAGCACAGGTTTAACCTAGTTCAGACTAAAATGATTAATTCTGTCCTTTTGTATTTTAAACTTAAGTTCTTTTGCTGTTTCTTTTTACCTTTATATTATGAATAAATGATTTATTATTATTATTAATTAACAGTTTTACACAGATAGCGCCTAACATCAAAATTATTGACGAATGTTCCCTACGTTTACTTGGCTCACCAGTCTTAGATAAGTCTTTTTCGGCCTTTGTTAAGGAAAAACTTTCAAAATTTAATACCTTTTCGGAGCGTCTTCCTTAAAATTAACAGTCACATTGCTTACACAATAATCCGGTTCTGTCTCTTCGTACCAAATTTCATGTATACTTCACGCTCTTGTCATCTTTGGAAGCATCCTCATCTGATTTCAAAATTTGACAATATCATTAAAAACACCATTTCATCAACTTTGAAAATAAGGCTGGAGGCTCAGGTCTGGACTCAGGCATCTCTGCCTATTCGGCATAGAGGCCTGGGTATAAGATCAATCTCTAGCATCGGCCTTCCAGCCTTTTTGTCCTCCTGTCATAAAAATTTTGGCTTAATTTTCAATCAAAATCTCATCAGTGTACCAACATTCACATTCCTTTTTTAGTTGAAGCTGTTGACACTTGGAGGGCTTTAACCTCCGCAGACCTCCCCGGTTCCCAATCAACTCAGCGGCTATGGGACGAGCCTCTTTGTAGAGTAGTTTGTGAAAATCTCTTACTGTCGACTACGAACTCTACAGACCGTGCTCGTCTTTTAGCTGTTGGTGAATGGAAATCAAATTTATGGCTTAAAGCGCTTCCCTCTCCTGCCCTAGGCACACTTTTTGATAACATATCCTTTCGCATAGCAGTAAGTCTTCACCTGGGTGCTTTTAATTCAGTTACCCATCGCTGTCCTTGTGGGAAGTTAGTCGACCAACTTGCTCAATATGGCCTCTCTTGCAGCCGAAGTGCCGGCAGGATCCCCCGCCATGCCAGCTTAATCGATGTCATTCGTCGGGCGCTCGCCAGTGCACGTATTCCGGCTGTTTTGGAACCGAATGGGCTATCGCGTAGCGATGGCAAGCGCCCTGATGGTATGACACTCGTTCCTTAGAAGACGGGTAGGCCGTTAGTGTGGGACGCAACTTGCGTTGACACTCTGGCGCCCTCTCATCTTCCTTTCACTGGCAACAAGGCGGGTTCTGCTGCTGCTTCTGCAAAAGACCTTAAACGGTGGAAGTATGAAGGTCTCGGTGTCTTTCATATTTAAACCGTTTGGAGTCGAGACTTTGGGGCCGTGGGGACCAAGCGCCCATAAAGTTTTTCGTGAGATTTCAAAACGTTTAGTTGAGACATCTCACGATACGAAGGCTGGCCTATACCTCGGCCAGCGGATCAGCCTGGCCATCCAACGGGGTAATGTGGCCAGCCTTATGGGCACCTTTCCGCGGGACAGCGACCTAAGTCAGGTATTTTATCTAAAGGTTTTTTCCTATTTTTAAAATACCTGACATACTGGCATGTAAACAGTTTAGTTTTAAGTTCTTATTTTTAAGTTTATGTGTGTATATAACTGTATTTTAGTTTAGAATATTTTATTTATTACTACTAAATATTTACCTATGAATAAAGTATTATTTAAGCATAATTTAATACATACATTACGAATTCAAACCTGTAGGTTTAAATGCCAGTAATGTGTTTTCTAATGTTTTAGTATGGTACGAGCCATACTAAATACTCCTCATAGTTGGGGTGAGGCCTTTTCCCAGCAGTGGGATCTATATAGGCTGACTTTACTTTAATGTGTTTTCTTGGTGCAATAAAGAATATCCATCTACCTTTTGTGCAAGTCTCCATAACATTATTAAAAATGTCTATACTGTATGTGGCATGTAATAGACTATTTATCTTATATAGGCCTGTAAGTAATCTGAAAAGAGAAAAGAAGCGGTCTCAATGTCAACATGTTAGTTTGTCTTTCGACCGTTAGTATTTTGAGCTTTTGCAAAATAATCCTTCCATATTTAGTTCTGCGAATCAGTGTTCCCAATAGATAAATTATTGTTGTAAGTATAAATCGTTACACTTTCTCGTTTCGATGCCATATCTTCAGCCTACGAGCAAAGATTAAGGTCAGCGTTACGGCGCGCGCGCAAAACACAATGGTGTACCTCCTTTCAGGGGTATACATACAAATCTGCATTCTGAACATAGAAATAAGCCGATGTTTTAGGCGAACCGCTTTTAGTCAGCACTGATTATTCTCAATGTACGTAAAGTGGTTTAAGGGCATTCATTATATATTTTTTATCTTCTGAGTAGTTCGGTAATCCCTGTTGAGATTGACCACCGTAGCTAATTTATTAGGAGAATCTAAAACCTTTATTAAACGAGAAATTCTTGTATAATTATTTATTTTTATATACATACTCGTATATTTGTGATTTCGGAAACGGTTCTAACGATTTCACTGAAATTTAGTATCTGGGCTATCGGGGGTGAAAAATCGATTTAGATTAGTCATATGCATGGGAAAACGCGTTTTTCATTCGCATAATTTGACGCAGGATACGGATGCTAATTTCGCACCGGTCGACATGAGCCTCGTGGCACAACAGTGTGTAAGACAGGACTGAAGAAATGAGGAAGGCGGGGGTTCGAATTTCGTCCGGTGACATTTTTTTTCATTTTATATTTATTCAAGTGTACCTATAGTTTTTGTTTTTTTAAACAAGACTTACGAATCATACAGCTTATTGTATTAATAAAATTTACTGATCAAAGCTCGGTCGCCCAGGTACTGTAATTTTACAGTATCAAACCCATTCTCGATAATAGGAGATTACTTTAAAGGTCTTCGACCTCAACCTGTTGATAAACAGCTGTGCCTCCAAACAGGTTAACGACCTGATCTTTATCGTCGATCTAAATACAGTCGGTGTGGGGAATGCGGCACCGCGACACACTGACCGGGTGAAGGCCACTAACGGGATTGTGTGACGTCACAGGCTGGCCGGTTTTTTTTTAACAAGTGGTACAGGCGTAGGGCTGCCAACGTCCAGCAGGCTTACCGCCTACATTGAATGATATTGTGATTGCAAATGCATTTCCACAGCAAAGTCAATAAACTGATAACAGTCAGATATGATCCATCCTCGGCCGCATAAATAAAATAAATAAATTGTTTCAACAAACACACCAATTACCGCAACGCACAAGCTCACGCTTAGTTTGGGGCTACCCCAAACTAAGCGTGAGCTTGTGCTGTGGTGACTAGGATAACGGGTGTATCCGTATGTATAAGTGTCTTACTTATATGTATACATTTATAAACATCCGTGACTTAGGTACAAATGCCCGTGCTCATCACACAAACATTTGCTCCTTGCGGGATTCGAACCCGCAACCGCCTGGTTTAGAAGTCCGGGGCGCGCACCACTACACCAAGACCGTCGTCGCTTACTATCAGGGTCCGCAGCCAAATGGCAATCTATTCTAAAGCGAAGTTATTTATCTCTAACAAAATGTATGAAACTGACAAGCTATCGAAACATCACGTGACTTTTGCATAGATATTTTGACATTTCGTTGGCGATCGCGAAGTTCGCTTCAGAAAGATGAGATTGCGGTCAAATGTCTGCTTATTATTTGAAAAAAACAATGTATGCCACTTCATTTATCTTCATCTTCCTAGCGTTATCCCGGTTGTGCACTTGCACGCGGGTGCCCAGGGTCCGCTGACCATGATCCAGGATGTAGCAGATAAGGTAATTACAGTGGAGCGACTGCCATGACCTCCCTGACCCTGTTAACTGGGGAACCTGACCAGGTTTGGATCATGGATACACATTCAGTCGCCTGAATGTCATAATGCCTATGTAGACCTATAATAATACACGTCCCAACATAATTTTTACAGGCCCTACCGCTATTAATACCTAGTGGTTAAGTATTATTTATGTGATTGCGATCAAACACTCACCCATTACTTGATAAATAAGCTTGATTAACATAATAAGCATGTCAGGTATTAAAATGCAAATCATATTTATCAAGTTACAAGACAAATATGAAATTGCTATTAATCTTCAAGTGTCTCCTTAAAGAAGACATAAATTTGTATAATCTGGGAGTCTAGACTAGTATATTATTATACGTTTTAAATTGAGCTTGACCTTAGGTTTCTAAGCATTAAAAGTAAGTATTTCAAATGATTTATGGTTGTAAAAACCCAAAAGGAATTGTGTCGGCGCCACCTCGGGTTCGAAAGGACTTGTCCTCTTTTTGTATGGATGCTGGTTTTTTATTCTAAGATATCACCAACCACTAATAAACCTATATTTATCTTTAAGCTACAAAAATATGAAACACGTGACCATAGAAATCAGAATTTTAAACGCCTCCATTTCTGAGAAAAAAATATGTTTTGTAACAGGCATCATCCACTGATCACTTACTTGTATTTTCTGGCTGTATGGCTATATTCCATTGCCTTTCCACTGGTGGATAAATACTACAAGGTACTATCACAGATTATATAATAGGTACTACTGTCAATGGAATGTCAATTTTGCTGTAATTTTTTTTTCATGCGTTAATTGATATAGGCGAAGGTGCGGTTTCTGTACAGACAAAGAGAAAAATTAATTTAAAATTTTCTCTAAATCGGAGGCCTTAAAAAATATATTAATTATGCAGAAAGGCTAGTTTTTGTAAACTCTTTAATATAATATTTAGTTTATTGTGGTTAGAAATATTGACAAATAAAAAACCATTAATGGACAAGTCCTTTAACTAGAAATCTAAAAAAAGTTTTCTCATTTAATACATTTTGAAAGAAAGACGCATTAGATATAGAATGTTTACGAAACGCAACTTTTTGGTAGGTATAGTTTGAGGTTTACCAAATGGAAAGTTTACCACATGGGAAATAGCCATTAATTTGGGTCATCACAAACAAACATAAAATTACAAAAAAAAAAAATTACAAAGATACCAAAGAAAATAAAAATTTTATCTCTTAGCCTGGATTTCACCAACACATGTATTAAACACATGTATTTTAATCAGCCGGTTTAGCATTTGACATATTCTGCATTGGAATTCTGTCAAACTAATCGTCTATCAAAGTTAAAAAAAAAATGGGTCTATAAATATGTCACGAATGTTTACTGAAAATCTAGAAGCGATCGAGGTAAAAGTAAACCAATTGGGTTATAATTAGTTAAAATTGGCAAAAACCAGATCTCATTTTCATACATTTGCGGCGATGCAATGCGTTCACTGCGGCGATGTACCTAACTAGTAAGTTTGTAGTAGGCGGATAGTGTCATGATACTAAGAATAATATAATTTTATAATACTTACTTACTTCGCTGGCTCAGCGACCCGAAGTGGATCTTGGCCTCCGACATTAAAAAGTGCGCCATTCTTCCTTATTCTGTGCCAAATCTGACCAGTCGGGCACTTCTAGCTCTTTCAGGTCTTTGGCGACTTCATCCTTCCAGCGATATCTTAATTTTATAATGTGTAATTTAATTTTATTATTTTTAACTTCAGCTTGCACCGTAACCCGCCCTTTTCTTATCACTAGTGTTCTCCTTTACCCAAAAATTGTCTTGGAGAGATCGCTCCCAGCGATAAGACCGCCTACATTGTACCTACCAACATGTTTTTCCTTTTACTAATGTTTGTAAAGTGATTTTCTGGTTGCAATAATGAGTATATCTATCTATCTATCTACTAGCATGATCGAAATGACATTTGAAATAACTTTAACCGATTTTGTTCAATCTTTGAACGTTGCCAGTATAGAGCCTTCTTTCGGCTGTGAAACCATACAGCTTTTTGTTCAGGTCCTGGCCACAGTGAAAGCGAATGAAGACAAAGAAAGTGTAACAAATGTGTACGTAGGTCAGTAAACAGTGCAGTTGAACTAGTTCTACAACTCTCAGTGGGACCTAGGCATCTAATGCACTTATTTCACCATTCAATTTGTAGCATCTTTACTAATATCCTACCTAGGAACCTTACTAAGATCCTACTTAGGGACCTAACTAGGATCCTACGTAGGATCCTAACAAGAAAGGTAGGAATTAATCAAATGTACCGTATGATCCGATTGGTTTGTAAGGATCCTAAGTAGGATGCTACCTTCCTAGTTAGGAGCCTTAGCAGGATGCCACCTTTCTTGTTAGGATCTTCTAGTCTAGTCTGGTCTAGAACTTGACATACAGCTTCCAATCTATTGATTTTTAATTAATGCATTGGACACCAATCGTACCGATATTGCTACTTGTTTCCTGTGACACGAGTTAACCAATTCTTAAACAGTCGAAGAACTCTAATTTGACGGTTGATTTGGCAGAATTCCTATACAAAAAATGTCAATAATAATGCCTGCCTAACCATGTTATAAAAACGTGTTGGTGAACTTAACACTAAGACCAGTGTTCACCAACTTTTAAACAGCAGATAAGCCTTGATTGATAGGTAACTTTGACAGAATTCCTATACAAAATATGGCAAATAATGTTAAACCGGCTGATTAAAAATTAAACAAGTGTTGGTGAACTCAACGCTAAGTGATATAGGTATTTAGTCAATACATCAATAACCGATCATCACTGCCTGCTTCGTTGGTCTAGTGGTCAGCACGCTGGGTACCACGAGATCCCGGGTTCGAATCCCGGGTCGGGCCGAGAGTGTTTGGGTTTTTCTGTCTTGAAATTACTCAGACACAGCTCCGGAGTCGGGAAGTTGGTGGTGTTAACACCCCCGTGCCTCGGAAAGCACGTTAAGCCGTTGGTCCTGCGCCTGATCGCTCTACGGTCATGTCGGACTGCTGTCTCACCGAATTATGAGAGTGAAGGAACAGAGAGTGCACCTGTGTATTGCGCACACACTTGTGCACTATAATATGTCCCGCGCAGTTGGCTAATCTCTGTTGAGAACTTTGAGATAGGCCGCCGTAGTTGAAATCGGCTAGTAGGACATCATCATAATCAACCGATCTTCACAAGAAGTCGGTTGTTACTTGTTATGCACATTCGTACGCACGTACGTTGAGCCCGCACGCTCTGTTTCATGTACCGGCTCATAACGGTAAAATACTACATAGTACAGTAGCCAGCATATGACACTAAACATTTTATCAAAAATAGCCCTTATTACAACTGCGTAAGATGCCGCTGTA
Organism: Pyrausta nigrata; assembly: GCA_949316185.1. NCBI lineage: Eukaryota > Metazoa > Arthropoda > Insecta > Lepidoptera > Crambidae > Pyrausta > Pyrausta nigrata. The sequence continues at coordinate 39,016,664 of OX438936.1, forward strand.
TTCACGTACGTGCTATCGTCCGTAGGTACAGTCGGCTGCACGTCAGGTTACCCATGTGAACGAAACAGCTTTTATAACGAAGGAAATAGAGGTCAAAGTCGGTAGTCTAACGTACTATACTTAGCGCGAGCACGATAAAACTAGCCTGAAAATAACTTAGCGACGAATATTGAAAGTAAAAATAATGACAACACGTGCTATGTTAATTTGATTGTTTGTCGAAGTGGTCAACCGTTGGAGATAATTATTCCGTTGGTCAGAAAATGTTAGTCCTGAAACAGATACAACTGTAAAAAAATGTAAGAACTCTATTATCTTGATAACGCTTTAACACCAAAACGCAAATCACAACACAGCATTTATTTTTATAATCGACCAGCACCAGAAATAAATGGTGAGATTTTAAAAATCGATTTAGTAAAAAAAAATTGTTTCAACAAACACACCAATTACCTAGCCCCAAACTAAGCGTGAGCTTGTGCTATGGTGACTAGGATAGACATACTTATCATTTATAAACATCCATGACTTAGGTACAAATGCTCGTGCTCGTCACACAAACATTTGCCCCTTGCGGGATTCGAACCCGCAACCGCCTGGTTTAGAAGTCCGTGGCAGTAGTAGTAGTAGTGGTAGTAGTTCCAGAGATTTATTTCTTACAAACAAACTCACAAATTTCACACTATATGTTAGTATAGATGGCGGTATTATGAAGAAATAAGGGCTAGTTAAATAAAATAAAATATTTGCAGGTGGATTCACTACACGGTAGCTCGGGTGGTAAGAGCGTTGGCCCGGTTAGTCAAAGGTCGTTGGTTCAAATCCTGTCCGTGTGTGGATTTTTTGGTTTCTTGATTAAACTTATATGTGAAACAGCAGTGTGAGTGTTAAAAAATATTTAAAATAAAATACAACATCGTTAAATTGTATATCTCTTTCTGGTCGTTCCCTCAATGCTGAGGATCTAGAGTTCTAGACTGTATGTCAATCTTCTCCACCCGGTCCGCCGCGGTTCTGCGCCATATGTACCGCTCCCTGTATCTGGCCTCCAGTCAAATCCTTGAGTTGGTCCACCCATCTAGCTGGCGCTCTTCCTCTAGCGCGCTTCGCCTCCATTTGTCCGAGAATGATGAGTTTCTCCAGGATGTAAATTGTATATACCTACTTCTTTTAAAATTATTCGGGCCGTTCCTCCAGTGACAAATTTGTATGAATACCTTTGATGTTTTCATTTGACATTTCAACTACCTATCTATCCAACTTCTTGAAATCCTTAAAGCTATCGGCTGCAGGGCTTTAACAATGTCATTATAATAATATCGACAAATTGAATATAATAGTATAAGTTGTGTCACGATTTGAGTCTGTTTTCATCTATGCTTTCACTAAAATTTTCCTATTAGACCGACCAAGTGTCGTCATAACAAAATTGCTCTAAGAAGCTCAAGATTTGTGAAATGTCCACATCACATTTTGTCTTAGTCAAGGCTATATTATTCGAAAATCAACCTTATCTCTTTGTAATATGTGTCTCTTATGTGAATGGTTTACTCAATGAAATCGTCCCGGTGGTTGGCACCCAACTACCGTAATACCTATTTGGGTTGTAGGTACAGTCGGCAGCACGTCACCCATTTCAACAACAAAACAGCTTTTATTACGTAGGTAATAGAGGCTGTATGTAGGTTAAAGTGGGGTAGTGGGGTCTGTCGGGCGGCGGTGTGTACCATCTTAATCTTAGCTTCTTGAGAAATATTTCAAAACCTGTGTCGGAATGTGTTGTAAATGATTCTCATTTTGTTTTGACATTTATGTTAATATTAAAATTGCTAAGATGATGGGGTTTTTAATAGAAACTGTAAGTTTTTATCGCTTATATAAATAAGTAGTTAAATTGGGGACAACACGGGTGGACAGTAGCCTTTAAAACATTTGTCTTTTAGTATTAACTGAGCAACGTCAATAACAGTTTTCTTTTTACAGTTTTTTTTGTTGCACAATGTCCGCAGGAGTTGTGCAAACAAATAAATAATTAAAATTAAATAAAATTATAATTTAATAACATAGGTTAAGCCCTTTATAACTAACAAATAATGAATCATGTAACTTGATGGAATAAATGCATTATTATTATTATTATTATTATGCATTTGGTAACTCTTCTTATTTTCTAACTCCTAAGATACATAACAATGATGATGTAATTGTTTTTTTTTTTAAAAAAAACACCAATTACCTAGCCCCAAACTAAGCGTGAGATTGTGCTATAGTGACTAGAATAGCGGATAGACATACTTATATAAATGTATAAACATCCATGACTTAGGTACGAATGCTCGTGCTCATCACACAAACATTTGCCCCATGCGGGATTCGAACCCGCAACCGCCTGGTTTAGAAGTCTGGGGCACGGACCACTAGACCAAGACGGTCGTCAACTGAATTTATGTGATTGATTTAACAAAATAGGAGTTTAATTTCGGGTGTATTGATTGATGCCTCATGCTCATATGAGCATCAGTAATCGGTCATAAGTTTAAAGTCTCGAGCTTTGAATTTCAAAGTGCATAGATAAATTATTTAACAAACGCTATTTTCAATCAACGATGATTTCAATATCGTATTAAATTATCAAATCAGGCGTAACATTACCTTACTGAATCAATATAGACTTGTCGCCACTGACAGTGTATTTGTTTAAATTAAAAAAGAGGTAGACCTGTCATCTCGTACTGCGCGGCGATTTAAATTTGATGCTCCGAGCACATACGTTCTTTTACGTGTCAAATGTCATATTTGGATGCAAAATTGTGCAGATAACAATCAATTTCCGCGCGCTCATGACCCATCAACCTCTTTTTAAATGCACTATCAGTGCTTGTCGCATTGTTTCATTACTAAGAGTAAGTAGAGTTAAGAAATAAAAAAACACTGTCCTAATATCCATGACGCACCAATTTTTTTCGCAATTAAAAAATAAGGCTGTCGCACTATGAGACAGGTCTCCATAGATCCTGTTATAATTTAGTTCCCATGACCGTACGTTTTGTCTCGTCGTAACTGTTTTTCTTTATACATTCATACTTGTCACTGCGCCCAGATAAAGCCGTAGGTACCTACTTGTGTCGTAACAATGGATCTGGTTGGTGAGTTTACTAATGTCAGGTTTAAGTGAGGTCAGTAACTGGACCAAGTACCTATAAATCCTTGTGCTTAAAAGGAAGGACCAGACATACAAACGTAGTCCCCTGTTTTCTCCCTGGATAATGGCTTACGGCAAAACTTTTTTGCCATAAAATCTACATTTTCCACAGCTATGCTCCTATTTATCGTTTTCCCTCATTTGCGAATTAACAAAGAAAATGTAACCCTTCAAAAAGTAAGAAAAATGCTAAATTTCAACCTCAACTTTTAGACGCTCGCCAAAAAAATCTACGCTAATTAAAACTTTTGATTAATTATTTTAAAAATACTTATATATATTATCATTTGTCAGGACGACGAGGAAATAGGCGACTAGGAAATGCTATTTTAGTCAAATTTAAAAAGTGATTTTTAGTCTGAGCTCATTTGTCATTCTTGCTTGGGCAGCCGCCAGAGATCGCATCGAGACAGCAACATTTTATTCAAATACCTGGATTCTTCAAATGCCACGTGACCGCGTTTCCTTTTAAAGCGATTTAAACTTCATCTTTCGTTCTTATCTAGGAAACAGAAATTTCATCACCTACATGTCAAAGTCAAAGTCAACAATTCTTTATTCAATTTAGGACACAAAATGCCACTTATGAACGTCAAAATATCAATCAATTATGGCCCATATGGGGCAGAACATGTCTCCTTATCTTTTGGGCCCTACTAGCGCTTCGAGACAAGACACAGACAATCTGGCAAGTGCTGAGAAGAAACGCCGGAACAAACTCAGTCACCACTGAGAAACATGGGCCTACTTACCGGCCTATATACAAATTTTATGTAACACTTCTGAACTTATATTACGTTTTTGATGTGAAGCTACCTAATAGTCTTTCTCAGACCAAATAAAAAAAGGTATTTTTTTATTTGGTCTGAGTAGTCTTCGCCCTGGATTTTAAAGATTCCTTGAGCAGCCTTGTGTCTCGCAAAATTAATGACTTGTGCATGTGACTTGTCGATAGAGTCAGCTTGTTCTCTGAATTGAATCCTGAACTGAATCCTTTAGGTACCTACTTAAAAACATAGTATGAATGTCGTAGATAAAATTATATTTCCTTCGCATTTTCACTTTAGCCTAAGTACGAGTATTTAGCTTTGTCTTTTAGTAATAGAGTGAAATAAAATAACATTACTTACCAAAATAAAGCCACGTGGAAATTAAAATTGCCTCTCCTGTACCCGTTAGTGTTTTTTTTTTTATTTGAAATGGGTTTGCTCTTGACGAGCTCACCCAGAAGGTTCTGGCACTCCCACTCACCGACGGAACACAGCAAGCTGCTTGGCGCCGGGCTCCGGTGGGAGGGTGGTAGCTACAGTCGGCACCTAACGGAGGTTACTACCTTCTATTGACCAATAGAAGGTTACTACCTTCTATCGACCAATAGAAGGTTACTACCTTCTATCGACCAATAAAAGGTTACTACCTTCCATCGACCAATAGAAGGTTACTACCTTCTATTGGTCAATAGAAGGTAGATCCTTAACCCCAAAGCGTTACCTATCTCTACTTATTACTAATATAAGTTCTAATCAAGTTAGTTTGATACGCAACAGTCGTTTTTTAGCGGTTAGATAATTTGAATGAATGACACTAACAAAAGTATTATAGTGAGGGCTTGAAGAGTCAACTTTGGTCCCCTTAAAGAGAAGATTTTGTCCACTAATGACCTGTTGTAGGCATTTTCTCACACTTTCTTTTTTTAAATATATAACGGACCCGTTTCTATTAAGCTTTATGGGATTTTCGTGACGATTTTTTGGTTTGTGGAATCCCAAATAGTAGGTAATGTATGTACCAGACCAGCATGCGCACTGTTATATGATAAATAAATAATAAAGTGTAGTTAAAGTTATATTCAAGTTGAAAATATGACAATATTATGATTTTTGTAACATTCAGTTTTAATAATATTAGCCATGATTTAAAAATCTCAATTATAAATGCAGGTAACAGTTTCATAGCCTGCGGCTAGAAGACAGTAAGTGAAAACAGATGTTCCAATTTCTTTTCATGTCAGCCGAAAATTGCTATAATTCGGCTACAAATTACCTAAACTACGAATGACACCTGTGATTTGGAGTTCTTTACCACGAGACCACAACACAGCTTGGGTTACAGTAGCCTCGAGATTGTCTCACTTCTACACTTTCAATTATACTAAGATCTTAGTCGCTATGGCCAAAAATGTTTTTTAAAAGTAGGTTTATCTCATCATCATATCAGCCTATTGCAGTCCACTGCTCGACATAGGCCTCTCTAAGACTGCGCCAACTTTCACGGTCCTCCACTTCTTGCATCCAGCCACCACCGGCCACCTTCCTCAGGTCATCGGTCTACCTAGCAGGGGGGCGTCCAACACTACGTTTCCCGAGACGTAGTCTCCATTTGAAAACCCTCCTACTCCAACGCCTGTCGGTTCTGCGACAGACATGACCAGCCCACTGCCACTTCAGCTTACTGCACCTCTGAACGATATCTATGACTTTCGTCTTTTGGCGGATGATCTCGTTCCAGATTCCACCCCTTAGCGAGATCCCCAGCAGTTTCATCTAGCTATCATGAAACCACCAGAACCTTCTGGGTGAGTTCACTCAACGTCGACTCTGTCTACGCCACGTCTGGTTAAGTCTAGAGTCAAGAGCAATCCAAATAAAAACAAAAAAACAAGAAGGTCGTCTTGGGTGCGCCTGGAGCACTAGGCATCTGTTCTTTCGCATGACATTCTTTTTTAGAATAGCTTGTGTATGAATAGTTCTTATTATCACAATCAGACAAAGGATGTCTACTCTTGAACATTAGGCTTGTGTTATGTATTTATATCCAAAGTAACCGGTTATGTATTTATATCCAAAGTAAGAGGTGCTTGTGGCGGCAGCGCTTTGGTAGTGATACCAAAAGTTAAGCAACCCACGGCGCGGTCGTGATTGGATGGGTGACCATTCCGACCATGTAAGTGACGTCCATAACAAGCATCTCCGTGCTTTGGAAGGCACGTTAAGCAGTTGGTCCCGGCTAATATCTGTGGTATTAGTCGTTAAGCCTAGTCAGAGGCCCTAGGGCGGCTTGATAACTTCTGACAGTAAGGTTTGTCACTTGCCTTACATACACCCCTCCACCAATCCGCACTGAGCCCGCGTGGTGAAGTATGGCTCGTTCCTCCTCATAGTTGAGGTGAGGCCTTTTCCCAGCAGTGGGATCTAATAGGCTGACTTATATTATATATCCAAAGTAACCGGTTTGTGCCTGCATCATGCGATCCTTTGACTCTTGTAAGGTCGTCTGCCCATCTTGCCGGTAGACGCTCTACGCTACGCTTTTTATTGAAGGGTCTCTATTATCCATCTTGCAGTATCAAACTAGTTCACGATTGCTACGGCGTCGATAAGCTATAGCAGCGTTTTCAGGTCTCATGATTTAATATAAGCTAACTTAGCGTACCGAATTGTCAAATCAGCTGTCACGCTTAGGCTAAGTTGACCACCACCTGACCGTTTTAACCGTGTCTTTAACACAAAACTGTGTTTTTCGTATGGTCTTTAACATATATTTGACGTCTGTAATAGGTAAAATAAGACGTGCAAGCCTTAGTCTCTACAGAGTTAACGACAGATATTTTGACGCCATTTCTCGATACCTCGATAGATAAATCATCGTACCGACTTCCCACTCTGAACTTTTATGCCCCAACTTTGGAATGGTTATTACCTTTTATAAATAAATTTCATGCTGGAATGGTTTTACTGTTTATTTTTCTCTTGTACACGTATCATTTGACGCAGGTGCGCAAATTGACTCCAAGTAACAGTAACTGAGTCGTAACGAGCTGATGCGCAAATAATAGCGAGTAAACGCTCTAATTGAACTAAGAGGAAAAGAAGAAACAGCGATTAAGGTATTTGGGCCCAATAAAAAGAAATTGTTTAAACGCGTATATTATCCGTTGTTTTTATTTTTGATATAGACACTCTTCTAACATTAAAAGTAACTAACTATAAGTTGTTGAATGATCTTAGAGTAAACGTGTGTGAGAATTTTAAATTTTGTTTATTTATAGAAATAGAAAACATTTATTTGGCACAACACACAAGATAGAGTAAAGAAAAGTGACAAATATAATACCGTAACAAAGTTAAATATAAAAACTTATAAACCTAATTATTATTTGTTTCCACCTACCTTTACTTCGCCTTACAATAACTAGGTAATTAAACAACACAAATATTCAATTAGTATGTTCACACAATCACATTAAAATAGTAAGAAAAAGTTGTTTTATTCAAAAGCTTACTCATACATTAAATATCTGGTACCAAAATTTTTAGCTAGTGAAGGCCCTGATACGTTCCTAACACGAACAGCAACCCTATTACTTATCAGTCAGCAATGAATAGGTATCCCTGAAATAAGATGTGATTTCAGTTAAAAAGGATTAAACCATGTTTGAGCGGTCTACCCTTAGAAGACCCAGTAAGCCTGTTCAGAAAGTGGCCCCCGCCAATTGAGTGATCTGCACGCGCTCAACTTATTTTATTATTCTTTAAGTAATGAATGGCACATGAACCTTTGCCTCAACTTCCATTATTGACAAGGAAAGTGATGAAAGTTGCACTGACACACGGAGGCAGGTCATTCTTGCGGCGCGGCCGGACGCAACGTGTGAAGATGTAGTTGCGCCTGCACATTGAAATAAGGGCCGGACGTGTTAATTAGCTCATTATAAGTCGTAAGAGAAATTAATTTTGATAAAGTTACAGTAGAACTCACGGCGTTCTTACACACCTCCTAAACCCGACATGCTGCCAACTCTGAAGACGTAGACAAGATGCAATCTATTCTAAAACAAAGTTCTCTATCGCTAACAAAATGTATGGAACTGACATAAGCCATCGAAACGCTAGATGGCGGTAGATGTCTTAAGTAGCTTCTTGTGGCAGTCAACCAAAGTATAGTATTCTGTGGAGACAGAGTGTAGAGAGCTCATATCATACTCGTATGTGATACAAAACTTTCGTAATGTAAACTGCATTTTTTAATCCGCAAGTAAAAAATATAAGTATTTTACCGACCTACTCACTACTAACTTAAGATTCGTAGTTTGGAAATTTATTTATTTATTATATATTTACTTCGAAACACCATCATATGTAATATTACATACCGGAACCTTGTACCGAAACACTTAATCTAAACGAAGTTGCGTCTGATATGCAACCCAATTACGGGTGAGCACGACATTGTTAAATATGTTCTCAGTTAACCATATAGGTACAACTACAAAAATGGTGTATGCTAGTGAGGAAATATTGTTCTAAAATATAATTTAAATAAAAAACAAAACACTTCAATGCTACCGTTGATAAAATGACTGGACTTTGCTTTTGAATTTAGATTCGAATTCATGACAAATATCAAACTCAAACGAAAAGTATTAGTCACAGTCATCACAAACATCGCGTGTCAAAACAGCCCCACATCGATCTGGTTTCTCCATACGGGCAATTCTCTTATAAGCTGCGCCCGCGCCGGTATGCAGGCCGCTAACGGTGCGTCACGCTCGCGCGCCGTACCACTTCGCTGCTGTAGTGAGTTTTGAGAGCTATGGCTGAGGGGAAATATAATTTTTAATGTAAAGGATGGAGCACTATGATTTTAGATAATGAAGCGTAATTTTTGGTTGAATAAAGAACGAAAGCTCCAGCAGGTCCAGTACAACCACCGAGCACATGACCTAAGTATATAGAGACGAAATGTCATTAATTTTGTTTAAGAAAAGTTCCGTCAAAATGCCTCCGTTTTGTCTTCAATGCATTTTGTCGAATACTTATTTCGTTACATATTTTAAAATAAATGTGTTGTTTAAAACATTGTTATTTACCATCAAAACCAAAATATTTCAAAGTTCATAATATCAATAAACAAAATATACACATAACTTGACAATTTTCGTATCAGTACCAAGCACTGCACCCTTATTCACAAACGTCGGAAAAGGTTTCCGTGTCGGATCCTTTCCGAATTCAAATGTCAAACATTCTTTCCGAACGGAATTTTCATAAGCTAATGTCATTTGTGCATAGTAGAAACGTCAAAGTTTCGATTCTGACTTTTGAAATGACATTAGCTTTCGAAAACTCCATTCGGAAAGAATGTTTGTAATTTGGATTCGGAAAGGATCCGACACGGAAACTTTTCTGACCTTAGTGAATAAGGGTGCTAATACGTTTCGGAGAAAAAATCGCCCTTACTTCACCTCTATGTGCTCGATGAGTACAACAAACACGGCTTAATCCTAGCTTCTTGTTAAGTACTTTGATTAGGCAATCGCCTGATCAAATGTGAAGCTTGACTGTTGTCATCTTATTATTCTATAAAAGAAAACCTATTTAATGTAAGTTGATCTTCCGGACCGTGCACTGTTTACGACCCTAAATGAGGTTTACGACTATGAAGGAACTAATTATCGCAAATATTGGAACCACCTTGCAACATGAATACCTACTTACGTGTAAATAAAAATATTATCGCAGCACAACTCTACTCTATACTTTTTAATATTTTTTAACACTCATAGTGTTTTTCTTATTTATATAAGTTTAAATAAGAAACCAAAAATTCACACACAGGTAGGATTTAAACCTACGACCTTTGGCTAACCGGACCAACGCATTACCAACTGAGCTACTGTGCAGTTCATCCAACCGTGTGAAATTCTTGATCTCTTTTGTTTTACGTCATTGCGTGACGGCATCGACATCTACCCGAGCTGCATTGCAACAGTTGGATGAAATGCACAGTAGGTCAGTTGGTAAGAGCGTTGGCCCGGTTAGCCAAAGGTCGTAGGTTCAAATCCTACCTGTGTGCGAATTTTTGGTTTCTTATTTAAACTCTAATGTTCTTTAAAGTCGTCATGTCGTTTTGTCCTATTTATCAGCATATGTGGTAACCATAATTTACCCCATGCTCTCTCTTCCAGGGCGTGTTATCCCTGCTCTCGCCAGCCGTGGTCCCGGAGCCGACGTCGGCGCCGGCCCTCGCCCCCGAGACCCCCGCGGCCCCCGTCGAGCCCCGCGCGGAGGACCCGGCCCCCGAGGAGGAGGATGCCCCGGAAGGGTACTACGCGTTTGTCGAGTCGCCAAATGCTACACCTCCTAGGTAAGTTTATCATTTAAATTCATTTTATAACTTAAGCAATTATTTTGCAAGTTTTATAAATTATAAAATTCAATTAAATTTCGCTCACAAAAATCAATCGACTGTGTCATCCGGTGGGACTTCAACCACGCCCTCTCGCTATCCGGGCGAATGCTCTTATTCAAATTCAAATTATTTTATTTGTGATTATAGGTAATACAACTTACCAATTGAGCTACGGAGGACATTAGTCAGTCAACTAATTTTTGTAAGTGCTTGCTACGCCAGTGAGCCGGCGTTCGATTTCATCGATACTTGGGGAATGTACCCGCATGTATCCGATGGAAATATTTTTACAAATATTTGACCATCAGTTAAGATGAAATCAGCTTAACTTACCTATAATTTTTTTGAGCGATATTTAATTGAATTCCCTAAAAAGTTTATATTTTTTTGTGAAGTATGAAGTATATATGATAAAAAGGTATGTATTAAATCTTGTTATCTATAACCATTGAGCACGTAGAGAGTACTATAGAGGCGAGGTATGGACGACTATTCTCCGAAACTTATCAGTGCCTAGTATGAAAAGTGTCAAGTTAAGCGTGTAATTTTTAATCGATTTTATGAGGTATTTTGGTTTTGATCGTAAGTAAATAGGTAACTAAGGAGGTGCTTGTGGCGCAGTGGCGGCAGCGCTTTGGTAGTGATACCAAAAGTTAAGCAACCACGGCGCGGTCGTGATTGGATGGGTGACCATTTCGACCATTAAAGTGACGACCATGACAAGCATCTCCGTGCTTCGGAAGGCACGTTAAGCAGTTGGTCCCGGCTAATATCTCTTGGTATTAGTCGTTAAGCCTAGTCAGAGGCCCTAGGGCGGCTTGATAACATCTGACAGTAAGGTTTGTCACTTGCCTTACAGACACCCCTCCACCAATCCGCACTGAGCCCGCGTGGTGGAGTATGGCTCGTTCCTCCTCATAGTTGAGGTGAGGCCTTTTCCCAGCAGTGGGATCTAATAGGCTGACTTAACTTTTTTTTAAATAGGTAACAACCGTCTAAACAGCATCTTTATATTAAAAAATAAATACAGAAATAAATAAATTGTTTTAAAAAAAGGGGTTGAAAAAAAACAGGAGCACTCAGTGCAAAGGGATTGGAATTTTCATGAAACAAAATTAACGACATTTCTTCTCTATAGGTAGGTTATGTGTCTATAACATAGCCAGAAGTAGTCCGTATCTAATTTTAACGATTTATTTTATTTAACTTGATTTATTTTATTTTGAAAACACACGAAATACAACCACACAACAAATGGGAAAAAAATGTTACAATAAAGTGCCTATTAGACTACGCGATATTCAGACAGTCTTAGCTCAAATTTTGCACTAAGCAATACACATTTTTATTCTGTGACCAAGCTTTATTTTGTAGTGTAGCTCTATAGGTAAGCACTAAGAAAGATATTTCGAAGTTCGCTTCTCAAAAAAAGGAAGGAGGCGTTAGTATTGTATTAAGCAGCAGATTATTTAAAGAATCGTGAAATAAACATTGACTTTTAGTACGAGTTACGTCAATTTGTTACTTAGCTTGAAGTCGAGTAAAAGACATCAACGCGTTTCGACCATATGGTTTTCATAAGAGTCATTCTCTGAGTCGAAAGGTTTTCCTGTAATAAGTCATTAGAGAAAGTGACAAACGAGAAGCAATCAGCGCCATTTGTTTGTTTCTAATTGTCTTCTGAATGATCACTTTCTCTACAGTTCTCTGCCGCAACCACTTACACGAAACACTCAAAACGTAAGTGCCCGCTGTGATGCAATGGTAAATCTCTTTACTGTCACTTCTGGAGTGATAAAAGCAATGAATGCCAGTAGTAAATAATTTAACAGAATAAGATAGTATTTATTTTATTAACTTGTGAAAGATACTGGGGGTAGATGTAGTTAGTAACACATTCCACCTTCTTCCAGGGTCCGCCCACCGCCGTATCGGAAGGTGGACATCGACTGCCCCGAAGTGGGGGACGCCAAGCCGCACGTGACCGCACACAACCTGTGCGGGGACCTGAACCGGGGGGACATACCCCGGAACCCCATGGGACAGAACCCTGAGGGGGAACCTTACCCGTTGTAAGTACAAGCCCTCCTAAGCTGCTAGCCTAATCTGAGATAAGGCAACTATCAGGAGATAGTGCGTGGTAGGCACGGTATGAAATTCTCATAGTTAGGTAAGACGGCAATCCAACATGAGGGGACCGAATTTTCACTGCATCGCTATTATGCCACATACAATATTTATCGAAAAAACATGGCGGATATTACGAAATTTTGATGTCTCAAGGTATAAAAATGTTGGATCACATTTTGTAATATAATCCACCATTTTTTTCGATAAATATAGTTTGCGATATAATATCGAAGCCGTGAGAATTAAGCCCTTGGTCTTCTACCCCCAAACTTCTTCAACCGTCCCTAGCCACCGGCTAGGGCTGACAAGCTCCAAAGTCAAAGTCGTCGTGCTTCTTGCCATCATTTCCAAGTTTTCTATTGGTATCTATAAGTTTTTCTTTTATTTTGAAATGGTTGGCTCTTGACTCTAGAGTTTAGACTAAGCCAGACGTGGCGTAGACAGAACTGACGACGTAGCGAGCTCACCCAGAAGGTCCTGGCACTCCCACTCAACGACGAAATACAGCAAGCTGCTCGGCGGCGGGCTCCGGTGGGAAAGCGGTTGCTACCTGGCGGCACCTAACTGCTACCACCGATATTAGGATCATTCAGCCATTGTTGCCCGGGGTGGACTAGGAGGTAGATCTGTCACCACCCCAAGTCTATAAATTTCCTTAATGTACTCTTATTATTTTCATCCGTCAGCGAGCTGATCCGCAACCACACGCTCCGCTTCCTGTCGCGCGCGCTGCCGGCGCTGCGCAACGACGACTCGCTGCCGCGCGTCACGCACCTGCCTCATGCCATGCCCAACCCACAGCACCAGTTCGACGTACAAAACAACAGGTAAGGAATTCAACGACCGCCGTAGCCGAGTGGATCGTACACCGGTTTTCAAGATATCGCCAGCTCTGAAGTCCCGGGTTCGATTCCCGGTCGGGTCAATTTGGAAATTATCATTATTTATATAGTCCCGGGTCTGGGTGTTGTGGTACCAACGTTGTTTCAGATTTCCATATCACAAGTGCTTAAGCTACTTACTTTGGGATCTCAGCAATGAATGTGATGTCCAAATTTATTATTAATTAAAATAGGTATCTATAAGATTGCTACCATGTTCCCTATTTTGTGAGTTTCCGATATTTCGCCATGCATTTTGCTTAGAAGTGAATGAAACTGTTCCCGAAGCGACAATACTACGCCTATCACCATATCACATACAAAATAAGTCTGCCGTCGTTGCACCTTGCATGCATTCATCGACGCCGGGACATAATTCATTTATTTATGCCCACAGGGGGCACTTTAGTAAACACGTCCCATCATATCAGCCCATTACAGACCACTGCTGGACTTAGGCCTCTCTAAGCCAACTGCGCCAACTTTCACGGTCCTCCGCTTCTCGCATCCAGCCACCACCGGCCACCTTCCTCAGGTCTCCGGGCCAACATATTTTTATTTAAGTCCTACATTTGCTTCGGGCGGGACAAATAGAAAGAAAAGGAAGGAAATAAATTTATTCGACATTCACACACACACACGAGGTTTACAAAGACAGTGGGCTAAATAATAAAATACTTAGTAAGCTAGGTTGAGAAGAAGCAACGCACGAAACTCTGTCATTTTCAAAGCCTCTTTTAAAAATGTGGGCAGTTCTTGGTCAGTGGTAGTCTGCGACAGTTACCTCTTTATCCTTCCTTCATAGTCGTATACCTCATGACTGAGGGTCGTTATCATTATGTGGAATGAAACGCGCACGACTTTTGTTGACATTTTTAAAGGGGTGATTTGCCATTGCCTACTCTATGTCACACACTAACCAATAGTGTACAGGTTTCCTCACGAAGTTTGCTTCACCGTTAGGCAACGATATCAGTCAAAAAGTAAAGTCAACCTTTTAGATCCCACTGCTGGGAAAAGGCCTCACCTCACCTATGAGGAGGTACGAGTGCGAGCCATACTCCACCACGCGGGCTCAGGGCGGATTGGTGGAGGGGTGTCTGAAAGGCAAGTGACAATCTTTACTGTCAAATGTTATCAAGCCGCCCTAGGACCTCTGACTAGGCTTAAATGACTAATACCAACAGATATTAGCCGGGACCAACTGCTTAACTAAAAGAAAGTAAACGAACACTATAATATCTTCCAGGCTAGAAGAGCGCAGCAAGCGTTCGCTGCTGGAAGCGTCGGGCGAAGCGCGCGACGCGGACGCGGTGCCGCCGCACGAGCTGCGCGCGGAGCACCGCGAGGCGCCGCGCGAGAGCCGCAAGTTCTGCGACGGAGGCGGCGTGTGAGTATACATACTTGCCTACAAAGGAGTAGTCCAAGTGTGGTTTTTTTTGGCAATATTTCTAACCAGAATAAATCTAATTTTATGGGGTAGAGTTGCCAAAAACTAGCATTTCTGTATAAATAATACATTTTTGAAGGCCTCCGATTTAGAGAAAAATTATAATATAAAAACGCTTAAAAAAGGGAATTTGGCAACAAAGTTGACATTGACAGTTGTTTACTACAATATTTTGATTTGTTTGTGTACCCTATTGATACTGCGCCGCGCGCACTCGCACTCGCACGCGTACCTGCCTTGTTTTTATTTGTTTAAAACGTACCGTGAGAACCCCGACGACCAGTCGACATCGAGACGTTACCTATGACACATGTACTAGACCGACCAGAGCGCTTTCGCCGCGTGTGTATCCTGTGAAGCTCCTTACAGACATTTCGAGTGATTGTTTCCTGTGAAGTGATACCTAAACCCGGAAATCTGATGTGGCAAGTACCTAGCTATAACTGCTCAGACTTTACCTATTTTCCACCTATCATTGTCGCCCTCCACGTGTAATCCACTGCCTAAACTCTCAAACATTTTGGTAGCAGAGCGTAGTTTTTTATTAGGACCCCTTATTAGTAACGTAATTTGTTTAATTGAGAGTTATTTATTTGCTACTTTCCTTTGTAATTTGAAGAAAACGTCTCGTCATATACCTAACCTATTTACAGTAAATTCCTTAATACCATTCGAGTACAACCCCTTTTACATAAGTGTCGATTAAATCGATTAGCGCGTTAATTACCTACCCTTTGAGTGCAAGTGAGGTGCGCGAGCGCTTTGTTTCCCTATTGATCACGCCATTACCGCGTGACCGCGTGCAAGTTGTTTACGAGTTACGTTTGCTATACCCGGTGCATCTGTGCCGTCCCTTACTATTTGTTCCTTTAGGTACGCATCGTATTGAAATCTTTTGTGAGTTTAATTTACCTACCTTGTTTCTTGCGATTAAAAGTAAATAAAATGTCGGATACCGAAACCGGCAACGAGACCGTAAGGGCCGTACTTTACACGGATACAGCTGAATACCGTGAAGCTATAGGTGAACTCCGTTATATTAGTGACTGGGTTGATGATTCCCACCGAGTTCTTGAGACCTTTTCCTCCAATCGTATGCGAGCGCGTCTTTCCGACCTGCCACTTATGTGCGATAAGTTTTCTGCCGCTTGTTCCAAGCTGTTAGGTAATCTCGATCCTGCGATTTATGAACAAGAATATGTGCAAGTTAAGAACGAGATACGCGTAGTAAGGGACAAAGTAGACGACTTAAAAATTAGTTAGACGAAATACGACCTCACCAATTTGAGACGTCCCATACTAGCACCCCCTTCAAGGAGAATAAATCCCTGGCTATTGATAACCCGGCTAGTAAATTACCTGACCTACCTATACCTAAGTTTGATGGCCGTCCCGATAGTTGGATCAGTTTTATAGACCAGTTTGATAGCGTGGTGGACAACCAGCCTACCCTTACCCCGACTTTGAAGCTACACTATTTAGTGGGAGCCTTATCGGATGAACCTCGTCGATTAATACAACACCTCAAGATTGAGGCGGGCAATTACACCGTGGCCCGTGACCTCCTAAAACGTAGGTACCATAACCTTCGTGTTTTAGCGGATACCCACATAGCTCAAATAATGATGCTCCCTATTATAACGCCTAAACTTTCCGGGTTACGTGTGTCGTTCCTGAACCCGCTGCTTTCGACTTATCGATGCTTAGAGAGATTGGAACTTCCTGTTAAACATTGGTCGTACCTATTAGTTCACTTATGCCTTGCTAAACTGCCTTCAGAGTTAAAATCGAGATTTGAACGTCGTTATGGCGATAATCCTAATCACCTCCCTACTTTTGATCATCTTATTACCTTTCTTGAGGATGAATGTAGGCACCACGACAATGTAGGTAGTGCTTCTGTCGTTGACACTACTACCCCCCCTACTGTGAGCTCCCCTCGTTTGCCTAAACCTAACGCGCGTTTCCCACCTCCTCCAAGAGCCTTTGTTACCTTTGCGACGACATCTAAATGTCACCTTTGTAATAGTATTCGCATTACTTACGCGAGTGTCCCGATTTTATTCGCCTTCCTACACGTCAACGTGTTACCTTTGTAAAAGAAGCTCGACTGTGCTATCGATGCCAGGATAAACACTCCATATCCCAATGCACGCGAAATTATCGCTGTCGCACGTGCCGCCGTTCCAGTCATCACACGTCACTGTGTTATGATGACTCCTCTCCTGTGAATTACTATCGCGAGTGCTCATACCGAGACGTCGCGGCCTTAGCTTCCAACCAACCGCGGCAATCCCCACAAAGTCACTTAACGGACCGTGTGTCACCCCCACGTACTGAATGGCACCGTGTTCGTACCCCGCCCCCTCGTGATTCCCGTAGAGCATCACCTCCCCGTTCGGGCGGGCGATCCCCACCTGCACCCAGCGATAACCGTACTTATAATGCCCCTCTAGGTCAAAGAACCCAGGATGAACGTGCATTTCATCATAAGTACAATGAGGCCCCCACAATTCTGACTAGATAACCCCCCTTCCATACCCGCTTTTACATCTTTACCTCGCAATTCTCTCGTTCTTTTACCTACGGCCTTGATTCGTGTTAAAACCTCGTCTGGATATTATGTGGAAGCGCGTGCCTTATGTGACACTGGTGCTCAGGGCTGCCTTCTTACTACTGAGCTTGTTGTTGACCACATGAACTTACCTATCATTCCTTCTCCAGTTCCTGTTCGTGGAATAGGTAATGTTCAAGCAATAAATTCCCCGGGCATTGTATCCTTTTCATTTAAGCCAGTTAATTCTGCCTTTTCAGAAATCTCTACCAGTGCAATAGTTGTTGATGTGATTGCTGGTACCCTCCCAGAGGTAGACTTACCTAAAAGTGTAATTACCTGTACTAAGCACCTCCCTCTTGCTGACCCTTTATTTTACAAACCTGGTACTATGAGTGTACTTCTTGGAGCTGACGTCATTGGTCGCTTTTTAAGGTCCGAATTGTTTGTGTCCCCTGATGGCCTTACTGCTATCTCGACGATATTTAGTTATGTCCTGTGTGGTCCCGTTTATGGAGGATTTACTGATTTGAAACCCCCCATGACTGGAGTCTCGCTGTCCCAAATAGTTGAAAAAATCTGGAAAATCGAAGAGGCCCCCCAATCTCCAGTTGCGAACCCCTTGGATATAGAGTGTGAAACCTTTTTTAAAGAAACTACCACTCGTGGAAGCGATGGTAGATTTATGGTTAGACTCCCTTTTCTTCATGATCGTCCACCTCTCGGTGATTCTAAAACCAATGCCTTACGGCGATTCCATAATCTTGGGAAGCGTTTGCAGGCCAATCCTAGTTTTCGAGAGAAATATATTTCCTTTATGCGTGAGTACCTTGACCTAAACCATATGTCCCTTTCATCATTTGACTCGACCCGGGAACATTATTTTATCCCTCATCATGGAATCTTTAAGTCCGGATAGTAAAATCGTGTTGTGTTGGTTAAAAACCACTCCTCACCTCCTTCAGACTTTTGAGGCTAATCGTGTCTCCCAGATTAATAATAGTCCTACATCTAGTGAATGGAGGCACGTCCCAGGCTACATGAACCCTAGTGACTGTGCATCGAGAGGTATGTCAGTCACCCGACTGATCGACCACTCCCTTTGGTTTTCACCTTTGTGGTTGACGCAGTCTCCTGACAACTGGCCCGGTATTTCGGAACCTAACCCAAGTAGTGATCTTCCTGGACTACGTTGTTTAGTAGTCTCTGCCGATGTTCCTACCCCGGATCCCTCATTCTTATTAGAGCGGTATAGTTCTTTGAACAAGCTAATAAACGTGACTTGTTACCTAAGGCGGTTTTTATTTCCTAAATCTTACTTGTCCTACCTGAGCCCTGAGGAACGGAGAGATTCCCTTTTGTTTTAGTGAAAATCGTTCAATTTACCTCCTTTTCTGATGAACTTGATCGCTTACGGCGTGGCGATCCTATCACTAACTCCCTTAGAAAGTTGAATTTATTTCTAGATGACAGAGGCCTGATTCGAGTTGGAGGTCGATTACGAAACTCCGATCTATCCTTTGATGCGCGCCATCCCCTTCTTCTGCCTAAGAATGGTAATTTCGTGAACATCCTTATTTCACATTACCATCGCGAGAATGCTCATGCTGGTGTTAATGCAATTCTTGCCATGTTAAATAGAGAGTTTTAATTCTTGTCGGCACGCAGAGCTATTCAGCATGTGATTTTTAAATGCCTTCCCTGTTATCGTCTCAAAGCGGCTGTATCTCAACCCTTCCTGGGTGACCTACCTAAAGACCGCGTCACGGCTGCTAGACCGTTTGACGGTGTAGGTACCGATTTTGCAGGACCCTTTATTACCAAAGTCCAGGCCTATAGGAACAAAAGGTTAGTGAAAAGTTACCTGTGTGTATTTGTCTGCCTTTCTACTAAAGCCGTTCACCTTGAGGTTGTGTCGGACCTAACTACTGAAGCCTTTATTGCGGCCTTTTCCCGATTCGTGTCGCGTCGTGGTGTACCTCGCCTAATCCGATCCGATTGCGGTCGAAACTACATCGGTGCTTACAATTACCTTGAAGAGTTAGAGTGTTTCCTGTCTCAAAACCAGGCGGCTATTGGTTCTGAGCTTTCAAAGCGGAACATATCCTGGGTTTTCGATCCTCCTGTTTGCCCTCATTGGGGCGGTCTTTTTGAAGCTGCGGTTAAATCGGCGAAATCGCACCTAAAACGAGTAGTAGGCGATACCCCCCTTACGATTGAAGAGCTGACCACTGTTTTTGCTAAAATTGAAGCAGTTTTAAATTCACGCCCATTGTGCCCACTTTCTCCGGACCCTAATGATGTCGAAGTGTTAACTCCCGGCCATTTCTTAATTGGACAACCCTTAACCGCACTTCCGGAGTACCCTTATAAAGTCGTAAAATTGCATCGCCTTACACGGTTTCAGCTAATCCAACAAATTACCCAGCACTTTTGGTCTCGCTGGCATTTAGAATACTTAAATACATTACAAATTAGAAATAAATGGACCTCTCCTTGTGATCCTCCTAAAGTGGGTGAGCCAGTACTTATAAAAGATGACAACCTTCCTCCTTTGCAGTGGCGTCGTGGACGCATTATTAATTTATACCCTGGCCAAGACCAAGTTGTTCGTGTGGTAGATGTTAAAACTCCTACCGGTAGCCTAAAGAGATCTTTGACGAAATTAGTTCGTCTTCCTGTCCAGTGAACTTCCTTTCCTTAGCTTCCTAACCTTCTCGTAAACACTTGACGTGTTTAGGGCGGGCGATATGTTTACTACAATATTTTGATTTGTGTACCCTATTGATACTGCGCCGCGCGCACTCGCACGCGTACCTGCCTTGTTTTTATTTGTTTAAAACGTACCGTGAGAACCCCGACGACCAGTCGACATCGAGACGTTACCTATGACACATGTACTAGACCGACCAGAGCGCTTTCGCCGCGTGTGTATCCTGTGAAGCTCCTTACAGACATTTCGAGTGATTGTTTCCTGTGAAGTGATACCTAAACCCGGAAATCTGATGTGGCAAGTACCTAGCTATAACTGCTCAGACTTTACCTATTTTCCACCTATCATTGTCGCCCTCCACGTGTAATCCACTGCCTAAACTCTCAAACAACAGTGGTCGTGCAATTTTTTTAATATAAAATAAAATAGTTTCAACAAACACACCAATTAACTAGCCCCAAACTAAGCGCGAGCTTGTGCTATGGTGACCAGGATAACGGATAGACATACTAATATACATTTATAAACATCCATGACAAATGCTCATGCTCATCACACAAACATTTGCCCCTTGCGGGATTCGAACCCGCAACCGCCTTGTATAGAAGTCCGGAGCACGAACCACTACACCAAGACGGTCGGTACTGGGCTTGCACGGCTGCGTAAAAGTTATATTACACAGATAACACATAGATTGCGACAAATAGGCAACTTTTTTCCGGTTGGCTGGCCATTTTTTGTAGTTTTTTATGTTATTTATACAATATGCTTTTAGACCTACAAATTACAAATCCAACAATTTTTTTTCTCAAAAGTGGAGGCGTTTAATTAGTTAATTTAAAAAAAATATAATTTATATGGTGTCGAGTTTCATATTTTTATAGCTTCAAAATAAGTTTAGTTTTCTGGTGGTTAGTTATATCTTAGAATAAAAAAACCAACCTCCATACAAAGAGTGGACAGGTCCTTTATTTTAAATATATTTTTTTACGTCTCAATGCTAAGGCAGAGGCACGATCCTCATGCAGTCGAAAAAGTTCACATTCGTTGATGTTGCGGGGAATGGATTTGCACGTCTTGCATGCTGTAAGAAGGGTCGCGCAAGAATTTTTCGTACTATTATTTTTTAAATACTGGTTTATAATCTGGAGTGTAGATGGACTGGGGGGTACCTAGCTAGGAATATGTATAAAAAGACTACGGGACTATGGTTAATAGCCTCATGCCAAATAGCCAGCAACTGAATGTCTGAAACGCTAGCCGTCTTCCAATTAAAGAAGCCTAGGTGCACTTGACAACTTCAGGAAAGACATAAAAACCTTGATTGTGTAAACAAAACTGAGTCATTGTTATAATATTCATATAATTTATTCAAAGTTCAAATTAATTTAACAATTGCTAACACAAACACATTTTGTGTGTTGACACTGCGGCATACTTTGATCTTCTGATAGCAAAAATATACACTTTGATACAACACTACAAATTGAAATACACAACCCGTTCATAGATTAAATACATACAAATGTTCAGTGATGCTCAACTTCCTTACATGAGGTAGTCATATATATTTTTTTATTCAAAGGTATGATCAAATTTTGTTTCAGAATAATCTAAATTTAATTTTTTTCATTGGAATTTAATCGGGTGTATATAGTTTAGCTTTTAATCTTCAATAAGTAATAACTCTGGGGTAATCCAATTCAGTGTTATTTTGTCATTAATGTGCAAATGGTACATTACAAATAATATAATATACTGTTAAGTAGTTCAAACATAGTACATAGGACGACAGCAAGTAACGGTAAACACTGTGGCATCTTATGCACTTATAATATAGGGGTTATTTTACAACAAAAATGTGTAGTCTGAAGTGGTAGCCACTGTACATTCCCCTTCACCATTTAAAAAATATTTTAAGCAGTCTATTCGTAGGTACATTGGTTTAATTTACTACCTGTTAGTGATAAATTGAAATTACCTAGATTAATATACCATATTGCTTTACCTAAGGTTGGATTTAATTTTAGTCTCTTCAGTAAATGAAATTGATGATATTATTTAACAATATAATCCGTAAAAAGTGCATTTAATTTAAAAGGCACACAATCCATTAAATTAATTACTGCATTTTTGTACAAAATTCACAACTCTGACTAATATTGCGTTTATTCGAAGCAAGTTTGGATTTGAAAACAAATCTGGGTCTGGTATGGTATGATATAAGAATTTGGGAATATTTTTCCAAGCTGAAGGACTCGTATTTAAATGCATCGACTTTCATAAGTTATTACATAAAACACTTTTAAATATACCTACATCATTTACAAATGTGCCATAATTAGGCCACGCAAGCAAACTTACTAATACAAGTAACATTCAAATAGTTTTAGATATACTGAGCCCGCGAGGTAGAGTATGGTTCGTACCTGCTCATAGTTGAGGTGAGGCCTTTTCCCAGCAGTGGGATCTATATAAGCTGACTTTACTTTATTTAATATTTGTCTACGCAATCTCTACAGCGCCTAGTTTTTTAATATCGGCAATAACGAAGTCTAGCACATCGTGTCTTGTCCCGTCCAGCAGGTTAACACGTTTGTCTTTTTCGATCTGAAAAAATAATAATAAAAAAAGTAAAAAATAATTTAAAAAAATCTTGACACACGTCATAATACGGTATACGGTTGTAAAATAAAATTACTGAAAACGTGGCTGTATGCACTTGATCCTTTGCCTACCCAGAATGCGTAAATTGAACAAAAATAAGTATGCGGTTGTAATAAGAGAAGGATTGTGCAACAATATACTATAGTTGGTATAGGAAAAAAGTTTTAGTGCTGTGACTGCTCGAACAAATATTAGTCGAAATATCAATTAATCATCACTAAAATTAGACAAAAACAGGCAAGTGCGAGTCGAATTCACGCACGAAGGCTTCCGTAACATTATCTATACAACATAAAACACTATAAATGACCTTTAAATTTAGTTTTAAAACTTAAAAAAAACGGCGTTATTTTGTATGGGCACTAGAATTATTATTTGATTGTTTTTAGTATTTTTTATTGTTAAAGCGCCAATAGAAATACATCATCATTGAAAATTTCAGCTGTCTAGCTATCACGGTTCATGTGAGACAGCCTGGTGAGCTGAACTAAAACTGAACGTTTTTAAACTATTGCAATCTTTTTTATTTTTTTCAGCAGATAAAGTGACAGATTGTATGTTAGGCATAGGTCTACTTTTTTCAAAGACACTGTTATCGAACCCTAGCTATAAAAAAAAGATTATTGCCCGTGGCACGTCATAATTGAGCACTGACCTCTGCTCGATACTTGATGTGCTCCGGCCACACGCAAGTTTCAAAGTACCCCTCGATGTCCGGCGGGTCGTACAGCCGGTAGCAGCGACGAGACGCGCACTCGCCGTACTCCAGAATGAAGTAGTATCTGCAAATAAACATTAAAATACTAATGTAATGTTACAGTTATTTTAAAGAGAGTTTAACATAGTAAATGGCTTCGCTATTGTATCACTAGATGGCGCTACCTGCACGCACGTATCAGAAACTATTTTCGTAAGATTATGGTTTACAATTAGATCAACATATCTGTAGATATTGCATGTCTCCAATTATGCGTATACATTGTCGGTAATCCGTCTATGGAATTTAGCTAGCGCCCCTAGCACAGATTATATAATAGTTACTACGTAACAGATAAATCACTCCAAGGAAAATCGTCCATACCTACTATTATAATAGCCTACAATTTTTTGTCGCAGACCGCTGCGCCCGAAAAAGTGCCTTAAGTTTCGAGCATTACGTTATTATTCCTCTGCAGCTACGCGACCTTGAAGTAAAACTAATAAAGTCAGGGTTGCCTCTTTCGATACAAGGCCTATTTTATTTGTAGCTTGGTTTGAAATGTTTTACAATTATATAGTGTTTTATAAAATGTTTACCTGTGCAAAATTTTCGGTTGTCCCGAAAAACAAATCAGATTCGTACAAACAGTTTAAATAAGTAGGTAGTAATGAAGAAAACAAGATCCAAAATGTAGTTCTGTGCGATTTTTTTTCAAAAATGTATTCATACATAGTTATAAAAAGCATCTATGGGAACTATCAGTCTGCCGTAAAATTATGATGACTTATTAAAAGATTTAAAAAGTTGAAACATTCGAGACTCTGATTAGTCCAGAATTGTATTTAATCTGAGACTAGTTCTAGTTCTAGTACATATTATGCTTCTGGTTGCATTTGTACAGTAAATACAAGATGTAATCATATTAGTTAATTAGTTTGCATAAAAACGAATCGCCCGTAAACACAAATAATTCAACAGTGCGTACGCGCGCGCCCGTCGGTTGTTGGCAGCCTACTGATTTACGCACCGCCGTCGGTGCGCTCGAGAGTAGGCTATTAACGCGCGTAAGTACATTGAGTGAGAGATGCCTGCTCCTAGCGGCAAGTAAGCAAAACCTGTTTCTTTCTATAATTGATTTGATTGCACGTGAACAAACTCACACTAAGCCCTCCATTATTTGATTACCAATTTTCAATAAAAAATAGTCAATATTCTATCCAACTTTGGGCCATAATTATATTACCTATTTTCTAAAAATAATTTATTTTATTAGTGACCCTATTCTCTACATTGAATGATATAACATTTTAATAATCTCAAAAAACAAAATCAACACTGAAAGTTACATGTGTTTTTTCGTTCAAATTGGTGTCGTAAACAAACTTCTTGTTTTTGGCAAAACAATATTGGCAAGTTATTGATGTAAAATACTGTAGTTAATAGAAACAACTATGTACTAACCTCAAATCGCAGAGCTCCAGCAGAGGCTTATAATTCAGCACACAGAACCCTTCGATGATCAAAAACTTCTTATCCTTCGCTTCGATCTGGCCTGCCTTCCTTTCACTATTCGACTGATGCGACACATCTTCCCCACTGATCGTCTTCAGCACATCCTTATGCATCTTCTCCATATCCAATGCCGATAGAATGTCGTAATTATTATGTGCTAGCCCATCACATTTCACGTGCTTGGGACTGTCATCAGGGTAAAAATACTTGTCTTGGTGAAAAATATGAACGGGTGTAAGCATCTCTTTCAATTTGTTAGCTAAAGTTGTTTTTCCACCGCATGTGACGCCCGATACACCGATTATGATCCATTCTTTCCTCTTGTTGACAATGCTCTGAGCCATTGTTGACAATTTCGAAATCTTTGTATATTTGGTTGTGTAAAATAAGTTAGGTGTTTGAAGTTTGTAAATGGTATTGCATAAAATTGGGTAGATTTTATTCAGAAATGGTGTATCTAAAAGTGTTTTAAAAGCTGTATAAAGGTTTACACTTATTTGTTCATTAATTGTTCTGAGGTTTGGCTGTGTTAAATAAGTCTTAAATGAGAATTTTAAAGATAAATGTGGGCTAGTTATATTTCTAAAAGGAATATTAAATGGAGTGGACAATTTCCTACAGGTAATATTGGGTGTACTTAAAATAGTCTTATATTGAGTAAGATTTACAAGTGTAGGTGTTACGAGAATATAATGTGTATTTTTTAAAACTAAGGTTAGAGGTGTAGGTGTTTTATGTGTATCTTTTAAAACAGGGTTAACACTTGTAGGTGCTTTTATCAAGACCGATTGAAGATCTGTAGGTGTTATTAGGGTGTTTTTAACGATCGTGTTAGGAGCTGTTCGCGTTATAAAGGTATTTTTAGAGACCAATAGTTCTGTAAGGGTGCTTTTTAAAACCGAGTTAAGACCTATAGGTGTTATAAGAGTATTTTCTAAGGCAAACTTCAGAGGTAAGGGTGTATGTGGTAGAGCGTGAAAGCCATGAGCCCCCCGACGAAGAAAAGCCCCCACAGCGCGCAGAACAGTAAGAACCACTGTGGATTCGGGATCTTACTGTAGATGCTCAGATCTGGAAAAAAAGAATGCATAAAAATAAATATTGGACCACATCACAAACCTGTTCTGAGAGATAAAAAAAATCGTTAGCCCAATTGATTTTAGTTCAAAAAAAATTATGTAATTAAACAATAGTTGAGTCATCCAATAGGCGATATGAACAATTATGTGAATCGACCGTAGTAATTGTGAAAATAGTTGTAACAAGTTTTGTTGTAATGCTACGTAACCATACTCTTTTATCGTCACTGACATATACTTTTGGCTGCTTGTTTTGTATTTCTTTTTCGGTAGTAATTTTTTTTATCTTTCAAGATAAAATTGTAGGATAAATGAACTGTTTTTTTCTAAAATATTTACACATAGATAATTAGTAAGGTATATCTCTCACCTTCGTCAATGAACGGGTAAGTGTTGACCCAAAACAGGATCAGGGTAAAAATTGTTGTAGTTGTCACCAGGACGAATTTCCCCACCGCAGCGTCCGACACGTCCATAGACTCATCAATCCAAATTTGACCTTCGCACTTTGTAATAGAGTCCACTTTTCACTGCACACACTTGAGAACTTATGCCTCGATTTTTGTTGACTTTATCTTCTCACTTTTAAAATTACTTAAAAGACTAAAACGATTAAGCCAACGCCCTTGATTCAAAGTCCATTGCAGGCAGACTCCAAATTTATTTTTCCCAAATTGTATTCTATACTTTTGAAATAAAGTTTACTTTTGTCCGGTATTAACTACAAAACAGCTCGCTTTCGAAGTCCTGGTAAGACTCCTCGGGGAAAAGAATGGATTTTCCGTCGTCTGTCTTCCCTTTGAGCTTCTCGGCTAGGGGCTTGCCTTTGATTGCTCGCTCCACAATCTGAAAATGACGATATTACACTTGAATTGGGAACTAATAATAAAATACAATTAACTATCTTTATTTCAGGCCACAGGAACCCATACAAAAGTGTTAGTAAAATTGATATTTAAAATTAGAATAAATAAAAACTCAATATCAAAACTAAAATTCAAAAACAAAATTAATAATAAAATCTGAAATAAAATAAATGCAAAATTGAAACCTAAATCACAATAAATGTTAAATAAATAGAATGTATTTATTAAAAAAATTTAGGACTTGTAGAAATGGTATTATTTGGCTGTTAGATTTGTCTATATTATAAATTGTCCAAATTAGTCTTCATAAGTAAGACTGGACCTAATTCCCGCCAACCGATGACTAATTTTAGGTTCATGATGTCCCTTAAAAACGAAAAGAAACAGACTACAATGATTTAGAAACGTCAAACTAAACAGCTGTCAGTTAAGGAAATTATAAATTCCATAGACAATTTAGTAGGGACTTGATCAAACTAAAATTAGACAAAACACGCAAACTTAGAAAAAACATGAGAAAAAACGCGGCTTGAAAAGTACAAAGATAATTTAGTTTGCATCATAAACATAATTTAAGTCAATGTCACGCTAACAGACATTTCTGTCTACAAACAAATATTAATAGGGTTTTATCTTATCTGGATAGTGCCACAAATGCTTAGAACAATAATCACTTGGCTCATAAAATATCTACTAATACAACAAGGCTCTCAGCAATCTGCCACCAAAGGGCCCTTCGCTTTTTCGGACGTATTATGCGGTCTCCAATGCATAGTTTGGAGAAGCACATCATCCTGGGCCATATGAAGGGCACGAGCCAGGGGCAGAGCACCTTCCCGATGGACAGACGCGGTGAAGAAAACAGTGGGCGAGAGCATGCTGAGGGCAGTACACAGCACATATAACCGCAGCCAGTGGAGGAATCTCACTTGTGGTTGCGATCCTCAGCATTAAGGGACCGAGGAAGAAGAAGAATACAAGGATGGGGATTTTTTTTAATCAACATTGACAAACAGATGTCATATAGAATGATATTATCACTATCAGTAACCATATAGTACATTCTCAGGGGGCTATCATGGCACCATAAAAATACCCTTAATATCCATGCTCTATCATATACTTTGTATTGGAATAAATGAATTGAAATTGAAATAAAACATTTTAAAACTGATTTAAGTAGAATTTCGTCTGCTTGCTGGTAAAACAACATAAGTGCATAAGACATAGTACTGAGATAATGAGGTTTAAAAAATCAAATCGAATTTTGAGTGTTAAATAATTTACTTGTTGCGGAATGTTTCATATCAAATGATATATTAACTTTTATGTTACATTAAAACATCATAACTTGCTGATGGTTTCCAAAAAAACTATTTTAAATTGACTGAGGACATACACTTAACTTGTTTAACCTGTAATTTAAAAAATAGAATTACTTGCGATAGAATTACTTTATCACTAATTTTGTATTACCAGTCAATAGAGCGAAAAAACTACATATAACTGCATTGTTAACTCGTTTTTGGCAAAAAGTGCATTTATCATGTTTTACCAGTAAGCCAACGATTATTTGGCACTATTCAAAGGCAGTAAGTCTAAAAATATTTAAAGGCATTATAATATTTTTTATATTTTAAGCAAGTTTTTGCAAGTTTTTACAAAATTAAATTAAATTTAGCTCACATAAATTGAC
This sequence comes from Pyrausta nigrata, assembly GCA_949316185.1. Lineage (NCBI taxonomy): Eukaryota > Metazoa > Arthropoda > Insecta > Lepidoptera > Crambidae > Pyrausta > Pyrausta nigrata. Next base: position 39,045,305 of record OX438936.1, read on the forward strand.
TGACTGTGTCATCTGATGGGACTTCAACCCATGACCCCTGGATGGATGTTATTTTTCTTTTAAAGGCAGTTACAATACAAGGTACCTACTAATATCAAGTAAGTATTATGTATGCACTGCCAACTTGTGTTAGCAAATAATCAAAACTTTATACAATTATTTTTATGGCTAAATAAGATGCTGTAAACATTGATAAGTCAATGATAAGAAACAGTAACATTGTTTTAAGTTAAATCACACATACCTTTTCCCCAGTTTTCTTATCAACAGCTGGTGTGGAGAGGGCTAATAGTTTCTTGATGTTTTCTTCGGCTATTTCACTGCTTGTTTTGGTGTCTTTTTTAATTGGTTTCTTGTTACGTCTGTACGGGTTTATGTCTGAAAATGTTAAATTGTACATTGAATTGATGATAAGAATACATAAAAAGATAACAGAAAAATATACAACTCAGATTTAATGTATGAAAACATGCAAAAATTACAAAGTTTTGTATCAGATCTGCTACCAAATTGAAATGCTTAGTTGCTAATATGTGTTAGGTTCAGACGCCCTTCATTAGCTGTTGAAAATCGGAAAATCAGTTGACATTCCAACAATTAAGTAGCACATGATTGTTGGTCTCCCAAAAGTTGGTAAAAGTAGGTTACTTTCACGTATTTTCCGAGTGAAATCCGTGAACAACAAAGTTGTTTTAAAGCACATAACAGTTTGTACTTACTAAAGTAAAAGAAAGGCCAGAGTAACACGAAAAGTAGCTTAGATAACCTCAAACGACTATTGCCGAATATCGCCCAAAGAAGCCGCTAGATGACTGGAGTGACATAATACGCACCTTGACCTGCTGCCCCGGCGCGGCGCGACTGCCCCGAACGCGGCTTGCTTTGCTTACCGACACTCTCTAAAACAATAACACCACTAATGAATACACGACATACCAAGAATTTGAAACACAAACAAGTCAGTATCGATAAAAGATTTGGCCTACCTTCGGGGTCGACGAATTCTAGAGCCTGGCGCACTAAAGCTGATGACATTTTTCGATTGAATTATCCAGAAACATTTATTTAATTTAAATTGGACAAAAAATAACCTAAAAGAGAAACATCGATCGAAAAATGTCACGTGTGACGTTTGTCAGCTGGCTGTCATTTGGCGACGGCGGCTGTCAAAAGCGTTTCGTTGCATCATCGCGCATATCATAATGCCACTGCACTTATATTATAGTTTTGTGTTTTGATGATTTAAGTTTAGTGCACACTATGGAATATGTAGCCTTATTTACTCCATTTTTTTTATTTCCAGTTTCTGCATGCTGTACCGCGCAATCAACGGAGATAGCGAGACGAGTGCCCCACTTGAGCGCCGCGAAGACCCTGGGACGCCGCACAGGGGCACTCCAGCACACGCCATTCACCACAAATATGAGGTTGGTACGAAGCTGCTTAGTAAATAAATTGTCTAATATTTTCCTGAGCAAGTGTTTGAGCGTAGTTACACTAATTACACCTTGCTTGAAAATTTTGACAGGCTTTGCCAACGCCAGGGTTGCCGAGAGGTTAGGCAATCGCCCGGTATGCGAAGAACGCGGGTTCGATTCCCGACTCTGGTGGTCATTTTTTAAAGTGCAATTATATCTAATATTAAGATTGCAAAGTGAATGTTTATCACTTAGAAAACATTAGTTTATTTTAGAGTTTTCAGACTTTTGTCGTTCTTTCACTAACCAAGTGTCGTTTCTAGGGTCCTCCTACGCCGTGCCCCGCTCGCGTTGAGTATGCGACCCCGGTGTTTGCGCGCAACTACCAGGGCGTGTGGCGATACGTGGTGCAGATACCCTACGAGGGGTACTTCACGCAGACTGTGGAGGTCACCAGGTAGGTCAATGACCAGAGCATGGCAGGAGGTCAATAGCCTAAATAGTAATAAAAATAGGGAATGAAATGAGGAGATACAGAGAACAACCGGAGGATAAGGACCGGGCCAAGTGGCAATTTATTCTTAAGCGAAGTTCGTTATCATTAACAAAATGTATGAAACTGACATATACCATTGAAACATCACGTGACTTTTGGATACATATTTTGACATTTCGTTGGCAATAGCGAAATTCGCTCCAGAAAGAATGCCATTCGGCTACGGGCCCAGTATATCTACTGGGCCCGTAGCCGAATGGCATTCTTCCTTATCCACTTCAGCTTATCAGCTGAAGTGGGCCAGGCACATTGCGCGGAAAAATGGCCTGTGGGGCAGTAAGGTTCTTGATTGGAGACCATTGATCATAGCGTGGAGTAGGGCTTCTGTCGGGATGATGGACAGACGATCTTATAAATATCGCAGGATTGCAATGGATGCTGGTCGCTTGTAACATAACAGGTTAATTTAAAAATGGGGGATGCCTATGTTCAGCACTAAACGTCTTTGCGGCTGCTAATGATTCCTCAGTTGGAAAATATAAATGACAGACTGCTAGGGGGTGAACTGAAAAAAATAGGGTGGCAAAAATTTTACAAAGAGAATTCGACCGAATAGCGAAGAGTCGATGTCTTGCTTTTACGTTCCTTCTCTTGGCAATAAACAAAGTTATTTCCAACATTTTTAAGGCGGTTGTTTTTTTTATATTGTGCACATGGTCCCACATCCGCGTACCCTGATCTGTCTTTTCGCAACCATAAATAATAATAATAATAAAATCATTTATTCATAATATAAAGGTAAAAAGAAACAGCTAAAGAACTTAAGTTTAAAATACAAAAGGACAAAATTAATCATTTTAGTCTGAACTAGGTTAAACCTGTTAAACCATATTTCCACCTTATGTTGATCACATAGAGTTCCATAGCATTTGATATTTTTAGAGTTTTGGGTAAATTTATGCTGGACCCACTGTACAATTCTTCAGATCTTTCCTAACTTCCCTGAACTTCTCCAGATGCATGCAGTCCCGATGCCACTACCTGGAGGGAGGTTGCCTGAGCTCGCCGCGCTGGGTGTCTCTTCTCGTCGCCGAGATGCACTACCCGCAGGATTTGCAGGTAAGTCATTTGACACTATAGTCTAGTGGGCTTGGTCGGGTTTTACAGGGCGTGTGGAGGTGTAGCCGATGCACTTGCAGGTAGCTACCGACGTATACAAGGTCGCGCACGAGCTTGTCGGATTATAACAGAACTTTATCATTAGCGTTTGTAAGTACAAACGTATCCCTACCCTACCTATCCTCACCTTTTGCCTATATAGGTGTGCCATTATCTGTGCTTGTATTTAACTGCCTCATTGGTCTAGTCATCAGCCGAACATCTTCTTATTTTTGGGCCCTACTAGTGCTTCTCTGTTTGTCTCCGCCTGCCCACCTTCTAGCAAATTCTATCTACGCAATCGATTCTTTTTTGGGAAGTTAATTTACTCACCAACAATCTTAAAAGTGCCATTGATTTAGTTTTATTTGCAAGTAAAATGTTACGGATCGTATCGCACACGTAACGGAAACGTTGCGTGATCGTAACGTGTTCGCTGCGCTTTTCGTTGCGTTTTTGAAAACGCTCGCACTGCGTCAGTACGATAAGGCCCTAACAGTGTTCCTCATTCCAGGACTACCAGCAGTACTTACAGAAGCGAGCCGGCCCGGCGCCCGACGCGGACCCCGGCACCGACAGGCCGCCGCACTGCGACGGACACGACAAGTTCGGATGCTTCCAGGTAACCTCGCGTCACATTCAATGCACAGTAGGCATGGAAATGATTGCTACTTTTAATTCATTTTCATTTCATGAAATGATGATTTTTTTTCATATGAAATCATCATTGGCAATGATTTTTTTCGCAGTGTCATAATGTAACACTATTTGCTATTTGCTACTTATAATGAAATATGAATTATTGTGAACGGTTGCTAATTTGCTACTAATATGAAATGTCATATTTAGGTTATCATGAAAAATCATGGAAAATGAATCTGAACTTTATGTTCATAAGTTTAAAGTTCTTAAAATGCCCACCCAGTATCGATCGCCACCTATGATCGCATAACTAGTGTGTTTGTCTTTTTCTAACACGCACCTAGGGCAAATCATTCCTACTCGCTCGCTCGCGCCTCGCTCTGCTACATGCAGTCATCAATGAATGAAATGAAATGAGCATGATCTATGATTTCGCAGAGTGCGATTTGTAGCAGTCTATATGAAAAAAAAATTGCAGGTGTGAAAAATGAAATTCATTTCATATGGTTTTTCATCTGCTATTCATGAAATCTTCCATGTCTAATGCACAGTGCACACATTCGGCTAACGCTTCATTGAATTTTGCTTTCTTGTTGGTCTTTAAAACTGTGGTCGCTAGAGGTGCGGGGGGCGAGGTGTGCTAGATATCAGCTGAGAAGGGTGATGTTGCGGGGTATGGATTTGTTTTGACAATCGCGTGTGGTCGGCGCTTCCCCTCCCCCCGCACGTCTGCCAAGAGGGTCGCGCAAGTATGTGGCACTTATCGGGCTTAGTTGTGTTTTATTTTTTTACAATTGTTAATAGTTAAATTTTTTTTTGCTTCGTGTGTTGTGTCAAATGAATAAATAATTCTTGTTGTATGCGAACGAATGCTCTCTACCGAAAACTGAGCTCCCGAAGACGTTGTGGTTAGAAAAAAATTATGGAAGTGCTTACTGGCGTATATCATCAATACTATAAGTCATGGTATAGGTTTACCAACAAGTTAATTGAATTCTTAAGACCTATTCGATTCATCTAATAAAATAAATTACGCATGAACGAGATTTTCAATATCTATTATTTATACCATGGGGTCATAATCGAAATCTTATTTAGTTTTTAGGTACCCCATACAAGTAATTCGAACCCGCTTTATAGCACTTGACTTTGTGGGAACATTGAAGTATTCTACTAAATGTCGCTAGTTAGATTTTTCGATTACACTGTGCCTTAGATTTCTTTGTCCACTAGACTAAGGTAATATCAATGTATCTAGTAATCTGGTTACAATACTTCTACCTTTTTGTTTACATGTTTATAATCAGTACCGATTTGTCATTAGTTTGAACTTGTTCGCAGGTAAGGCTATACTACGACTGGTTCCTGGTCCCCGGCTCCTGCAAGTGCTGGCGCCCTGACTACTTCGCGCGTTACGTTCGTCGTCGCCACAACAACGAGCTTTAAGCCCCATTTCCTATAAAAGCATCGGGCCTATATCACCTCCTTTGTGAAGTCCTAGGACTGAAGTGGGCTTTTTTTCTGACTTAAAACTGCTTTGCTACCACTAAATTTAGTTCTTGATCAATAAGCACAGTCAAAGTTAGTAAATGTTTGATGACAGTATCTTGAGACAGGTACTTGTGTAAAAGTGGTAAAGATAAATAAAAAATCGATGAATGTTTTTTGTTAGAAATAAATACTATGGGACTTATATGTTAAATAAAAGCTTCTAAAGAATTGTAACATTATAATGTCGTCTACATAAACCATGTCAATACCGTAAGAAATAAAATTTGGTGGCAGTATATACATGGTATACAAATGAAATATTTTCTGGTAATAACTATAACCCAAAGTTTACATATATCATTTTATACAATTTTAAAATATTATTGAAATCACACCATCAATATCCAGTACATTACACAGTTTGATTTATCAGTATCCATGAAGTAAGTCTAATCTAATAAAAATAATCATAAGTTTTAGATATGAAAATTGGTGCTAAAATCCGATGTTGTGAATTTTAAGACTGTAGGTATTATTAAAATATATGTTGTATATTAAGTAGGTACTTATTTAAACCAAAACATTATATTTACATGGTCAGAGGCGATGAGATCTCTTAATTATTAACAAGCCTTAGAAGAATGTGTAGTTATATTTTGTGCTTAATATGAGTACCATCGCCTGAATCTGTCTACAATTTCCTTAGTTTTGTACAAATATTGTACAGCGGTAGCTCAACAATGTGCATTTATATATGATAAGATTGAAACTGTAATTTATATTATATTTAAAATAAGTACATGATGGTTAAGTATTTATTTATATTTGTAGAGTTAAATAAAGCACTTTTAAAATTTACTTTTTTTATATTAATACCTATGACACTAAGATGACCCATAATAATAAATTAATGAAAACACGTTTTTAATTGTTTATAATATTTATTTTATTATTAAAATATTACTGGATCTTGTGTTTATTTAAAATAGATAATATGTGTGGTAAAGTCTTGAGGCTTGTGAGTCCTATTTATGGCCCTGAAACACTATAACTTACTCGTATATATCTTACGTGGCTCTCATCACTATACTGACTAATTTTGCCATCCTATGCGTCATTACTTATTAGGTGTCGAAATACGTTTGCAAAATATATCTACAAAATTACAAAAGTGTATCTAAATCTATTCACTGTTTGCAAAAAGCAATAATTCTACATAATATTGAAAGGGTCACTAACATGTATCGTTACATCGGTTTGAGATATTAATTAATTAATAATTTAAAGCTAAATTACGAGACAATTATTTTATAAAAATAAATAGGTAAGTATACTCATAATCATCGCACTGCTCACATTTATAGAGTCCGTTCCGAGTATAAAACTGGACTCTACGTTGCTTCTACTTCGCCAATTTTGATGATCATTCATGATTCACTCAAAATTATAACAGTCACATTTATTTCCGCGTCTGCCACATCAGGACGCAAGTTACTTACATCCATATCATTCAAAATTATGAATATTTTATTTACACAGCTTCAGCCCTCTCCTGAGATATCACTTCAACTCCATCAATTTGCACAACATGATCCGTATGTTCATTTCTTTGTGTATTGCTTACTTCTTGTCTGATGTCAGGATTTGGTTCAACGACAGCATTATCCTCTCTTACTGTCATGTTATTCGCGTCAGTTTGATTCAAATTCTCTGCTACAGGAGCTTCACAACCATCAATTTTGTCATCATCGTTACTACTAACGTTATTAGGAATAGGTGCTTGAGTATCTGTACCTGAATGTCCAATTTCTCTTCTGCTGTAGAAGTGGACTGTGGGGATCCCGTCTTTTGGATTTGAGAAGTAGCAGGCTGAGTACGGAGGCGGTGGCTCTTCCATGCCGATCGGTTTGTTGGCGTCTACACTTGCTGTAGCTTCTTCGTTGTTGGCACATTCAGAGTACGGTGGGGGCAAATCGATGCGAGGCGGCTCTCTGCTTTCTGATGGAAATGAGTCGGAGTCATCTAGTCCGAGGTGGTCTAGGAACAAAAATTGGTAAATGTTTTGTTAGTATGTTAGGGTATTTAAAGGCACAGACAGTGTATTCGTTTAAAAAAAGAGGTAGACCTGTCATATCGTACTGCGCGGCGATTCAAGTTTGATGCTCCGAACACGTGCATCAAACCGCTTTTACGTGTCAAATGACATAATTTGAATGCAAAATTTTGCAGATTACACAATTTGAGGCAATCAATTTCCGCGCGCTGATGACCCATCTATACAGGATGTCCCGAGAAGTATGGTAAAGCGGAAGTCCAGAGATAGAGTACCTCTTGGGGTACCCGAACATGGGGGCACGTATGTTCCGCGATTTTTCGTAGTTTTCGAGTTATTTTTTTTCTGTGTTTTTGAGAATTTCCGACCTGAACAACAAAAAAAATCATAAAAAAGTTGAAGATGTTTTTTGAGATTTCTTTTATGCAGCTAAATCTTCTTATGTTTTACTTTTATGCCTGAAATAATCAGATTCGTAATTTTGACGAAAATTACGAAAATGTTGGTCCGAAGTGTAAAATTCACGTCAGGTGAATTATGGCTTAAAATTTCAACTTTAAATTAAAAATCAACAAAGGTGACTTTATAGTTTTAAAGTAGATTCCAAAAAATTCTCAGCTTTAATAATCAATTATAAAAAGTAGCACTGAATAGGCTATTTTGGGTAAAATCGGCCTTCAAAGGTGGATAATTCTTAACAATTTGGCCATCAGAGAACAATTTTTTTTTGCCGTTCTATCATTCATAATGTATTATTAGTTTGTTAAATAATAAAAAATGTTTAATAAATCAAATGACTCCAAGAAAGCTTCAGAGTTATTTTTTCAGGTGTCAGGTGTAGGTTTTCAATGTTCCAAGAATGATTATGCGAATAAAATTTTGACCTTTTTTTATAAAATATTTTTTTAGTTGTTTAGGTCGAAAATTCTCAATTTCAGAAAAAAACATAACTCGAAAACTACGAAAAATTGCGGAACATACATGGGAGTGATTCGGGTACCCCAAGAGGTACTCTATCACTGGACTTCCTCTTTACCATACTTCTTGGGACAACCTGTATTATCTTTTCTTTTATATGAACTATCAGTGCTTGAAGGAGTGTTTGTGTGCAATTATATTTTTAAATAGGTTTAAAGACTTACGGCTTGTAGCAAGTACATTTGGCGAGGGCCATTCCTCAGAGGACCGTCTGTGATCTGAAACAAGAATTGAATCTTGAAATAACATAATGATAATTTGTTAGAAAAAACATAGGAACTTTATCTAAATGACTATATCAACTGTCCGCGTTGGTTCTCATTTCCCTCCATGGCGGCTAAGATATCTTATTAGCCGTCACTATGATCAGTGCCAGCAGGCAGCGGGTCCACGCCACCTACTACCGTCCTAACGCTGCTACCCTGGGCGAACTGGCTACAGGTATCCTTCCTACATCGACATCCTTATTATATCTTAGTATCTATTGTTAGGCGAGGCTATGGACTTAGTGTTTTGTGGTAAAGGTATATCTATGTTCATTAGGGAATAGGGTGTTAGTTTTCTTCCTGACCTTATAGTATACCAGGCCTGTTCATTCAAAGTGTGTCCCCGCTAACCTTTAAACACCATTTACACCATCAAATTTGTATCTTCCTAAATAGTATCCTAACTAGGAAAGTAGGGTGGACATGCAGGTGCTCTACTCTGATAACACAATTTGTCTGAATTTTTGCGACTAGCCGTCGTGTCGCGCTCGCTCGCACTGACATGCTGGCATTAGTGACAGGGACGGCTACAGCCGAAACTACGGATATCATCTTACAGAGTGGGACCCCAGACACACAAGCTCGCTTCCTAACTAGGAAGGTAGGAACCTAAGTAGTGAACTGCGATTATATCTTCCTATTTCCTAAGTAGGATGCTACACAAATAGGATGGTGTAATAAGTGCTTTAAACAGTCTATGCTGTAAGGTTTGGTTGCTTCTCCCGCATACAACACCCCTCCGCTATTCCTAGCGGGCGTAGCATTCGTTCGTATTTATTGACATGGTGTCCCTGACAACCTTTAAACAGCCGATGCTGTAAGCACTGCTCGAGCACTCGCACCAGCAGCAACAGGCGCACCTGCCGCGAATCCCCCCTCCTCATTCCTATTCCAGGCGTAGCATTTAGTCGTGTTTGTTTATTAACAAGCGTAACAGTCCGACAAGTTAGACTCTTTGCATACCGCAAGACGTGCGGGGGGCAAAGAAGCGGTAATCATACAGGGGTGTCTCTATTGGAAATTCCATTACGTGCACGGACTATAGCGGTAACATCGCGCTACCTTTAAACAGTCGATGCTGCAGGCACCGCTCGAAGGCACGCACCAGCAGCAGCAGCATTACCAGCAGTACCGCGCCCGCCGCCCACACACGTTCTGCGGTGCTGCGGTTAAAACAGCCGATGTTGCAAGCATCGCCCTAGCGCTCCGACAATTAGCCCCAGAATAGCTTGTAGAATTAGTAGACACTGCTATTAGTCCGAAAAGTTAATGCGCGATCTTCCTACCTTGCGCCAGATGTGCATGGGGCAAGGCATACCAGATGACAGCCAGGACGGGTGGCGTTGAAAAGAAGGATTTCCATGTCAGTCGCGTGCGATTGGTGGTTTCTCTCACGTCTGGAGCAAACGAACTAATGGGAACACTAACCTTTAAGCAGTCGATGCCACAGGCACCGCTCGAACGTACGCACCAGCAGCAGCAGCATCGCCAGCAGCACTGCACCCGCCTTAAAACAGCCTATGCTGCCAGCTTGCTAGTACCAGCAGTTCTCCCAATAGAAATGAGCCCGTGGCTGATTACCTCCCACCTCCACACCCAAGTCTCAACGGGGCGTTAGTCGGGATTAGCTTAAGCGCAACGTCTCTTAGCCATAGCCGAGTCTACGTACCGGAGTTGCCAATCTGCCAAGTTACGAGTTGCTTACGTTTGACGTTTATTTGACGGCGAGGCGAAAGGTGATATGGTGATGATCCGTTTTTTTTTCTAGTTGGAATGGGTCTGCTGTTGACTAGACCAAACCAGACGTATGGCGTAGACAGAATCGACGGTAAAGCGAAATAAACCAGGGGCCCTAGCCAAATGGCAATTTATTCTCAAGGGAAGTTCGTTATCGCTGACAAAATGTAAGAAACTGAAATTAGCCATTGAAACTACATACAACATAATGACAGTTCGTTAGCGATAGCGAAGTTCGCTTCAGATAGATTGCCATTTGGCTATGAGCCCAGAAGCTTCTGGCACTCCCACTCTTAGTTGATATGTGTTACTCGATGCTCCCTACAAATTCTATATCCGTCCCAGTACAATATCAAAAGAACCTTTAAATATCCTCCGCTTCAGGCACCGCTCTATGGCGCGCACGAACAGCACCACCACGGCGAGCAGCACCGCGCCCGCCGCCCACGCGCGCGCCGCGCCCTCCCAGGTGAGGCGCGGGCGGGACAGCTCGCGGTCGTGCGCTCGCACGTTCTGGAATACAACATTACATTGAAACTTCTAACTCAAATTCAATCATAAACGCAGATACAATTAATAGTAAGCGGGTCGATCTCCAAAGCGGCGTGTTCGTGTGATCGCTCTGGCGCTTTTCGGATATTGGTGTTTGGTTGGTATTGTGATTTCATTTATAGGAGTGATATACACTATTTGACCATCATTATTTTAAATGAGATAACATAATTCAAGTTAGGTATTGGTGCCTAAAAAGCGCCAGAGCGATCACATAAGTGCATCCGTTTTGAAGATTGACCCAGGCGTAGGTAGCTCCGGTTTAAGCACTTATTATTGCACACCATAAAAGTAACAACAATACAATTTACAAAGAAAGATGTACAAATAAAATAGGAAATACGAGTAGGAAGATATAATCGCAGTTCACTACTTAGGTTCCTACCTTCGAACAGGTCCTAGTTAGGAAGGGAGCTTCCTAACTAGGAAGGGAGCTTCCTAACTAGGAAGGGAGCTTCCTAACTAGGAAGGGAGCTTCCTAACTAGGAATGGAGCTTTCTAACTAGGAAGGGAGCTTCCTAACTAGAAAGGGAGCTTCCTAACTAGGAAGGGAGCTTCATAACTGGGAAGGGAGCTTCCTAACTAGGAAGGGAGCTTCCTAACTAGGAAGGGAGCTTCATAACTAGGAAGGGAGCTTCCTAACTAGGAAGGGAGCTTCCTAGTTAAGGAAGGGAGCTTCCTAACTATGAAGGTTTCTGGGGCCCCACTCTGTCAGACGATATCCGTAGTTTGGTCTGTCCGTCACTGTCTCTAATGCCGGCATGTCAGTGCGAGCGAGCGCGACGGCTAACCGCGAAAATTCGGACAATGCATTATTAGAGTAGAGCACCTGCCTATCCATCCTACCTTCCTAGTTAAGATCCTAAGTAGGATCCTAGTTATAAAGCAACATAAAGGATGGTGTAGTAAGTGCTTTAGGTTTTGGGCCCTCTTCTATCACTCGGCCAGAGGCGTCTAGCATCCCCTCTACTTTGACGACCATCTTGGTGTAGTGGTTCGCGCTCCGAACTACAAAACCAGAGGTTGCGGGTTCGAGTCCCGCAAGAAGAAAATCGTACATTGGTAATAGTCACTTTACGAAAATATATATTTTTTAGTTAAATGCATTCAAAGTAGCAAAGTAATGTTAACGGAACTTAAAAAGCTCTTCCTAGAAAAAGTTCAATTTTGCGACAAATAGTGACAGTCTTCTTATATGTACGATTAATGTTTGTGTGTTGAGCACGAGCATTTGTTGAGCGCAAATCGCATCACCTAATCAGATGCAATTTCTTAAATATTTTTAAAGTTTTTGTGTGTTTAAGAATAGTATAGAATAAAAAACATTTATTTGGCATAACACACAAGACAGAGAACTTTAGTCGTCATCAAATGACATCATCCCTACTAAATTGTCTATGGATTCTTTCATTTCCTTAGCAACTGACAGACTCTTTCCGTTTGTTTGGCAAAGAAAGAGAGAAAGTGAACTTTTTAATCTTAGACAGGTTAAACTCGTTTACGTCGGTGGCGCAGTGGCTAGCGGGTTGCTTCTCATGCGGGAGGTGCCGGTTCGATCCCACATGTCGCCATGTACCAATGACTTTTTCTGAGTTATGTACATTCGTTGTTTCACTAACACTAACCGATGCTCTTACGGTGAGGGAAAACATCGTGAGGAAACCTGCACACTCAGGCGACTGTATGTGTAACCATGATCCAAAACTGGTCAGGTTCCCTTGGTAACAGGGTCACGGAGGTCAGATGGCAGTCGCTCCACTGTAATTACCTGATCTGCCACATCCTGGATCATTGTCAGCGGACCCTGGGCCCTCGTGTGCGAGTGCACAAACCGGGATAACGCTAGGAGGATAACGTTTGTCATAGTCACACAAATATGTACCTGTAAAAACTCTTGCATCCGGTAGCGCGCGTCCGTGTCTGGTTTGTGGTCCGCGAGCCACCCGTCCGGGCCTGGGGTCGGCGGAAACCGGGCTAGGTTGGTCTCCATTCTGAAGAGAAGGGTGCTTTATTATTTATTTTCAACTATCTGTTGCCCGCGACTTCGCCCGCGTAAACTACTATTTCTGTATCCTACAGGAACTGTGTTTTTTTTTTTTCGGGATAAAAAGTAGCCTATATGTTTTTCCAGACTATAATCTATCTCTGTGCCAAATTTCATCTATATCCGTTCGGTAGTTTTTGCGTGAAGAAGTAACAAACATACACACTCACAAATTTTCGCATTTATAATATTAGTGGGATTTTTTATATATTTTTTATTTGTTTGAGATTTGAGAATTCTAAGTGCTCCCAAGATTAGCGATAGGCGAGCTAATCTGGGGATCACAAGTGACACCAGTTGTTCGAAAAAAATATATCGAATGAATGAACAATCGACCGTTCGAACTTAGACATGAGGGTAGTTTTGACAAGCAACTTAAACCTAGTAATAAGTAAGCTGTTCAACAACATTGTGTGGTATATTGATTGACAGTGCATTATGATTGTTAAAAAAAACTGGCTAAGTGCGAGTCGGACTCGCGCAGGAAGGGTTCCGTCCGTACCATTAACTTACAATATTAGACATTATAGGCAATAAAAAACGTTTGAATGGGAGGCCCCTTAATTATTTTTTTAATTTTAATTTAATTATTTATTTTTACTTTTTTTTTAATATAATTAAATTATTTTCTTCTACTTGTTACTATTATAAATATCAAGCAAAAAAAAATCGAAAAATTCATGTTTTTGTATGGGAGGCCCCCTCAAATATTAATATTATTTTAATTCAATTATTTATTTTTAAAGTAAATATACAACTTAATAATCCCTGAATATTTCAAGCGTCTACCTGTTGCCAAGAAAACAACGTTTGTTGTATGGGAGCCCCCCTCAAATATTGATTATATTCTGTTTTAATATTTGTTGTTATGAAACAGAAATACATCATCTGTAAAAATTTCAACTGTCTAGCTGTCACGGTTCCTAAGAGACAGCCTTGTGACAGACAGACAGCGGAGGCTTAGTAAAGGGTCCCGTTTTTACCCTTCGGGTACGGAATCCTAAAAATTTATCGAATTTCCCAAAAAATATTATTATGTTAATAGTTTTGGCCAATCTAAAGCCGAATGGAAAGTTCGTTTTTGTTTCTTGTGTTATACGAATGAATGTCACTTTTTTTCGTGAAAATATCTAAAGACCAAGTGTGCCATAAATATAGTAGTGTGTGTCTGTCAGGTTCTCACGATGCACGGTAGCAGTCAAATAACACTGTTCAAAGCGTACTGTTCGGGGGCCCTGTGGTTCAGATATACCCAAAGGTCTTACAATGCTCTGCGGGTTCAATACAACAACGCATTCAGGGCGTTGTTGCGGCTGCCGCGATTTTGCAGCGCGTCGTCAATGTTCGCCGAGGCTAACACGGACGGTTTTGACGCCACCTGGCGTAAAAAATCGGACTCACTTCTGAGCAGGCTGCGCGGCAGCCCCAACATCATGCTTAACGAATATACATGCTGCGTGCGATAGCCGACCGCCTAGACAGCCCGCTTGTCTGGGCGCTAGCCAACCGTACCAATTCCCTGTTTAAAATTAAGTACTAACATAGGTTTTAAGTTTATTGTCTACTAACAAAATGGACCTTGTAGTCTTAAATAAATTAATTGAATTGACTTGAATTGAATAAAGGTCCTTGCTCAGCATAAATCTAAGGAATAGAGGCGGTCTCAAGTTCAAAGTTCGAGTCTGACAGCTGTGTACTTACCTAATGAACTGTTCGAGTTGCTTCGGCGTAAACAAAGTGACCTCATGTGGGGGCAGGCGCTTCCAGTCCAACCGCCTCAGGTTCGCCATCTCCCTTAGGTTTACCAGCTCGTGCACTGACAGACGGATCCGCCGCTCCAGCTCGTCCCGGGGCACTGGCGCCCAACCCGCCCATGCTGACCACAAGCCTGGTCGGTGGGTTGGCTGCATCTGGAATTTGAAGTTAGGAGTTAGAACATCGACCATAATCATCATCCTAGCGTTATCCTCGTTGTGCACTCGCACGCGAGGGCCCAGGGTCCGCTGACCATGATTAGGTTTCATTAGGGTGTTTTTCCTCGGATAATGTTAAAGACAATAACTAACTTTGATATTAATTCGATTGTAATCAATAAAAGAAAATAAACACAAAGACATGCATGAAATAAAAATAAATAAACGTAAAACCTACTTAATCAAAAATAAACCCGTGTCCTTGAGGCAAGGAGGCGAGGATGCTGGCTGCGTTACCTCGTTGGATAGCTATACTTATCCTTTGAGCGAGGAACGAGCCAGCTTTACTATTTGCTAAAACAGAATTTAATTTAGGTGCAATTTTTCCAAAAAGTAATTTAGCGGATGGTCCCCACGGTCCAAAAGTTTCAACGGCGCAAACACATAATCACTTGCAAGTGATACATACTTGCGTCGTTTGGCGTTTTCAGCTCTCAGGGAATGAGCGTGAGGCCATCGGGTCTCTTGCCATCATCACGGACCAAACCACGTGGTTCCTACGTGGAAGGAACATTGATGCTGGCAAGAGCTCTCCTGACTAACTTTTGAAAATATTTATGCATTGGCCGTTGCAATAGAGCTAATACAACATTTTAAAGGAAACGATGAAGAAACGTAGAAGCCCTCCAAGTATTCATAAGTTATTAGCGACATAAATTCTTTACAATTTAGACACGACAGCAGCCCGCCCGTCTCCGCACGCACGGATGCAAGTTGAAAATCGCCCGCGCCAAAAGTCGGATTTTCCATACAATTTTTCATCCCCCCTTTCACCCCGTGATGATTTTATATCGCGACAAAAAATAGCCTCTGTTAGGACATACCTGGGATGAGAGATAGTTTGAGACCTGGGAAGGTCCAGGGTCTCAAAAATTGGTAAGTACAAACTTATCCATTTTTTCATTTTTTATTTGAATAGGTCCAGTCGTTTTGGTCCCTTTTTATAATATTAGTGTAGACTAAAGAAACATACATAAATTCTCAGAGAGCTACAAAACAATTTTTTTAAGTTGGACAGATATTTTTAATTAATTGTTGTTGTGTACAACTACATTCTTATTATTTTTTTAGATTTGATAGAGCAATTTATTATTATTAACTAAACTATAATAGTAATATATATACAACTCATTAATAAAAATTAAGATAAATTATTTAATACAAAAGAAAAATAAAAATTATAAAAAGGGTCAGACACGGCCGCCATTAATTCGTTGTAATATTTGCTAGTACCAGAAAACCTATGAAAACAGTCTATCTATTTTATTTAACTTCCTACATTAGCTTCACTTCTTTCAGGGTCCTTGTGGAAAGGTTCCCAGGATGCTAGTAGTATTACCACGCTGGATAGCGATGCTCGACGTCTTGCAGAAAAGTGCCCAAAAGGCTGGCCACATTACCTCTTTGAATGGTCAGGCTTATTCTCCGGCCGAGGTAGAGACTAGAGACAGTACTGAAAGTACCTAAGAAATTATGTGAACATACAAATACGTGTGTAAGTGAGTTACTAATTAATGAAGTGCACCGCTAGTTGTTTTAATGCTAGGAACAAGTCTCCCTGCAATTATTCAGCATACGGGTCACTGAATTTAGTGATCAAACACAAGCGAACGCGATATACTACGAGACTACGAGCTACGACGTACTACGACTACGGCGTAGCACCCTAAGGCCCACTTACGCAAGTCCGGATCAGCTAATCCGGACTTGTTCAAGTCCTGTTATCCGAGTTGGAAGCCAACTGCGCAAGTCTTAATTTCAAAGCGTCAAAGCGGACCCTTGGCTCTCGTATGAGAGTGCACAACCGGGTTAACGCTAAAATGATGATGATTTATTTTCAATTTTTCATGTCATTAATGAATGAGAGTTAAATGTTTCGTTATTTTGCGTTTCATTTTATTCTTTGCGCGTCATTAAATAATTTCTGCAATGCGCATAAAGATAAACACAAATACCGTATCAGTTACGATTATTGAGATTTTAATATGTGGATAAAGTTGATGGTTGGGCAATAATGTTACACATCTTTATTAAGAATATTTATAAAGAGTATTGTACAATTGTTATTTGGCCTAAAAAAAAATATTTTTATCTCAGTACTAAGGTACAAGATAAAATAAAAACCGGTTAAGGACCGGATTCGTGCACAAAGGGTTCCATACCCTTATATTTTAACCATTTAGCGTCTGTCTGTTGCAGTTATTAATATTTTGTTGTATGGAAGCCCCACTTAATTTTTTTTTTAACAGAAATATCATCTGTGAAAATTTCAACTCTAGCTATCACGGTTAACGAGATACATACAACCGGTGACAGATGGCCTTAGTAATAGGTTCCCGTTTTTACCCTTTGGGTACGAAACCCTAAAAACAAACACCGAATATCAGTTGTATCATTATTGACAATGATAGTGCATTTAAAAGAGGTAGATAAGTCTATAGCGCGCGGAAATTGATTAGCTAAAATTTCGTACTCATATTACATTTAACACGTAAAAGAACGTGTGCTGGGCGTATCCTACGAAACGACGCGCAGTAGGAGATGAGATAAGATCTACCTCTTTTTAAATACAATATCCGTGGTAAGTGAGATTTATATCTCAGTATTTACAAGATAATGTAAAAAATGTAAAAACCCTTCCCGCGTATGCTTGTGTTTGGCGCGTCAGTTTTGTAACCGGGCGTGCGGCGTATTACGTAAAGCTACAACTTCACGCTACGCGGTTTATTATGTCAGGGCAATTAGCGTGTATACTTTATTATACACGTTGTTTTTGCTGCTGTGGACCTTTTCAGTTTAAGCGGCTTTTCAGCAGAGCATGCTCTTGTTAAGCGTTTGGTCAAGATTTCAGAATAGTAACATTTAATATGTTTAGCTGGGATTTTCTTTTCAAGATACTGGTAGACTCAATGATAGTGCATTTTTAAAGAGGTAGATGGGTCATTAGCGCGTGGAAATTTATTACCTCAAATTTGCTTAATTTTGCATTCAAATATGACATTTGACACGTAAAAACGTATGCTCGGAGCATTAAATTCGAATCGCCGCGCATTACGAGATGACAGGTCTTCCTCTGTCAGTGGGTAGACCAAATACTGGGACAAGATATTGGTAAGAAAAGGTAAAAAGACTAGATCCAAAACCTGACAAAATAAAGGTAACATCCTAAATATCGCTTATGTATAAAAATCAATTTGTTTATAAAATACTTTTTATTTGGAGACGAAAATTTTAATTTAAACGTGTATTTATATTACATACACATTTTTTTTGAAATTATATATTAAACAGTACTGTACCGTTATTCAAAGCCTTTATTATTTGAGAGTAGCATCCAGTTTCCGGCCCGAGTACGTCACATGACTTCTGGTCCTGACCACGTGATCTGCATTTCCGCCGCACCGCCATCCCCACTTTGCGACACTAGCGCCACCATGGGCAGCTCGAAGGAATGTTCGATGTCTTTGTCATTGGCGTTTTAGTTTCTGACCGAGACGGCCGCCCTGAATAAGCTCCGCTAATTCGTGGCCGTCTCACTAATGCCCAGTACTTAGGAATCTAAGTGTTCCGAGACGATGTTAAAATCATAGCAAACCAAAAGAGTGTTAGTAATTCTACTATAAAGTAAGAATTTCACTGTTATTTTAAACGGTGCTACCGTAAGGAGATAGATTTAAATCAATCTACCTCAAAGTATAAAATAATATTTTTTGCTTTTACTAACGTTAATTTCGTTAGATCTCTAAGCATTTACAGATTAAATTGGTCTGGCCGCGGGGACGAGAGACATCGAGGGAAACAGGACATCAGAAGCAGAACCAGGATGCCAGGGTATATAACAGTTATAAACGATCTAAATAGGGTTTATCGTAGTCATCGAGGTAAGGATTACAAAATTACGTGAGTACCAATTTATTCCGAACTACTGTCTTCAACATGTTTGTGCAACATTTTTATCGTAATTTATACGAAATTGCAGTTTTACCTAGTTTATGTAATAAGAATACATTCAGGTAAAAAGCTAAGTATTATATTTCGATATTTTTACCAAAAAAGTATCGTGAATTTATATTGTGCCTTACAGAAGTCTATTTCAGGTATGAAATATATCAAGTAGCTATGTAATATGCACGTATTTAGCGCATATGTTAAGATAATATCATCTAACTGGAAAGAAAAAACTACAGGTATACGATCCCAGCTTATCCCTAGACTTCGTTCTTATAGCTCTGATCCTCAGACACTACGACGAGCTGCAGATTTCTAGAAAGAAAAATTATACAGAAAAGTTCGTGGAAATACTTAACCAGGATCGCATCCTACACCGTAGATCGATCCATGGTATTTAATTTCTAAGAGACACAGACTCTGTAATCAAAGTCTCAAGAAGTCTATTGGAGCCATGAACACATGCAGGCACCGCCTCATAAGCTCCACATGATGTGTGCTCCGATACGCTGTGTACAAAAGTCATAATGACGCAGGTAAGTACTTAGATAGCGCAAGGAGAAGAGAAAGACAAAAATATTAATTAAAGCAAGGTCGGTGTTTCAGAATCCAGATCCTACTCTAATCCCACCGGGATTAAAGGAATACTTAAGTATAAAATGTTCAATGACATAGTAAGTTTCCTATCCGAGCTTCATCTGTTCCGTCAAAACTGTAAACTTCTAAGGATACGATGGCTTCGCCACCTATCGTATCCGAGCTAAAGGTTTCCATCACAACAATTAACTTATTTATTAAATGCAATGGCCCCGCCACCTAGTCTGCATAAGTCGAAAATTTCCATCAAAACAGTTAACTCAATAGGATACGATGGCTCCGCCACCCATCCCGCAAGAACCGAAAGCTTCCAACAAAACAGTTAACTTACTAGGATACGATGGCTCCGCCACCTATCCCGCAAGAACTGAAAGGTTCCATCAAAACAATTAACTTACTAGGATACGATGGCTCCGCCACCTATCCCGCAAGAACTGAAAGGTTCCATCAAAACAGTTAACTTACTAGGATACGATGGCTCCGCCACCTATCCCGCAAGAACTGAAAGGTTCCATCAAAACAGTTAACTTACTAGGATACGATGGCTCCGCCACCTATCCCGCAAGAACTGAAAGGTTCCATCAAAACAATTAACTTACTAGGATACGATGGCTCCGCCACCTATCCCGCAAGAACTGAAAGGTTCCATCAAAACAGTTAACTTACTAGGATACGATGGCTCCGCCACCTATCCCGCAAGAACTGAAAGGTTCCATCAAAACAGTTAACTTACTAGGATACGATGGCTTCGCCACCTATCCCGCAAGAACTGAAAGGTTCCATCAAAACAGTTAACTTACTAGGATACGATGGCTCCGCCACCTATCCCGCAAGAACTGAAAGGTTCCATCAAAACAGTTAACTTACTAGGATACGATGGCTCCGCCACCTATCCCGCAAGAACTGAAAGGTTCCATCAAAACAGTTAACTTACTAGGATACGATGGCTCCGCCACCTATCCCGCAAGAACTGAAAGGTTCTATCAAAACAGTTAACTTTTTATAATACGATGGCTGGCTCCACCGCATGTCCTGCGCGAACTGAATGTAGAGTTCCAACGTTTCATGGGTTTGACATGCACTAATTAATACTAACAATAGATATCGGTATCAAACACGACATACATGTGAAATGTACACATCCAGTTCCAGTCAAATGTCTTTCGGACAGTCACCCAACTGGTTGCTAGCAACACTATGTTTTCAATTATGCTGTCATGGCAATTGGCAAAGGTTTGTCCCAAACATTTTGATCCAATAAGCCAGCTTATGCAAATAACTTGCTTGTCCTCCGAGGCATGGTTAATTTAAAAAAAAAACGTGTTAAAAACACTAACACAAACAAGTATCATAAACTACAAAGTTATAGAAAGCGTAATAACGTCCGATGGCATTGTGCAGGCCTTCACTACACAAACTAATAAATATATTTTTTATAGAATTGCGTCAACTGCATCCTTGTTATAGCAAAATGGCTTTACTACTAAAAATAACAGATTGCACCGAGTGCACCCTCCTTTGTGATGGCGAAGCGACTTCTCTTTGGTAACCCGAAAACCAGGCTGATAAGTAAATTTACCCTACCTACATAATACCTGCAGAAGATGCCAAGACATCTGGCCTGGCTAATAAGTCTATCTCGCCTGTACCAAAACTCATTTAATAATGTGTTGACTATTTACGTAATAATACTCGTACTTACGACTTACGAGTACAGTCGTAGTAAATCATTACGAATTTTTGTCGAAGCCAAAAGCCGTTTACGCAGAATTAATTGCCATGCCAGTAGGTACATACTTGCGTTGGTGATAATAACAATGCTATACGCTTAATGGCAAACGGGTTTCTAAATTATAAATAGGTGAGGCTAGTACCTAGTCACCTAACCTAAGATGAAATTAAAACATTCATACTATATACTGCCATACAATACATAATATAAAGGAGCATGATTTAGCAATAAATCTGTTCTATTGAAAAGTCTGTACTTTTCGTAAGTACTATATAATATTCTAAATGGAAATAGTCAACCTGACTAATCACATTCACCTTGTTGAATCTACCTTTGAATCTCGCAATACTATTAACGATCGGTGAATTAGTGCATGTAAAGGGTTTCCACGACTGTCCGCAATCAATCAGGTATTTCATTCAGCCTGGTACCGCTAGATCCCACTCCTAGAGTCTGGCTAACAAAGGCTGAACCTAGCTTTTCTGGGAATGGCAGCACTAAGTCTCAAACTGTAGTTTTCTACCGCTGAATAAAATCTCCTACCTAGCTGCGTAAGCCAGCTTCGTTACAAAAGTACATATACAGACAACAGATATCAAAACTTTTTGATACATGATTTCTTACACTATCCAAGATTACTGCATGAAATGTTTTTCTTTGTTGGCGCGCAAACTTAAACAGAGTTCCTGTTCACTCTAAAGCAAGCGGTGATTTCTTTAAAATTTGGAGATAAGAACTTTGGATTAGACGTTTCCATGGTAATCAAGCCTTTGGGACACATTTATTTGAACGGAATGGCTATGTGGCAATGTTAACCCTTGTTATACAGAGTCAGATATATTATGTATAATGGCCAATAAACCATGTTTTTTTCTGGTCTAAGGTCGTGTGACTGACCTAATACCAACCTCAATAATAATACCAGTATTGTAAGCAAACTTAAATTACAGTAATTCAGTCGCTACCTTCCTACAATGCTATTTGGAATTGATTAAAAAGGCTCGTTGTAAATAACGATCACGAATTCAAGACCCTCAGTCATGAGGTGTACGACTATGAAGAGACACTATTTTTATGTTAAAATCATGAGCAACCTTTCTTTTCTGACATAGGTATTTCCCTTCCTTTCTACTGTTCATGAAATACCCTTGCTGTGGTAACTTACATTATACGATTTAATTTGTGTACTAAAGCACTAAAATAAATCATAAAACAATTACTTAGACAGTTGGAAAAGCATAACCTTAACCACAACTGGAACGCGATAACTACTCATTCATTAAATGAAATTTATTTGTCCCTGTATGGATGGTATAACTATATTTAGGTCCCAATGCAAACCCTACTACTTCATTGGAGCAAAAAGTGGGCTAGTCAGTGCTAAAAAGCTGGTTATATCATCGTAAAATTGCTGATTTCGAAATGCCGATACACCACCTGACAATGAATCCTCTTTTAGGCATTAGAGCACATTTTTGAACTCCGTCCAGTTAAACCCTCACAGAAATTGGTCAAATTCGCTTACGTATTGCTGTAAACTTACAAAATAAATTGCGTACGCGCAGACATTAATTTATAAAAGCGATTATGAGTGGTGTTTCTCTTGTTTTCTTTCATAATAACCCTTACAGTCGCAAGTGCTAGTGGGGTCTTGTTTTTATTTAACTAGCAAATTATGATTGCTTGCATGTTAAATAAGACCACATTATTTTAATAACTTGACGAGACTCGACAATTCGAGTCTACACGTTAGTTGCACATGAATGTAAAGTGACTTGTGATGTAACCTGGCTATAAACTGAGTTAAATAAATGATACAACATACATTTACAACTTAACTTAGGAGATTCGCAAGTGTAAATCTAATAATTAAACACTAGATAAGTCTTATACCTAATTCCTCTGAAAGATTTGTTCTTTATTATTGATCACATTGGCAAGCATACACAGCGCCACCAGACGATAATAAACACGTCTCTCAAGTAATAAAGGCTTTGAATAACGGTACAGTACTGTTTAATAGCGACGTTTTACCTGAAAATAAAACGTTTATTAAACATACTTACCGTATTCAAAGCCTTACTTTTAATTCTGCCTGGTGACCATAAAACGCAATGACAAAGACATCGAACATTCCTTCGAGCTGCCCATGGTGGCGCTAGTGTCGCAAAGTGGGGATGGCGGTGCGGCGGAAATGCAGATCACGTGGTCAGGACCAGAAGTCATGTGACGTACTCGGGCCGGAAATTGGATGCTACTCTCAAATAATAAAGGCTTTGAATAACGGTAAGTATGTTTAATAAACGTTTTATTTTCAGGTAAAACGTCGCTATTTGCTCTTAGAGTTTAGTGTTTCATTGAATCAGTTTAGTAAAAAGGCAAAAGTTTTATTATGCGCAGATAGATTATATCTACATCATCATCATCTTCCTAGCGTTATCCCGGTTGTGCACTTGCACGCGAGTGGCCAGGGTCCGCTGACCATGATCCAGGATGTGGCAAATCAGGTAATTACAGTGGAGCGACTGCCATCTGACCTCCGTGACCATGTTAGCAGGGGAACCCGACCAGGTTTGGATCATGGTTACACATTCAGTCGCCTGAATGTGCAGGTTTCCTCACGATGTTTTCCCCCACCGTAAGAGCATCGGTTAGTGAAACAACTAATGTACATAACTTAGAAAAAGCCATTGGTACATGGCGGCAAGTGAGATCGAACCGGTACCTCCCGCATGAGAGGCAACCAGTTAGCCACTGCGCCACCGACGCTTAGACCGATTGATATATATCAACATAGATAACTTATTATTGCACACCATAAAAGTAACAATAATATAATTTACACAGGATGATGTACAAATTCGGCGGTCTTATCGCAAAGAGCGATCTCTTCCAGACAACCTTCGGGTATAGGAATTTCGTTATCACAGGAAGTGGGTGTTTGGTTTAAAATTATATTACTAGATTTTTACTAATGAAAGAGAACGTTTTGGTAAAGATCAAAGTTTAAAAGCACGCATTTCTTAGTATCTAGGTCATTAATATGAAGCCTACGCTACGATCGATCGCCCTATTGTAAATTAATGTCCATGTATTTTAATACTTACGACAGTAAACGATTTTAAGTTTCGTTGTGTTTTGTAGACGTAATAATAGTTCTAGGAAAGTATTTTAACACTTAATCAATCAAGCAATCAATACCAAAGTCCAAATGTAATGACGACACAAAAAAATAACAAAACCTACCTTTAGATTTGGACTCTTCAGGATAATTATAAAAAGTTTGTAAACATTTTAGGTAGTAGTACTCAATTTCGTTGGTGGAAATCGATTGTTTGTGTTACCGTGCTGTCAGTTTCTGCATTTATTTGTGTACAACGTAATAAAATAAACAAATGCATTGATTGACCATTGTATGTGTATGACGAAGTTGGTATACATTTAAGTCTCGAAATTCATATCTTTTTATTTTCTTTTATTAACGCGATGACCTCGCCTAAAGATAACAAAAACCTCGGTAATTCTATTAATAAACGGTTTTTCTACAGTAACTTCTAATCGAGTATTGTTTTACTTTACAATGTAAACTAGAAAAATATACTAACATAACAGTTGTTTCAGTTTTTTCATCACACAACAACGGACCTGCGACGTGAAGCAGATTTTCGAAATCAAGATAACACTGCCTAATTGTTACTCTTACCTAAAATCACTAAACCAACCAATCATTCAAATCCACAACCCACTCAGCTCGATATTCAGTTAAATATCGACTTGGTAATACTCACATTCACAAAATATCCTTGATTTAACAAACTGTATCACACACTGGCACAATCGATACGGGACGAAGACATCGCAACATCGTGAACTACAACGAACTTGCAGCAGTCGCGGCCCGCTCGAGACTGATGGCGGCTACGGCTGCGCGCGCCGGTGGGTGTGACGCTTGGCGGTTACACGGATCGATTGATGACTTGGGAATGTGTAAAGACGTCGAACGTGTTAATTGGTAACAGGATCCAATCATAATAATATCAAATGATGAACCAATATTATAATAATAATGTCCTCCTAGCCGAATTTCGACTACGGTGGCCTGTTTCAACCGAGATTAGCCAACTGCGCGGGGTATATTATAGTGCGCAAGTGCATGCGCAATACACAGGTGCACTCTCTATTCCTTCACTCTCATAATTCGGTGAGATGGCAGTCCGACATGACCGTAGAGAGATTTGGCGCAGGACCAACGGCTTAACGTGCTTTCCGAGGCACGGGGGTGTTAACACCATCAACATCCTGACTCCGGAGCTGTATTTGAGTTATTTCAAGACAGAAAAACCCAACACTCTCGGCCCGACCCGGGATTCGAACCCAGGACATCGTGGATAGTACCCAGCGTGCTGACCACTAGATTAACGAGGCAGTCAACCAACCAATATCATATTAACAATAGGTATCAGACGGACATAAGACGGCGAAATTAAAAGGTTCTTTGAGTTCAACGAAATTCTAAATATTACATGTAGTCAGTTTATTACAATACGAGTGTGTAACCATAGTAACGCCAATTTCTTCTACTATAGGTTACTAAGTGTTACCGTGGTTACAAACTTGTATTACAGGAGATGTACCCTTTCCACTTTGTGGCTCAGCACTTCAGAATATTGGACAACATCACTTAAATTGCTAACATCCCACAGTAAGTAGCCAAAGCACTTGTGTTATGGAAATATGCAACAGAAAAGGAAAACCCACCTTAGTTGCAAAAATCACCTCTATTACAAATCTTTCCAATCGTCAATCGAGCGTTGGTGGCGCAGTGCCTAGCGGGTTGCTTCTCATGCGGGAGGTGCCGGATCGATCCCACATGCCGCCATGTACCAATGTCTTCTTCTGAGTTATGTACATTAGTTGTTTCACTAACCGATGCTCTTACGGTGAGGGAAAACATCGTGAGGAAACCTGCACATTCAGGCGACTGCATGTGTAACCATGATCCAAACTGGTCAGGTTCCCCTGTTAACAAGGTCACGGAGGTCAGATGGCAGTCGCTCCACTGTAATTACCTGATCTGCCACATCCTGGATCATGATCATCGGACCTTGGGCACTCGGGTGCTAGTGCACAACCGCGATAACGCTAGGAGGATTACAAATCTTCTCTTTAGTTCCAACTGTAAATAGAAGGTGGGTCCCGACGTGGTGTAAAAAAAAATCGAATCGTTTTGTGTAACAGCAGTTTAATTCGCGCTTGCGTGAAACCAATGATAAGTCTAGGAATCAAACAGTCTAAATTGCTAATGAAACAACAACATTTCCTTTCGGTGTATTAATTGACCTTCAAATTAAACGTCTTTTAAACTTTACAACTATCTGGCTAGAATACGAGGAAGTTCAATCAAAATAATATTAATTTACATCAATGTACATTAGTAATATATATACAACTTATTAATAAAAATTAAGATAAATTACTTAATACAACACACAAACCAAAATTATAAAAAGGGTCCTTGTGGTAAGGTTCCCAGGATGCTGGCAGCACTACCGCGCTGGATAGCGATGCTTATACGCTGAGCAAGGTAGCTGCCAGCTCTTAGGTCACTCTTGGAAATCTCTTTGAAAAAAGGGATAGCGTTGGGACCCCACGAACCCAGTGTTTCGACTCCAAACGGTACAAAGTGGTACCGGGAGTTGATCTGATCTATCAAAATTACATCACAAATGTTTAGTCGCAGATTCGCTTGTTTTTATCCTCGCAATTTTCACATTTAGGTCCACGACTTTTTTGAAGTACAACCTACGAGTATATTAATATAGCTCAACTACTTTGCTGGCAGAATGGTTGGTAACTCTGACAAAAAATCGGGTGCGAATCCCAGGTCGGGCTGAAAATTGTTTCTGAGGGAATTTATAACAATAATAATTTATTTAAGACAACTGCTTCTTGTAGTAACAAGAAGCAGTTGTCTTAAATAAATTCAAATTCAAGCATTTATTTGGTACGCAAATAAAAATCAATAGTAGGTACAGTATATCATTAAAGACTAAGTGTGAGCAAAAAAGGTCTTGGCTCAGCAATAATCGTGACAGCGCGAAGCATGTCACAATATTTATTTGCAGCAGGGATCTTTTGGGGCACTGTGTACACACATACAAGGAGGGAAAAAAACTATAAATTCATCATTGTAACAACATTAAATAACATAATAAATTAATAACATAATATTAAACATTACATATCGCTGCTTCGGTGCAACAAAGTCTTAACTACCTAAAATTTCAATATAGAGTTGAACATGCCAAATTGTTCCAAAACCATGCTTTTATTCGGGGAAACAAAGACAACCGTAAAAGTACCGCAAGTTTCTTTTAGATGGCGCTACAATAAAGCACTGTGGCCCTTTGTGGCCACAGTGCTTTTTATTGTAACTCGTGGGTCAACAAAGGCTGATTGGTCAGTATTGACCCCCGCGCCCGCGCGCCGCTTTCGTGTTGTGGTTGCTCCACAACACGAAAGCGGTACGCTTAAAGGTACTTATGACCGATTTTACTACAAATTTTTGGTGAGACAAGGGCTCATCTTACTTTATGTCTCCAATGTGCTTTTAGCTATTCAAAAAAAAATGTAGCTATAAAGGCATTGATTATAAAAGCGCTTTTGTTGATCCAATTTTCTCGTTTTGATATCAAATGATAGTGCCTTAAAAGTTATTGTAATGGCAAAAATGCCCTTTTGTTTGCCAACTATTATATATTATTTACACTATAAGTGTAAGTTTAAAATAATGTTATTATTTCTTAAATTTAAAAAAAAAACAAAACGTATTAAGGTTATAAAAACTGAGTATTACTTAATTAAGCATAGGTAAATACGTATGCTTAATTAAATTATTAATTTAATAGAGAAATAATGTGTTTTATACCTTAGAAACAATAAATGGTATATTATTTTAAACTTACAATCAAATATGTTTGAAAATAAATTGTCATTTCCAACAAAATACCTACTTAACAATAAAAACAATTATGTTATTGTTCTTATTTTAGAAAATGCTAAAATAGGTTATAAAGACTGATGTAGGTGTCACTGAATTAAGCATAGGTATTTACCTATATACCTATACCTATTATATTTATTGTACTTATTTTAGAAAATGCTAAAAAAGGCTTAAGTAATTAAGTTGTATTCAGTCTTTATAACCTTTTTTAGCATTTGCTAAAATGAGTACAATAACATAATTCATTTTATTGTTAGTTATTTTGTTGGAAAAGTTAATTAATTTTCAAACATGTTTGATTGTAAGTTAAAAAAAAAATATTACATATTGTTTGTAAGGTATTAAACTCAGTATTTCTCTATTAAAAGACTGATAAAACGGTTAGAGCTAATATAAACACAGTGTTAAGAAGTTTGATTTTCCTATAATTTCACACTTTAACCGTAAAATAATGGTAATATATTCGATTTTGTTTTTAAAACTTTATTTCAAGTGTATATTTTAACAGTAGTAGCATGATAAACAAATGTTTCCAAAAAAAACTAGTTTTTATTTATAAAAACTAACCTTTTAATTATAATGCACAAAAGGTACAAGTTACAATATTTTTCAAATTCTGACGCAACAAAGTCACAATTTAGGGCATTTTTATGTTTTTCTTGAATTTTAATTAAGTTTTTACAAAAAAAAAATAGTCTTAAAACTCATGTTGAAGCACCGTTAATAAAGACTAAAATTTCATTTCAATTTTAAACATACCAAAGTGGGTTTTGCCTTTTTAGGGAAACGAAATTTTAAAAAATCTTAAAAGTCAGTTTCTGTAAAATTTTAGAACAAGTTGATGTGACTTTGTTGCACCGAAGCAGCGATATATCTGTGTAAATAAATATAATAGATAAATAAATATGTCAAAACGAAAAGGGCCAGAAATAACATCATCATCATTATCAGCTGTAGTGTAGGACGTCCACTGCTAAACATAAGCTTCACCCACAGTTTTCCACAGCGACCGGTTGCAAGCGGTCTGCATCCAGTGCGATCCTGCGATCTTTACAAGGTCGTCTGTCCATCTTGCCGGTGGACGTCCCACGTTTCGCCTTTGATCAAAGGGTCTGCACCCTAGAACCTTTCTGCCACAACGGCCATCAGTTCTTCGCGCTATGGGCCCTGCCCATTGCCACAGTCCTGATTCGATCTCGTAGATAAACACCGAGCATAGCCCTCTCCATCGCTCGTTGCGTGACTTAAGCTTTTTTATAAGAACCATAGTTGGAGACCATGTTCCAGATCCGTATGTCATTCATCACTGGTAACAGACATTGATTAAAAATGTCTTTAGACACTGAGGAAAATCCAATACTTACCTTAAACCAGCAACTCTTGTATATTTAGTCATTTATATAACTAAATATATTTTCTTAATCTCGGAAACGGCTCTAAGGATCTCGCTGAAATTTAGTATGTGTATGTAAGTCTTGCTGAAATTTAGTATCTATTTATTTAGTTTATCGGGGTTGAAAAATCGATCTAAATTAGGTATTAGTCTTATGTTTAGGAAAACGCGTGTTTTCAAGTTTTCATGCGTTTTTCTTCGCCGAGCGCCGTCGTCAAGTGCGTATGACGTCGGAATGACAGCTCCATAAGGCCAGGGTTCGAAACTCGCTCGTTTGTTCTCTGTTGCAGAACCGATGGGCGTTGAAGTAGGAAGGTGCTCGAATGGAGACCACGTCTCGGGAAACGTAGTGTTGGACGCCCCTCTGCTAGATGGACCGATGACCTGAGAAAGGTGGCCGGTGGTGGCTGGATGCGAGAAGCGGAGGACCGTGAAAGTTGGCACCGTCTTGGAGAGGCCTATGTCCACTGCTGGACTGCAATAGGCTGATACGATGGGTTTTTTTTGTATTTGTTCAAGTTGATAACTTTTTAGTTTTTTTAATAAGATTTACAAATACGATTTTTTATTAAATAGTATTAACCAAGTAATGTTCCTTTTTGGCACATAATTGGTCTTTTAATGCTCGGTCTCCCGGGTACTTTAATTACTACGTAGGCAGGCTGTTGACCGCAATCTCAACTGATGGTAAGTCATTTATTTATGTATGTAGGCCCATAGGGACACTTATACACGTCCCAACATATTTTTTTTAAGCGCTACACTACAACTGCTTCGGGACAAATTGTGGACTAGTGCTGAGAAGAAGCAGCGCAAGAAAAAATATAAGATACTCACTACTCTTTATTACACAGCACAACATACACATTCACAGAGTTGTATGTTTAAGTTTGATAAGTATTTTGAATTTGAAAAGTCAGACAAGGTTTATAGTGCCTAGCTCGGGTTAGTACCTACTTTTCAGCTAAAAGTTTTGACCGAAGAAGAATTTTCAAATCTGTTTGATAAAAAGTTACTGATCGAATAACTAATTAATATGGTGACTTATTCATAATGTCATTCAATAGGAAAACATATTAAAATTAGTCATATTGTATATTACCCGACCAAGATTTGTTATCTGACTAAAGTAAAATAAGCTCTAAATAAGGCTAATATGCCAAATCAGCTATTTGTCAAGCGCATAGCTCGTCCTTGTCAGAGTTGTTCCCAGCGCGCCAGCTAGGGCGGGCGGAGAGATCGATGCCGCGCGACACTCCGGCGCCGCCTGGGCGGGCGGGGGCACACTGGGCGGGTGGATGAAAGGTTACTACTTACGAAAACAAGTAGACTAAAAACCCAATTCATCTAAGCACAATTTTACGGATTATTTCACAATTTATTTACTTTTTACAAGTGTTCGAAACGTCAAGGAAAGGAAAACCGAAAGGTTTTAAATAAAATGTAAATAAATCGCGAAGTTACGTACAATTGTGTTTTAATGAGTTCGACTATTCGCGTAAACGTAAGGAGCAAATATAAAAAAAATAATTAATTTAAAAATGCTAAGCAACGTCTGTTGTAAAAAAGCCGATATTCATTTTTGTTCTTCAAACTGTTTATAACTACATATTGTTAGGTCAACCTACAACGTTACATGTTGTGTATAGCTTTATTATGGTCACTGGTCACTTATTGATTTTTGAAGGATAAAATAAAAGAAAAGATGATATTATAAACCATTTGTCTATATTAAATACTTTAATTCATAATCACATGAAATCGAAATAAAATTATGTGCCCGCGGAAATCACCAGGAAGTTTTAACTTGGTTCAACAAGGGCCAAAAGTTTGTCAAGTGAAACCGATCTACTGTAAAACTTTCTATTAAAAAGCTGAAACTGAAAGCTGGCTACCAATCAGACGTTGCGCTCTGTGTGCCCCTCGCCTCATTTTTACTCTCGCGAGACGGTTCGGACCACAATCAGTGCTCCACTCTCTCCGACGGATCCCATGCCGGACACTCCATAAACCGACGAGACGGGCATAAAAAGTGATCAGTGATTTTATTGCTGGAGGAAGACTGGAATGAGGAAACCAACAAGATACGAGTAATTAAGGTATGGTTAATTATTGTTAATTAATTCAAAAGTAACAATAAAAAATAAGATAAATGATTTAATACAATAGAAAAACAAACTTTTAAAAAAAGTCCTTGAGGTAAGGTTCCCAGAATACTGGCAGCATTACCGCGCTGGAAAGCGATGCTTATATGCTGAGCAAGGTAGCTGCCAGCTCTTGGGTCACCACAGATGTCAACCAGCGTCTTTTGATTAATTACGAGTATTATGCATTTACGTTAATGGTCTTGTGATAATTCTACGTAATTATAATCAATTAATCGATACTGTCTTCTTTTCGATCTCTACATACGTAATGGTGGTCTGTGTCACAGGTTTCTCTGAAACCTACTTCAGACACCAGTCTCTCACAAATTACAGGTATTGACGTGTACTACCTTTAACTTAATGTAAAGATGCGTTGTATTTTACCTATTTGTGAAGAGAAAAATACCTATGTATATTTATTATTATATTATTATATTATACGTAGGAACAAAAGAGGTTTTAATTAAAGATTGAAGATATATAATAATTATGTTATATGTATTAGTGAAGTGCAAAATTGTCACTGTATTATTTTTAATCTTTGTATTTGTGCCTGTGCCTAGCGTAACTATCGCATGAATACTGATGTACCTACCTTTTTATTGTAACTTTTTTCACTTTTTTATGGCAGCTAGTGGTGACTAAGTTGGTTCCGGTGCTTCTTCTCAGCACTTGCCTGATTGTCTGTGTCTTGTCTCGAAGCACTAGTAGGGCCCAAAAGATAAGGAGACATGTTCGGGCCTTCTAAGGGCCAATATTACTGATTTCAAAATGTTTGACGACGTTTATAAGTGGCATTTTCTGTCCTAAATTGAATAAATTATTTTTGACTTTGACTTTGAATATCATCTTGAATTGCACCCACCAGGCTGAACCTAAATCGCACCTAAGGTTCCTGCTGAAAATAAGTATCATAACATTCTTTTAGGCACACTCGTGTTATTTATTTTCAAAATACATATAATTTAATCCCAATCTTTTGAGCAAATAATTTTTCATTTTATTTCATTTCTAGGGGTTACACAGGCAACGATTTCGATTCCTTATTAATAATGTACTCCTAGCCGCATTTCGACTACAGTGGCCTATTCCAACAGAGATTAGCCAACTGCGCGGAAGATATTATCGGTTGTGCACAAGTGTGTGCACAATACACAGGTGCACTCTCTGTTCCTTCACTCTCATAATTCGGTTCGTTGACACGGCAGTCCGACTGCCGACATGACCGTAGAGAGATCAGGCGCAGGACCAACAGCTCAACGTGCTTCCGAGGCACGGCGGTGTTAACACCACCAACTTCCTGACTCCGGAGCTTTGTCTGAGTTATTTCAAGACAGGAAAACCAAACACTCTCAGCCCGACCCAGGATTCGAACTCGGGACCTCGTGGATAGTACCTAGCGTGCTAACCACTAGATCCACGAGGCAGTCAACAACTCCTTATCAACAAGGATACGATACATGTTACAGGGTTGCCGATGGGGGCGGGCAAGGCGGCGGTGGGCCTGCTGCCGGCCACCGAGGTGTGCGCGGCGCTGCTGCTGCTGTGCTGGCTCTGCTGCTGGCCTGATGACTCCAACTCTGGTAAGCATGCTTTATAAAGGACCGTCAGGATAGAGGCGATCTCAAGATCAAAGTGGGGTAGTCTGACGTGCGACCGCGTGTACAAGTCTGATAGCGACCGCAGACTGCAATAACAGGCTGCACTGTTCGAGATTCATAGAAACCAATAGCGCAGTCGTGGACGGCTGGACGGCTACTGGAGTCGCTAACTTTTTTATACATATAAATTTCGGACAGTGCTCCATGCGGCTTTATTCTTCGGTCGGTATCGGACTTGTACATATGGCCGAATTTTTTGGTTTCTTATTTAAACTTATATGGCCGCACGTCATACTAGTTACCCCATTTTGACCTTAAAACCGCCTCTATTCCCTACGTAATAAAAGCTGTTTCCGTAGTTCACAAGGGTAACCTGACATGCTGCCCTCTGTATGCCTCTGCCATGGGCCCTTGTATACGAAGCCAGTGTAGATTCTTGCTTAACACGCAGATTTACCTAGAGGTATAGTGGTGGATTGAAATGGTTCCAAAATATTTTTATTACTTTCGCCAGTTAATATCCTTTAGTTTAACAACAAGCTCTATAATTTTAAAGGAAACTTAGTTTTCAATATGAACATCTTTAAATTGTCTCTACCGTTACTAGTCCTTCCAAAGATATTCGTACCTTCAATATTTTTCAGTTCCTTTTCAACAAACGCCGTGTATTTTCAGACACATCTCCCGACAATCCATGGAAACCAGTAGTAATCGGTATGTTCTTTACTTTGTAGATGTGATCATCAATCAATTCACATAATATGGTATCAGCAATCTCTCCATAAACCATCCTATCATTTCCACATTCCATCAAAGTCCATAAAATCCAGTTCTCCCAGTGATTCAGAGTTCATTTTATTCAGGCCTCAGCAGACATTGACCGTTGTTCATTCAACATCAACAGTAAAACATGGCCTAAAGGTTCAAATTTAATGGAGTAATGACTGTTTTGTGCATTCTAGAGTCCGGCACACGACGTCGCTCAAGAGGAGAGTTTTTCAGCCGTCGCATGGGCAGCAGTGCAGTGTCCTTGCACGTACCTAGCACATCAGGTAAGTACATCAAAATAGGTGATTGACTCTTATCATACCACATCATCATCATCTTAGCGTTATCCCGGTAGTGCACTCGCACTCGAGGGCCCAGGGTCCACTTTGGGCCATGATCCAGGATGTGGCAGATCAATTACAGTAGAGCGACTGCCGTCGGACCTCCGCGACCCTGTTAAAAGCAGAACCTGACCAGGATTGGATAACGGTTACACATTAAGTCACCTGAATGTGCAGGTTTCCTTACGATGTTTTACCTCACTGTAAGAGCATCGGTTATTGAAAGAACTAATGTACATTACTCAAGATAATCATTGGTACATGGCGGCACGTGGGATCGATCCGGTACCTTCCGCATGGGAGGAAACCCGCTAACCACTTCGCCACTGACGCTCATTATACCACGTAACTACTACGGTGACTCTTACTATACCACGTTCATTCTTAAATTGTTCTAATCATATTTCTAGGAGAAGCCAAGCGGCCCCTATCAGCACACAGAAGCCACGAGGAAATACGAAGCAGACGAAAGTCTCACCATGAAGCTCCTACCAATGAAACCAGACACCACTCGGCACCGAGTGTCATAGACGAGGTTATCCACAGAAGAGACTGGGAGAGATCCACCAAAGAATTGTATATTCCTCTCAAACCTGAAAACGAGTGCAGATCTGGTAGCAGCTCCAGCTTAGACCGAGCTCCTTTCGCCGTCGAAGAATCCTCTTCAGTAGACTGTTTGAAACCTGAAACCAAGTCTCCTAAGTGCAAAAAGCATCACACAAACATCAAGTCTTCTAAAAAGTGCAAAGAGTCCAACAAAGACGATATTAAAGACACAGACGCGACTGAAGTCAGCGCATCAGCTCCAAGTAATTTCTACATAGGAGAGACTAATGAAGAATCTTCTGTATTGACTAAAGCCTCAACGTCCAACTATGAAGACGTCATAGAGTCTGAGAGGCTGGCAGAAGAAAGAAACAGGACTGTTTACAAAGCCAAAGAAGCGAAGCAATCGTTGAATGAGTCTATTCGATTAAAGGAGAAGCCAGGGAAAAGTTTGCTGCCGCTCGAAGAAGGCCAGGTGACGGGATACGAGTTCTATCTGGTGGAAGACATAGATGGGATAGATGTGGACCGGTCAGGAGCGGAACACCACACGATTGAGTCTCGCTTGAGTTTCGCGAGGCCTTTTCCACCGCCATCAGTCGGTGAGTGTGGTTTGCCAATTCTACTACATCATTTGTTTTTTAGTTAGATGTATTTGTAAAGGTTCTCAAAATGCCTGGAATTACATTAAAGCGGTCCTGCACGAAATTGAGAAAATAAAGGTATTTCTAAATCACTTGTACGATGAGCTGAATTAGTTAAATACATTAAAACAACTTATTTACGTTAGCCTAATCATTGCACAAGGTCCTGGTCTTGTTGAAATTTGAAACAAATTCTTTATGATATAATAAACATGACTTGTAGGTAATGATATCTTAAAGCATTTTTTCGAAAACTTGTTGTTTTTTACGCATGAAACAATAATTTGAACATGAAAATTACTGTATTGATATTCCGCAGGTCCCCATCTTTTTAATATAAGTACACGAATAAAATATAAATAAGGAAATATGAACACTTTTCAGTTTTTAACACAAATGTCTGATAGTTTTGCGCATTGCGCAGAATAAAACTATTGTTCTAATAAAATCATCAAGTCTAAAACTTTAAAGCAAATGGATCTTATTACACATATTAATAAGTTCGATTCTGTTTGAAGATCGTTTAGACTTACTCGACCTGCTTCGCGCTGCACCCCCTTAAGAAATGGGATTTGCAATATACAATTTACAAAACTACCCGTTAGAATAAAAGGGAGCTTCTCAGTATCAGCAACTAAACAACTTTCAGCAACTAAACAACTTTCGCCTAGAAACATGGGTCAAAATATATGCCTATTTTTTTTTAACTCTCCATAGAAATTAGGTAGGATCACTCCACGCGGCATCCTCATAAGATGTTCTCTATGATGATGATTATCTATGAACATTTATGTAAATTGATACTGTGTGCGGTGTGCAATAAAGAGTATCTATCTATCTATGTTGTCGCCTCGGCTGAGCCGCGTGGAGTGGCGAAACGCGTCGAGGTTTTTTGCACGCTGGTGTTGGTAACGAACAACTGCATCAGCTGTAGTGCATGCGTATTGAGGTCCCTACCTCATTCGTTCCCTACCTCGTTGCATTCTGCATTTGCCTAAACTAATACTCAACGCGGTTGCGGTTGGTGTGGTTTTGGTGCCTGCGCTAGCGTCTTTTAGCGGAAATTTAAAGCAAATTAATTTTATTTTTATTGTTCTCATTTAATAATGGATTTCCGCAAAGTAACGTCAGATTCCATTAATCATTTTTCTGTGGATTTAACTTTAAATCTGACGAAGTTTCATACAAACTGACCCCCATTCTTTACCCCCTTAAAAACCCCGAATTTCCAAAAATCCTTTTTTAGTACTAAAGGAAGCACCGTGCAACATTTCCTGTTTCTAATCCCTGTAGTTTGGGCTGTGCGTTGATATATCAATAAGTTAATCAGTCAGTCAGTTATTATTTTTGTCCATCTATTAGGTTATTAATTTGGGCGCCCCTAATATCCTGGCCCGGGCCTACAGTATCTTGTGTAATTTCGCCACTGATTGCTACCCCGCACTTGCTTCTAAAGTAAAGCCACTGGCTTGGTAAATTCCAGAAGCAGTAGACTACGACGGCGGCGCGTGCTACCTAGCCGAAGTAGGGTCAGTGAGCGAGCTGCGCGGGCGCGGGGCGTGTACGGCGAGCCTGCGCGCGCGCCATGCAAGTGACGGAGACATACTGGCGCCGCCGCACCGGCCCGAGTCCGGGGCCTTCTCCGGTAGGTATGGCAGTGCTGCCTAAAGCAGTTATTAGACTACGCGATATTCTGTCAGTCTAACTGAGACAGTCTACCTCCCATCTCGCTATTTCATGCTGTGATGCATAATTTTGCAAGTTCATGCATGCTTATTACACTACGCTGAGTCTTAGTAAGACTGTCTGAGTTTTCGCCTGCGAGCAGCGACACGCGCGCTCGTTTTATTTAACGGTTGGCGCGCGGCACTACGTTGCTGACTGGACGAGCATGAATAAAGTGCTAGAAAGTCGCGCTAGATGGCGTTATTAGCTTCTTGTAGCAGTCAACCCTATCGCGTCGCATGATAGTACGTCATTGAATAGGTTTAGTGTATTATGAATCATATTCCAGAGTAAATAAATACTATAAAACTACACGGCAACGCAATAAATATATTATTCCAGAGATATAAGAATGAAGTTATCTTGCAATGTATTTCTGTAGGTGTCTACACGAATATGTACTTGAGTCTGAGGCGAACTAAATTTCACCATGTCGTTGACGATATTGAGTAGAATTTAGATATTAAATAGAAGATATACCATATTGATAAAAATAATTAGAATTACTTTTTAATGGCAAATTTGAGGAATTGAATTCAATGAAGGATGTACCTGAATGGGTATTATTAACAACATCAGGAGAACCCATTACTAAGGCTAATTCAGCAATAGTCTTTTTTGCATTCAATTGAGCAGTTTCCACACGTTTCTTACATCTAGGATAATAAGTCCATTTCAATTTAGACCCATTTCGCAAACGCAATCTTTTACAATTTTCATAATTCGCTTGTATTTGGGGACGGCCAAAAGAACCATGATTAGTTTGTAAATAAAACATAATTTCAAAGGAATCTTAGGAAAATAAAGGATCAACTCGCAAATCATTATATTCATCATTCGTCTTTTCAACCTTACCCATATCATAAAAACGATTCAATTCCAAATTCTCAATAGAAAACACAATTTTATTCATAATAAACATACCATACTGATTTTGTATATAAGATT
Source organism: Pyrausta nigrata (assembly GCA_949316185.1). NCBI lineage: Eukaryota > Metazoa > Arthropoda > Insecta > Lepidoptera > Crambidae > Pyrausta > Pyrausta nigrata. The sequence continues at coordinate 39,083,506 of OX438936.1, forward strand.
TAAAATTCGCATTGTCAATACCAGTACACAAAAATAAATTCATATCTTTAAAATCAGAATCAAATTTACCAGCACCAAAAGACCATGACGCATTCTTATAAACAACACCAGAATAGCAATATTTTAAAACTAAAGGAGGACTCATAAAAAAGCCGACACGACGTTGGGGGAACACAAATCGATTACTCCTCTTAGGACGACGATAAAATCGATATCGACGCTTCTGAGGACGGCGGCGTCTCCAAACTTTCTTCCTTCGGAACACACGCACTCTCGGACGTCCAGTATTCCTCATTCGCACTAACAAACAATAAACGTGATTTTATTGCTTCATCCATCTTATCATCCAATTCATTCGAAACGAATATAATTAGGCCAGTAAATTTAATAAGCATAGACGCAGCGCCTTTAACAGGATAAGAATACATACGTCCTTCCAATAACCTTTTTAACATACTAGGCACACAATATGGGTAAGAAAACTCTTCAAATAAAATGACTTTGTGAAAGTCAGGTTTAAATTCTTGCATAAAAAACTTGACATTAGCTCAACATTTAGATATTTCTTTGAATTTCATTGCCAAGTCAAACTTCTGTAAGGAGTACTAGTACTTATTCTGTGCCTAAAGCACTTATTACAGTATCCTAATTGTGTAGCACAAACAACATGTATTAATACATAGATATCGTTTTAATAGTAAGTAAATGAGTATTGAGGTGCTTGTGGCGCAGTGGCAGCAGCGCGCTTTGGTAGCGATACCTAAGTTAAGCAACCCACGGCGCGGTCGTGATTGGATGGGTGGCCATCCCGACCATTTAAGTGACGTCTTAACAAGCATCTCCGTGCTTCGGAAGGCACGTTAAGCAGTTGGTCCCGGCTAATATCTCTTGGTATTAGTCGTTAAGCCTAGTCAGAGGCCCTAGGGCGGCTTGATAACTTCTGACAGTATAATATATAAGGTTTGTCACTTGCCTTACATACACCACTCCACCAATCCGCACTGAGCCCGCGTGGTGGAGTATGGCTCGTACCTTCTCATAGTTGGGGTGAGGCCTTTTTCCATCAGTGGGATTTAATAGGCTGACTTTATTAAATGAGTATCACACAAACTAACCTGAGGATAATAGTGTGGGCTTCACCATAAGCAAAACTGTATTACTGCATTTAGATTTAAGCTACATTGTGATTGCTGTTTGTTATCCCAAATAAAAGAAATAAATAAAGTTCACTACTTAGGCTTCTACCTTCCTAATTAGGGATCTCGCTACTTACTAACTAGGAAGGTGTCAGGGGCCCCACTCTGTAAGACGATATCCGTAGTTGCGGCTGTAGCCGTCCCTGAGCCCTAACTCCGGTTAACGTTATCCGTATTTTCAAAAGTAGCCGTCCCTGTCACTCACACCAGAATGAAAACGCGAGCGAGCTTGATGGCTAGACTCGAAAATACGGGCATCGTCAACCGGACTAGGGCCTTGTCACTAATGCCAGCATGTCAGTGCGAGCGAGCGCGACGGCTATAGACGCAAAAATACGGACAATACGTTATCACAGTAGAGCACGTGCCTTCCCTTCCTTCCTTCCTAGTTAGGATCCTAAGTAGGATCCTAGTTAGGAAGGCTACAAAAAGGATGGTGTAATAAGAGATGAAAGCACTTGTGGCGCCAATCTTACCACTATCGCCTCCACTACCAACTTCAAGCAGACGCGACGCGCCCTGACTCCTACAGGCTAGATGGTGCTGTTAGCCGCTCCATACAACACGAACCGCGATATGTGAGGCTTGGTTTGGATCTAACTACATGTAGATAAGACGGTGACATTTGGACCTTAGTCCCTAACTATAACAACCGGTCGGCAGGTAGGAAGCGCTTCCATTTGCCTTCCTAAGTTGCGCTAAACACGTTACACCATCCTATTTGTAGCTAACTAGGATCCTACTTAAGAAATACATAGAAACATGTCATCGCAATTCACTACTTATCTTCCTCTCTTCCTCCCTTCCTTCCTTCCCTTCCTAGTAGCAATTAGTTGGGATGCTAAGAATAGGATGACGTAATTAGGGCTTTTTTAAATTTATAGCGTTAAATGTACCTACTGCTACTTTCAGATAAAAAATAAATTAGACGGTGACAAATTAGTTACTAAAATTCGGTGATTACTTAAATATTAAGTTACTTTTGATGCGAACTATACAACAGCAGCACATCAACCTACACCAATGTGTTCAAATCCGCAACCTTTCAACCGCATAGCAGGGGTTCCCAACTGTTCCCAACCCAACGGTTCCCTCTGAGGCGCCCCTTTTGAGAGTAAACAAGGATGCTAGAAAATTTGCTTATAAAAGTAGTATTTATTAGAAAATCTTTGTATGATTACTTTACCTATCATTTACTTTACATTTGATGTAGCCCATTTACGCTAGTACGAATTAGCTAATCCGGACTTTTTCAAATCAACTATCTGAGTTGGGCCTTCAACTCAGATAGTTGATTTGAAAAAGTCTTGCACTACTCTACTCGATTAGCTAATCCAGTCTTGCGCAAGTGGGCCTGTAATAAAACAATATTTACATCAGGATGCCGAAACAGCAAAGTAAGTTGTAGTGTAGGTGATCCACGAACTAAAAAATTGGCATCTTGACGTGACCTTTGCAGATATATTTTGTTTAAAATTTTGTTGGCGATAGCGAAGTTCGCTGTAGAATAGATTGCATATTGTCTAGGAGCTGCTGTCGTTCATTTCTCAACGGAATCGAATCTCAAACAACACAGTAACACAGAACAATAATGATAGAACTATTCTGAGATATTTAATTTTGTAATCTTCCTTTTTCAGAGAGTGATTTAGATCTGGACCTGGAGATTAGTGAGGAGCGGCCGCCGGACTACGATGACATCCAGCAGTATGCCTCCCCCAAGAAAAAAGAGACGGCCATATAAAGCTACACTTCAGCTTACCGTGGCTGCTGAGCCTGGGCTGGTTGAAACACACTTTGGGTATTAGTCACTGACCTCTATAATACAAGTACGCTGGACTGCATATTGTCAACCTGAAGATAAAGCCATTTGATTATTGACGGCTGTAGTGAGCGTGTGGTGACCGTCCACGGAACTAATGAGAATTGACCTAAACATTTGCAAGTTACTCTCTTTTAGTTCCCTGGACACTCGGTGGAGGCGCTTTGATTCTGCACAAAAATTATCTGTAATTTCTTGCTCCAGCGTACTTGTATTATAGAGGTCAGTGGTATAAGTAGGTAGTGCTCGAGTTTGACATGTATGTCATAAAGTTGTAAGGCAGATTGGTCACTGACCACAGCCATCGGTGGATGTCGCGCGCCAATGGACTTGTCCCGCGCATACGATGTCGGCTCGGGTGGCTGCCACTAGAAGTCGGTGGCTGCCACTAGTCGTGGTGACCACCACTGGTGGTCTACCACCAAAATTTTTGACAGACGTTTTGTTAAAGTGGTCGCCACACCAGTGGCATGTCGCGGACACTAAGTCGCGAGTGGAGTCATGTTAAAAACTTGATAAGTACGTACCTTATTTAAAATATTGTTGTTGGTTAATGTCGATGTACTCGTATTGTGCTAATTAACTTATAAAAATTACATCTTGTGCCATAATTTATTTATTTAAAGACAAATTAGTGAGAATTGTTGTTGTTAAGATAATGGTATCTACGAGTATGTGCCTCAAAATGTGTCAACTTTTAGAATATACTTACGTTAGTGAACGTCATTTACCAAATTATTTAGAGTAAATTTTATGCCACCACGCGGCATTTTAAAAGTTATTTAGATTTATTAAAGTAAATATTGTCATCTCGTGAAACTCAGCGAATGTCACTAAAAAAACATTTTGCCTCTGCCAAGAATAAATATTTTATCAATAATGTCAAAATGATTGTGAAAATGTATTGGAAACATATTGCAGGCAGAGGCAATTTTGTTTTTTTTTCTATCGAGTATACTTAAACAGATTGTGTTACTAGGAGTGGACATATACGTATCGGAAGGCCCTCAACTGCTCTATTTATTTTTTACATAATGTTATGACTAATACACTACAGAAAACATTTTCAAACAGGTTCTAGAAACCTTTTTTGACACAAGCAACCCCTAACTGTTCGCTTTATGTATATTTATTAGTAACTAGTTATCATATTATATAGGTAGCTTAGATTATCTGTTGTGTGTTTTCACAATCGCCTCAATATTTCTAGTCAATTCATTACTCAATCAATTACAACAATTATTCAATTTACCTACTATTATTGCTTGTCGCTAGTTGACAGATAAAGTTGTAAAAAGCTATATTTTTTCACGAATTGTCATAATAACTAATACCAAGTCTTAAATAATTTTCTTTGAACGTCTCCATTCCAGGTTTTTATTGTAAGTATTGTATTAAAGTTATTTAAAATAATATTATACAATTATTCTGGTTACGTTTTATACTTTATCCCTATTTGTATCCTGCATATTTCCCATTATTATGCAAAAGTACATATTTCCTTGATATGGTATGATCTCGATATAAATAGATTGTGGTAAGTACTTTTTAAGAGGCAAGATGATAATTATCTAAATCCTTTAATATAAATATACCAACAGCTTACTTACTTCAATCACCCTTCTCATTCAGTGTGATTGAAATGAAAAAGTTAGTAAGTCGATAGGAGCAACCACAAATTTTTTGTTTAGGTAAGAACAATACTAATGAAGGTAGGTAAGTAATGTAGACAGTATAGTGAAATTATGATCTGAGCATGTAGATTTGACCAAAAAGATACACCGTCAAAATCGAATATACCCAACAATTTACCCAGGCCATTTTTAAGGAGCCTAGTTCCTTACTACTTACTTAACAGGTAATTTGATGTGAAATGCATGTTCCTGTCAATACGTAAGGAATATACGTAGGTATACAAAAAAGTTAACAATGAGGTACAGAAAAATAACATTTATTTAATGGACGATTTCTTTTATAACCAAGAGAATACAATTAGATTGGCACATTACAGACATCGATAATAACAATACTTACAGTGGGTATAGTAGTATAAATTCATTTTATAAAATGTGTAGCCTACGAGATTTAAAAGAAAGTTTATTTATTATATTATGTTGTAAATCGTGCTTTTACTTAGATTTCTTAGTTAAATAGACAAGTTCATATTTTTTATGATTAACCTTACATGCAATCTCCATACTATCTAAAATATATAACTCGATTGAGGTTCGAAGCAAAACTGAGTTTATTTTTAGAAACATAAATCTACCCCACATTGGTATAATAAAAATTAGTATTGTTCTACCCAATGTTTACATACATAACATACCTTTCCTTTATAACTGAAAATTATAATAATTCAAATAGAATGTCAGATTACCAAAGAATGATTAAGCAACAAATGAATCACAGTTTGATCAATTAGGAACACCAATTATGTCTGGCCACAAATCAGAATTAGGAAGCACTATAGGCTCCGGGGAAATTTGCCCAGAGTCAGATTCCATGTCTGGTCGGTCCCATGATGGTCTGGATTCCATTGACTGCTCATGGCTAACTGTTCTTGCCAAAATCTGGTCAGCATGTCTTCTGTGTAATTCACCATCTTCCGTTCTCACCCTGTATGAACTAGGACCTTCTACAGTATCTATTATACCCTTGAGCCACTTTTCTTCCGGGCCATAGGCTCGCAATAATACAGGTTGGTTAACTTTGAATGATCTATTAGGTGGGCTGAGTGCAGCCGCTTCCAGCCGTTGATCAGCACGACTTTCACAATTATCAGGGTGTAGCACCGACACAGCTGTTTTGTATCTCCGACCGTTTAACATTTCTGCTGGAGTTTTGTTTGTAGTACTGTTAGGCACCGTCCGGAGGTAATACAAGGCCTTAGGTAGTTTCTCTGACCACGGCATGTCTGTATTAGCCATTTTTCTTAACTTGTTCTTAAGGGTTTGAATGGCTCTTTCGATCTGGCCATTAGTTGCAGGGTGGTATGGGGGCGAATACAAATGTTTTATGGAATTGTTTTTCAAAAACGTGTTAAATTCTTCTGAACTAAATGCTCGCCCATTATCCGACACTAGTGTATCAGGCAACCCTTGTGATGAAAATATTTTTCTCAGAATCGTAATAACAGTACCACTACTCATAGACGGAACAATCTCAGCCTCCAGCCATTTACTACAACTATCAATCAAGACCAGAAACGTTTTCCCCTGAAAAGGGCCTGCAAAATCCACGTGCACTCTACTCCACGGCTTTTCTGTGGGGATCCATGCCTGCGGGTCTCTAGGGGGATTGTTTCTCACGGCTTGACATTGCTCACATTCTGCCACTACTCTCTCAATTTCCTTGTCCAGGTCTACCCACCATACATAACCACGCGCAAATGCTTTTGTTTGCACAATACCCGCATGTGGGGTATGTAACAATTCCAAGACTTCTCGTTGCAGTGTCTTCGGAATAACGACCCTGTTACCCCACAATAAACAATCTTTATTGAGTGAAAGAGCCTCTCTACGAGTCCAAAACGGTTGTATGTTTGGATCTGTATTTGCACGTGGCCAACCGTGGAGCACACAAAATATAACTTTTTGCAGTAATGGGTCTGCTTTAGTCTCCCTGGCGATTCTTTTTGCGTCCATATCCCAACCACTGGGCCGCTCTTCTAATAATAGAACATCTTTGACGCATTCTTCTTTTACAGCGGACGTACTTGTCGCATTCCAACGGCTGAGAGCGTCAGCATTACCAATCGCTTTCCCAGGCCGATATTTGATCGTATAGTCGTAACAGCCGAGGTTCAAAGACCATCTCAACATTCGTGGTGATATTTGGTCGGGAATCAGTTTATTTGGATTAAATAGCCCCACTAAGGGTTTATGATCCGTAATTATGCAAAATTTCCGCCCAGCCAAGTACTCGTGGAATTTTGTCAGTCCAAACATAATAGCCAAAGCCTCCTTATCGATTTGGCCATAACGTCGCTCATGTGGCTGCAATGTTCGTGATGCCATCATAATCGGTCGCTCAGTCCCGTCGTCCATTACGTGTGCTATTATTGCTCCTAATCCATAATCTGACGAATCACAAATTAGCAATAAGTCTCGAGTTAAATCATATCCAACTAATGTGAGATTTGAGGCGATGAGGGCTTTCGCTTTTTCAAATGCCGTGTTCTCTTCTATACCCCACGACCATGGTCTTTTGGATTCCAACAAGCGATAAAGAGGTTCTAAGATTGTGGCTTTATCTGGCAGAAATTTCTCATAAAAATTGTACAGTCCGAGGAATGCACGGAGTGACTCTTTGTTAGTAGGAGCTGGTTTCTCTTTGATCTCCTTAACTTTATCAGGACACGGGTGTAAACCTTCGGCGTCGATCTTGTGGCCCAGAAAACTAATACTGTCTGCAGCGAAAACACATTTTTCGAGATTGAGCCGAAAGCCCATTTTATTCAAAACTCCTAGTACATCCCGAAGTCGATTATCATGCTGTTCTATCGTCGATCCCGTCAGGGCAACATCGTCCAATAGACAAGCGACACCCTCCATGCCGGCAAGGGCGGATGACATCACGCGCTGAAATATCCCAGGTGCAGCACTAACACCGAACGCGAGGCGGTTCATTTTCATAAGTCCAATGGGTGTATTCAATGTTAACATCTCCGCCGTGTCGTCATCCACTTTCAATTGGGTGTACGCTTGTTTCAGGTCCAGTTTGCTAAATATTTTGCCACCACTTAATTTCACAAAAGCTTCCGATGATTTCGGTAGTGGATAACTGTCAGTATCTATAGCTGCATTCACTGTAGAACGGTAATCACCACAAATGCGAAGTGATCCGTTGTCTTTTTTAACAATCCGTAACGGAGTGGCCCATTTGGAATACTTGACAGGTGTTAAAACTCCCTCTCCTACCATTCGGTTCAGTTCATCAATAACCTGTTGCCTAAGTGGGAAGGGCACCGGTCGCGCTCTTAAAAATTTAGGCACAGCATCAGGGCGCAGTTTTAATGAAACTTTGGGGCCATTATATTGTCCTAAACCCTCCTTGAATAGTTCGGGAAACTCTTGCCTAAAAGGTTCTATCTGTTCCCTCGACCAACATATTCCTCCAACATACACCCCCAAGGGCTCAAACCAATTTCTTCCTAACAAACTGGGTCCATGTCCAGACACCACCATCATTTCGCATTGAGCCTCTTTGTTGCCTAATTTAGCACGTACATTTGCCACTCCAATCACTTTCAGAGGTTCCCGAGTCCATGTTACTAGTTTCACCTTGGTAGAATTCAGCGGCGGAGGAGTAGACCATAGCTGATTATAGGTTTGTTCAGATATGATCGTTCTCGAGGCACCAGAATCTATTTCCATATTTATTTGCGCACCGTCGATGGTCAATTCTGCTGTTATTTGTGGCTGGTAGTTTTCAAAGCAATTGTAAACACCATTCATATTTTCCGGTGGATCTTGACTTTTGTCGCTGATACAATCCTCCTTGACTTGATGCACCTTTTTCGCTTTCTTATCGCATGCCGGCGATATGTGTCCGAAACGCTTGCAATAAAAACATCTTGCTTTAGTAAAGGGGCATCGTTCACCCGCCTTGTGTACACGAGCACAATGCACACACTCATTTGATTTGATTCTACCAATATCCATCGGTTCCGAAACATTGGACGGAGTTTGCTTCAATTCAGTACTATCCGGGTATAAATCAGGAAATGTCGCCTGATAATTAAGACACATCTGTAAAGCCGTCTCGTAGGTAAGTGGCTTTGTCTTTAACAAGTCTCTTCTCAAGCGATCATCACGTATACCGAGCACTAATCTGTCCCTCAATTGACGTTTTAGGTCAACAAACTTACATTGGGCGGCAAGTAGACTTATCGCCGCGACATATTCTTGCACGCTTTCACCCTGTAATTGTAGGCGTTTGTGGAATTTTCCCGATTGCAAAATTTCGTTAACTTCCGGTTCATAGAATTGGTCTAGAACAGCTACAATAGTCGCAAACGGCACTTCAGTTGGTCGGTTCGGCACTAATAATGATGCAATTAACGCATATGTGTCTTTTCCGCACTGAGATAAGAACAACGAACGAGCTTTGTCCCAATTTTTTTCATCATAACCTGCCGCATCTAATGCACACAACAATTGTTCTTTGTAGTCGCGCCACTTATCAGATTTTGGGTTAAATGGTCCGGGAAACACGATATTTGTTATATTTGACGCCGTTATCCAGTCAATTACAGTTATTTTCCAAAGTCGCCAATAAAATATATAACTCGATTGAGGTTCGAAGCAAAACTGAGTTTATTTTTAGAAACATAAATCTACCCCACATTGGTATAATAAAAATTAGTATTGTTCTACCCAATGTTTACATACATAACACTATCTATCATCACTTCATCTATAGAAATATGCATAATAAAACAGCAAATTATTTGGCAGTTATTGATTGGATAAGTAAATTGCGAGGTAGTGTGGTTTTTAAGCGACTTCAGAAACAAAGTAAGAAGGAGTTAATTTTAGACATATCTAAGAGTATAAGTTTCACAAGATCACAAGGTTTGACACTTAGGCCTTAGACCTAGATTAGTTTATCCAAACATTGACAAATCGGCTTTTTTCGCGAACATATACGTATATAACAGATAGCCTTGCGCTAGCCCGAATTGGCTTATCCGGACTGGCGCAATGGTCCTTCCGGATTACCTAATCTAGACTTGCGCAAGTGGGCCTAGTTATACAAGGCAATACTTTTTAAGAAACGTCAAGGCTAATGTACCTGATTTGGGACTCAAAATTGAATATCTAAATCTATCTGCCATCAACAGAGTCAATTTCAATCCTCGGTATCACCGCAGCGGCCATTGTCGTTTTATCTGGGCCCGGGGGCGCCAGCGGTGGTGGCGCCAGAGAAGGGGGCGCCGCGGGGGCCAAGCTCGGTGGCTCCTGCCCCGCGCGGGCCGCCGCTGGCAACGAAGCGGCGGGGTACACGGGCGTGGGCGCAGGCAGCTGCCGGCACAGCTTGGCCATAGCGCTGGCACTGTCGCGGACCACTGAAAAGTATGATACGAGTTGTTGACTGATATTCGTGCAAACAGAATATAAATAACTGTATAATAGTTTTGGCAGAGGGTTGGGCATGTTTTCGTTGTCTCACTCGTCATACATAAAGACATGCAAAAACAAACTACAATGAGCCACTGTTTAAATGCTGTATCCTATTATTCTACGAGTATATATTACTGCTTAAGTTTTCAAACACATTACATATTCAAAGCAAATGTCGTGTTTAGTTTTAACTGAAATGCAAATCTACCGCAGTGTTTGTTAAATTGTGTAATTAATTGAAAATTAAATTAAGTTTCAGTTACAGTTCTGTTGCTGTTCCTAAATATAAAAATAAATAAAAGTCGTTTATGCATGAACCTAAACCCACTGGAAGCGTTTATACACTACCACTACTTTGAGACCAATTCTGGGCCTGTGCTAAGGAGAAGAAACAAAAGAACTCACGTGTTAAGCCCCTAGTATAACGGACTGAACCGATTTCGATAAAACGTGTCTAAGAACATCGATAGAAAACCCGCTATAAAAAAGCGAATCCAGAACCCGTTAAGAGCTGCGGTGCCAGTTTCTACACACATCATATCATAACGTAGCTTTGCGTCGGGGGTTAAAAATGACGTAAAATTATCCGCAATTTTCAACAGAGAAAATGCGAAATAACTTACGTGTCTGTCGTTACATAGAATATAATACAAACGACCGTCTTAGTGTAATTTCTCGCACCCTGGACTTCTAAACCAGGTGGTTGCGGGTTCGAATCCCGCAAGGGGCAAATGTTTGTGTGATGAGCACGAGCATTTGTACCTAAGTCATGGATGTTTATAAAAAACGTATATAAGTATGGCTATCCGTTATCCTAGTCGCCATAGCACAAGCTCACGCTTAGTTTGGGGCTGGGAAATTGGTGTGTTTGTTGAAACAATTTATTTATTATTTATTTATTGACCATAACATTAAAATCGAAAAATTTGAAGAGCTAGCCAGCTGTTAATATTCGACATAGGTATTTTATTATATTGTAGGTACTATTAAGGAGACAAAAAAATAGAAAGTTGGCTGTTAAAGTTATTTACCTCGTATTACTTACAAATCCGTATTCGATACGGATGGATGGTTCTTAGATGCTCTTGTGTGATGAGCACGAGCATTTGTACCAAGTCATGGATGTTTTTAAAAAACGTATATAAGTATGTCTATCCGTTATACTAGTCACCATAGCACAAGCTCACGCTTAGTTTGGGGCTTGGTAATTGGGGTGTTTGTTAAAACATTTTTTTTAATAGGATAGTATTCATTTGCATAAAACATGTTACAGGACAGCAAGTTCTTAAATTAAGCCCTTTTTGCCGTGGTATAATTTCACTACGAGAACACACTGCATAATTTTTGCCTGCGGAATTGGTTCTTGATCCAAAATTAGTAGGTAACTCATATTGTTTCAGATAGTTATTCACTAATTTACATTACTTTGCAATTTTATTCCTTAAAGAGTCAACCTGCCCAGTAACTACCAAAAAAAGACAATGCCTATTGTTTTATTTAGACCATATTTATTTCGACATAGAACTGCTAACGATCTTGTTAAGTGGAAACTTTCACGCCAATTGAATATGTGTCACAAACTCACGATGGTACGGCGACTTGGCGAGCTGCCAGGATCCAAGTGCCGGAACCTCGCTGCTTGGCGCTTGGCTTGGCTCCGAAAACATGTCGGATTATGGATCCATCATTGTGTTAGCTAACACATAATCTATCATGACGGAGTCTACTATTTCATTACACTTATGGGGTGTAACTGTGAGCTTGTAATTTATAAACGTCTTAGGAAAACAGTGGTGAATATTTTGTAGAACCTACTATGAAGAATTAATTAATGTCCTCCTAGCCGAATTTCAACTATACTGCGGCCTAACTCAACAGAGATTAGCCAACTGCGCGGGACATGTTAATAGTGCACAAGTGTGTGCGCAATACACAGGTGCACTCTGTTCCTTCACTCTCATAATTCGGTGAGACGGCAGTCCGACGTAGAGAGATCAGGCGCAGGACCAACGGCTTTACATGCTTTCCGAGGCACGGGGGTGTTCACACCACCAACTGCCTGACTCCGTGGCTGTGTCACTTAGACTTTCAAGACAGAAAAACCCAAACACTCTCGGCCCGACCCGGGGTTCGAACCCGGCACCTCGTGGATAGTACCCAGCGTGCTGACCACTAGACCAACGAGGCAGTCAAATATAAATAAAATATATGAAGAATACTCGTAATATGATAACGCAAAGAGTTCTTATCTAAACCAAAAGTAAAGATTATCTTTCTGCATTCCCGCGGTTCTGCAGTTGACTGGTAGAAAATGCCTTAAGGCATTAAGTCCGCCAATTGTACTTTCTTTTTTGGTGCAATAAAGTTTAAATAAATAAATAAAGCTCCGATTTTGAAAACTTTTTTTGGTTGTATCAGGATAGCCAAAATGACGACGGGGGCTTGTTGTCGTTGGGGTCTATATAGAAAATTATATTTTCTATATTTAGAAAATTATATTTTCTATATTATCTTCGTTCTGGGTGTTGTGGTGCCACCATTATTTCAAATTTCAATAACGACGTTGCCTATGTTCATTTATTTCTTAACTTATTTTACTCAATTAAATTTGATAATTTTGATCTAAGTAGACAAGTACGAGTAAATCTATCAGACCTGGCTGCACAGGGTAGGTGGTGGTGGTCGGCTGCGGAGGTCTCGCTGAGACGTGAACCTGCGACGATCGGTCCTCCTGCACCAGTTCTATAAATACATATCTCAATGTTACTGCGTTACTGACTGAAACTTGCGGTTCAAAATCAATATAAAATCTATAATAATCACAAAAAGGGCATTATATACGTCCCAACCTTGGCCCTACCACTGCTTTATGACAAAGTCAAAACTTGAAGAGCAAGTGAGTTTGAAGAAATATAATGTAGGTATTTTTAAGCAACTGACCCAGCTGCATTCACATTTATTATATCACCTTTTTGCACACCTAAATGTGAAAAATAGATCAAATTAAGTATTTTAACTTCCAAAAAAGTAGGTAAGATGCTTTGATGCGACATTCCATGCCCCACGTTGGGCGCCAATTTGTTTTAAAAACTAATAATGAATCTGCCACAGCTATAACACTCGTATAAATATGGGACAGCTAATTTGTAATTAATGACAGATCAGTCATGACAAGACATAGTGGAGACAAACATTTCAAATTAGCCGTCTCATAAATAATGAAGTGTTATAGCCATGTCTTAATCGTTATTAGTACGAGGGTCAAACTGAAAGTTCTTAGAAAATCAAAAACTGATTACATTAGCCAGTTATTAGTTTTATTATATCTTTTCAAAATATTGTCCATTGACGTCAATACACCGCTGCATGCGATGGAACCACTGGGAAAAGCACTTTGCCCACTCGTCCTTAGGGGTCTCTTCAATGGCATCGCGATACGCAGCCACCGCTTCTTCAGCATTCATAAACCGCTTTCCTTTAAGTTTTTCTTTAATTCTTTGGAAATAAATAAAAATCACAAGGCACGAGGTCGGGGCTATACGGCGGGTGACCCAGTAATTCAACGTTTGATGTCGCCAAATAGTCGATCGTTCGCTTGGCGGTGTGCGACGAGGCGTTGTCGTGGTGAAGGAGGATCCTACTGCGAGGTCGTTTCTCTCGAACTTTTTCCAAGACAAGTGGCAAACAATTGGTAGT